>CACRXP010000155.1:688799-702737 GCA_902702965.1 Spirometra erinaceieuropaei
AATAATAGAAATTTTCCAATATTCATGAAAGAAACCA
Source organism: Spirometra erinaceieuropaei (assembly GCA_902702965.1). Lineage (NCBI taxonomy): Eukaryota > Metazoa > Platyhelminthes > Cestoda > Diphyllobothriidea > Diphyllobothriidae > Spirometra > Spirometra erinaceieuropaei. The sequence continues at coordinate 688,837 of CACRXP010000155.1, forward strand.
TTATTGAAAAAGATTGAAATGAGTTTGCTAATAGGAGGGGGAAAATCTCTTAGCCGTCTTATAAGAGAGTTCGAAATATTGTCCATACGTACTAAGTGAGAGTAAATAAGCCAGTTTATCAGTTTTTGAATAGTCGCAAGAGCAAAATTAATGATGCTGAGGGAGGAATCAGACTACGAAGGAATTAAAGGGATTGGGTTAGTTTCAATGGTGAAATGTTCGGCAAAGAATGAATTTAACATTTCTGCTTTACCTGAACCCTCTGTAATGAAGGTGTCGTTAGTACTAAGCAAAGGCGGAATGACTTAGTGGGACTTAGCTGATGATCTTTGACGGAAGATCTGCGCAACTGATCTAGAAGCATTTATGCCATTAATAGCTAAAGACTCTCTACACCTATCTCGCGCAAGCCACATATTCGAGGTTAATTCGAATATTTTAATGACCCCTAGGTGACATGATAATGAGCTCACGGATGGATCTTTAAGCTGTTTTCTTCGCTTTTCGAGTCTGTTTTTAGGGAAATATGGGGCAGTGGGGGAAGTGGCACTCGATTTAAACGTCTTCCGTGGAATTAGGTCGATAAGACCATCTGCTACGTACTGCAATAAATTGTTGACATTTTAGATGATTATTTGAAAAACTATTGTGTCAATCAAGAGTGCTTGTAAAATTATTTACTACTTTCTTGGAAACATTGGCATAAGCAGAAAAGCTACGCTCTACTGCTGGCTTTATCGAAATGGCAACTGGAAGACGACAATGAATCAATGCATGATCACTGGCAAAAAGGTCACGATGACGATCCATAGATAGAGGGAATATGTTATTAGTAAAAATGAAATCTAATACACTTCCGTTTCTTTCCAAACAGTAGACTAATTGAAACAAGTTTAAAAAGCGAATGGTGTCTGTAAGCTACTGGAATTAAGGAGAGGATGTATGTGTGTGCCAGTCAATCTCTGGCAAATTAAAATCTCCTACAATGATATTGACCTGGAAAGAAGTCGCTGAGATTTCTTCCTAGAGTTCACATAGTTGACCTTCATTTCCGGAGTAACAAGGAAGAGTGGCAAAAAAATATTGGATAGATTATACCTTCGTCTGCTCAGCAGAACGCATGAGGCTAAATAGAAACGAACAGTATTCCAGGCCAGGTCTTACGTACATTTTGTAAAGGCACATTCTAATATCGCTGGTTTTTAAGTTTCGGAGGATAAACCCGGTCGTTCTGCGTGCTTTGGAGACTATAAGGGTGCAGTGCTCCTAAAGATTTATACTCTGGAATTATGATACACCCAGATCCTTAATAACGTCTGACACATTTGTGTCGTGACCGTCAATACTAAGCGGGAGTTGGTGGGCATCGCGAACCACTAGAACTGAGCAATTATGCCAAGAAAGATAAAGGCGCCATGTACAGCACAACTGGGCAAAGATCCGTAGTTTGCTCTTTAGGAGTTCGAACACCATGTCACGATCTGCTGGCTTACATCGATACACAACTTTCAGATCATCGACATGTATGAGGGATTTACCATTCCGAAATAAACCTGGTACGTCGTTGACAAAAAGGCAAAATAATAGCGAAGGAAGAACGCTAACCTCAATGGCTCCATTCCTCACGGTTGTGGGGTTGAAGATAACATCGGAAATCTTAACTCGTTGTGTGCGAGCGTTTATGTTAGATGATATCAAATTCAGAAGTTTGTCACTTATTCTGAAAGGGAAAAGTTTTGAGAGAAGTATAGCATGGCGAACAGGACCCAAAACCTTAGTGAAATCGAAATAGACTGTGTAAATTGCAAAACAATAGTCCCTGGATTGGAGAACGTTGCCGAAGAAAGAGAGCAGACAGCTGTCACAGGACCGCGCTTTGGGAAATCCATGCTGAGCAACACTCACGTAGAGTGACTGTGTTTGGGGACAGGCAAAATGTGTGATTCCTTCCACAAAGTGTAATGGGTTTCACTTTCAAGAGCGAGATTAAATATCGTGCACGGGAGAGACGGAAAATTTCCATTTGCATTCGCTTTTACAACATCAGGTCTCGGACTGTAAAATTAACGAAAACGCCGAATGTCAGTAGTTGTATGCAGTACTTTATGGACGTCACGAAAATTTCACAAACGAGCATCACTGAGTATCTACAATAATATAAGAATGGTGATATTTTGTGAATATATGTCGTCTTGAATTCGGCGAATAACATTATTGCATTTAGTGTCATATACTGGTCTATCTTCCTCTTAAAAGCCCCTACGGATACGGTCATAATAAAACTCGGAATCTGAGCATTCCACGCTCCAACCACTCTGTCGGAGAATAAATTACGCTACCCAGCCTGGCCAAAGTAAGATGTAATTTGAGTGGGTAGTCTTGCACGTTTGTTGTCATTGCTGACTCAAAGAGGCTTTCAAGTACATAACAGCAGTCCTAAACAGCTGTGGACCGGGATGTTTTTATCAGGTCGTCTCATAGCCGGCGTGATTTGAAGGAAAGATATCGAAATGAGATAATTGGGTTTCTTTGGGCAGTGAAGCCGGTTCATGCACAAGTTGGGTTGTACGGTTTTAAAGTTTTTTGTAGATGCTGAGGGCTTGAGCGACCCCAGGTTTTCATGCTTGCATATCGAACTGCATTTGCGGAGGAACAAGCGTTCGAAAGACTTCAACAAAGCAATCTCCACCCGTGGTTAAGAAAGACGTTTGACAAAATACAGGGTTAACATGGCAGACTTGGCTAACTTTAAGCAATGTAACGATGTTTTAGATGAAATCGTATTCCCTACACCTAAGTATTTTCGAACGTTAACTTCTTGCTGTGACATGTTATTCATATGATAAAATATGCGGCTTGGATATTTGGTTCCGCCAACACTTGGAATGCGGTACTTCTTCACATTCAATGGCAAAAACCAGTCCTTTGACCACTGTTCAAGTCGACCTCGGCTGGACTGCAACTACTCATCGTTGGCGTTAGTTCGAGTGACGTCCCAAGGGTATATATTATTAGCATACAAGGCGACATCGCCATCCACTTCACTGCCGCAGTCAATGGTTTATAAGATTAGTGAAACTTTGTCCTTACTTCGATATTTCTAGACATTTAGTGGGTATTTTCGACTGAGTTCTTCTTAGAAGTCACTTTTCATTGCCGGATATAATTTCCTCCTGTCATGTTAGGCAGACGATTATAATAGCTACATCTTGCGATACGCCCGTTTATTGACACCATGTCAAGACGTCTCTGTTTAGTTACCCTAGTAAATTAGCAGCAGCATTTACCTTTCAATAAGTTTTATTGTACGTTAACAGCGTTTTGACCTTTGTACGGCAAAGAAAAACCTGCCTAGTACCTTGTAATGTCCCGAAGGAAACTTGATGAAAGACGGAAGTTCACGGCCCTCTTGCTACCTCTGAGTGCTAGAATAGCGACTGAAAACACAACTGACGCCACCATGTGTTCACAGACTTCTCCAGACATGGCCATCTGAAAGATCCCACTAGCCCATGCAAATAAATAAATAAAACAATTTTATTAATGACCTACCGAGGTCCCATCAAAACAAGTAAAAATAAATTTACATACGTAGACGTAGGCAGAATCTGTACAAAATGCAATTCAAAGATTCTGAATTTTTAGTCCGTTGAGAAAAATAATGAGCGATCAGTGAAAAAAACACTTAAAAATTTAAAAATGATTGGATTAATTTCATAGGAGAAAAAACCCTCGCTAATAATAACACAAAAATGCGGGCAGGACTGGCCTGCATGTGGTGGTACATAACGGATTATAATCGGACATCGTCAGGGCAGAAATAAATGTCAGCCTTGAGGGGTACGTATGCGGGTCGGACAGGACTGGCCTGCATGTGGTACTGTCTACGGGATTCAGAACGGACATCGTCAGGGCAGGATTGATACGCCGGAGGAGACTATTCGCATCGAAGAGGCCAGACAAGAGGAACCCAGACGCGATCGACCGCGGTCAGCTTCGAGCCCAGCCGAGGAGTGGGCAAGGGAGGTACAACCAAACTTCTAGTAGACGGCGAATACAGAGGGTTCCGCCGTGGGCGTCGACAGACCGCTTGAGGTCAAAATGAGGAGATGACATCAAGAACCGCGAAAATCGTTGCTATGGGAGGAAGAGTGATAACAGCGGACTTATTAACCACTTCAAAACGAAAGTTTTAAAGATATAAATGAGGTTTTCTACTTGATATGCCACTAAATCCCGGTAGGACCCTTCTCGAAGTCAAAAAACTGCGGGTTCGGGGCTGAGACCGTTATATGTGCCTTTATACTTTCTGATGTAAGGTTTTTGTTTAATTTGGATTTGAATTTCAACAACCTAGCAATGATCTAATTTCTGGTGAAAGATTATTCCAAAGGAACGCATATTTGGAAGCAAACAAGGGGGAGCGCTTAGATGTAGTAAAAAAAGGCGGCGGAATCACCATGGAGGAGTTGCGCGTGGCATAAGACCGATCGCTCGGAGTGAGAGTGACAATGAGCGGAAGAGTGGGGTTAGAGTTGATGCGAAAGATAAGCAAAGACCAGCTTTGAGTCCGACATCTCTGAGTATAAGAGGTGCAGGGTGCGACTTGAGAGAACAGTTTGCACGTGAAAACCCATCAACATTTTCGATCTTATAGCGGTCACAGGCATCAACTAAACTAAAGAAACGACAGCAGTATTCGAGGACTGGAAGAACAAACATTTAATGAAGTTTCACCCTTATTTCCGGAAGGAAAAATTTGCAATATGAACCCACCTATCGGTGCGGCTTTGGCAGAAATTGTATCTGTATGAGATGATAAAGCAAGCTTATTTGTATAACTTTAGCCTAGGTCTTTTATGCTGAAGCATTCTGAGAGTAGGTTATCCTGAAGAACTATGAGACCAGGAAGTTTGGCAGGACCAAAAGACATGAAACTACACTTCGACGATGAAAATGTCATCTACCATTTTGAACTCCAACTGCTTAAGCGTAGTAAATCGGCATTAATTTTTCCAACAAAAAGCTTGTGGCGTCATTAGAATATGAGTAAACACAGTTGCGGTCATCGACATAAATAAAATATGCGAATTTCCGAGTTCAGTCGAAACATCATTGATGTTAAGGAGAAAGGGTAGCGAACCCAGAACCGTGCCTTGAAATAGGCCACTCGTGACCGAGTGAGGTGTCGAGTAGGTATTACAGACCATGACTTTCTGATATCGGTTGGATAGACAGGACATGATGAAGTCGAGTAGAGGAGGCCGGATGCCGAGTGCTTCCAATTTTACAAGAAGACGTCTATGGGGCACCTTGTCGAAGGCATTACTAAGATCAAAGTATATAACTACCACCGACTGCTGTTCACTACGAAGAGAAGTGACAAGATTAAGAAATGCCAAGTTACAAGTTTTGCAGGATCGTTCGGATAACAATCCATGTTGATTAGGGCTCAGAATTTCATTGAAAATTATCCTTTCAGGACTTTTTGCTAGGGCGGTGTTTTGTGCACGCCGCGATAGTTATTGGCATCGGACTGAGATGCAGATTTGAAGGCATTAATGATAATTGACGTCTTTCATGTTTCAGGAAAGAATCCTTTCGAAATATAAACCAAGAAAAAAATGGCTTAACAATATGAGCAGGTTGGAAGCCTCATGACTCCTTAGTGGCCCAAAACTACGCCTTTTTTAGTCGTAGCAGAACATCATCCGATGAAATAATAGATAACTTGATAAACGGCGATATATACAGTACACCTGACAACGTTATTGAACAAGCGTTCAAAACTATTGGGATAATAAGCTCCAAAACCGAAGACAGGACAAAACTCAAGCATACCTTCATGCTGCGCAACATTCCCAACAACAATCGGCTAACAGTGCCTCAAATACCCCGACTCAAAACGTAGCGGGTTCGCAACTGCCCCCCCAGCCCTCATATCGAGGCATTTAGGCCGAATATACCGATTTTTCCGCCGTTTACTAAAACTCTTGCTCCAATGGAAACAATGCGTCCCCCACCCCCTAACTTGTTTCCTCCACGGCCGTTTTGCCCATTTATTCCTCATGATAATGTCCATACTGAATCAGTGAATTCATCCGATCCTCAGTTTCGTTCCGGCGGGAATACGTTGCAGTATCTGCCCCGCGAATTTCCAGCTGAAAAAAAAGTTAGCTAACAATGGTTACCAGTTCACCTGCCCGTCATTCTCTCCCCCAAGTCCTACCCCTTTTTATCCGCGTCAGAAGTTTTCGATGCCACAAAATTTTTTGCAAAACCGGATGGTTGCATCCGGACCATTTGCTCCGTGGGCAGCCCAGAACTGGACGATGTAACCCACCTCCCTCAGAAACTAACAGCCTTTCCCATCAAAATTTTTGTTTTAAATGCCAGATCCTTGCTTAATAAGATGCCTTTGTTTCAGACTCTGGTGTTTGTCCATTTTCCAGATGTTGTTTTAGTAACTGAGACGTGGGCATCAGTCTCAGTAGTTGACTCCAAACTCTCGCTTCTAGGCTATAATTGCATCCGAAATGATCGCCAAGATAGCCGTGGTGGGGGCAGCTGCGTCTTCGTTAAGCAAACACTTACATTTTTGCCGTTGGACCTCCCGCATTTTTCCGCAGTAGAAGGCCGCTGCTGGCTCCAGGTTGCACTAAAAAATAAGTTCTCCTTACTCGTTGGCTGCATCTATCGTCCTCCCAACGCCAACGACAATTTTGATCGTTTACTCTCACAGGCATTTCATGCTGCGGCCGACTCAAGCTTTAAGTATCAATTGGTTGCGGGTGACTTTAATCTTCCCGAAGTCCGCTGGTCTCCGCCTTCAGGCCCAAGAAGGATCGAAGACTTTCTTGAGGCTGTAGATGTTGGGATGTGGAATTAGGTTGTCGATTTTCCCACCCAAGGATCAAGCATACTTGACCTAATTTTCTGTAGAGGCTGCTTGCCATCGTCGGTGTCATCCCTAGGCCCACGCGGGGGCTCAGACCATGACATAGTTGTTTCAACGTTGGAATTCGAGGCTGACAAAACGTCGTCCCCAAAGTATAGCTTTTTCCGCAATTTCCGATCCACTCGCTCAACCGAATTATTAACACACCTTAGTTCCTACGACTGGACTGATTTCTTCCTTAGTTCGGATGTAAATGTTTGCACTGCAAATCCGTACGAAATTTTGGATCCGCTTATTTCTCGTTTTGTCCCCCGTAAGAAAATTATTAATGTTGGAGATGAGGTTTTCCTACCCTTACGCTTTCGTCGCAGATTGCGCAGGCTTTATCATCGTTTCCATCTGCAGAACGATGTTTCTGTCCTGCCCTTGGTTTGTGATATTTTTGATCGAGCTAAGAGATTTTCTGAAGAAAAACAGCTAGCCGAAGGGGTCCAGTTTACCGGAAACCATTCGTTAAATGTCTCGAAACTTTTCTCTAGAAAAATACGAACTCATAGAAATACGCGGCATCCCATCCTCCGAGACGCTCTCGGAAATCCCATAGTTGATGCCCAGTTAACCGCTGATAGCTTCAATGATTTCCTGTCCAAAACGTTCATTAGACTCGACCACTTTGCTTCCGACTATCCAGCCTTTGACCGGGGCAGTTCTAGGAACTATAACTTTCACTGTGGGATGTGACTGTTGCGATTCGGCGTTTTCGTCAATCTTATAGTCCAGGCCCTGATGGTGTCCCTGTAAGCATTTTAAAAGCCGATGCAAACGCGATCTTCCCATCCCTCTTATGCAAGATATTTAATCTTGCTCTTGAAACTGAAACCTATCCTACCTTGTGGAAGGAATCACACATTTTGCCCATTCCTAAGCACGGCAAATCTACATCATTTGATGACTTTCGGCCAATAAACACCATCCCCGCAGTTTCGAAGACCTTAGAGACATTGATCAAGGATAAGATGATGTGTCACTTAACAGTGAATGACTTGCTGAGTGCTGCTCAGCATGGATTTCTCAAAGCTCGATCTTGTGACACCTACCAACTCTCTTTCTTTGACTATGTTCTCCAATCTAGGGACAATGATTTTGCACTTTACACAGTATATTTCGATTTCACTAAGGCTTTTGACCGTGTTGACCATGCTCTTCTTCTCTTGAAATTGTCCTCTTTCGGAATAGGTGGCAAACTTTTGAATTTTATATCCCCTTATTTGGGCACTCGCACACAACGAGTTAAGACTTCCAATACTATCTCCAACCCCACACGTGTGAGGATGGAGTCATTCAGGGTAGTGTACTCGGCCCGCCTTTATTTTGCCTTTTCGTTAATGATGTACCCGATTTATTTCAGAATGGTAAGCCGTTCATGTGTGCCGATGATCTTAAAGTTGCATATCGATATAAGCCGGCAGATCGTGACATCGTGCTTGAGCTCCTAAAGAGCGATCTACAGGCCTTCGCCCAGTGGTGCCGCACATGGCGCCTTTCTCTTTCTTGGCATAAGTGCTCAGTCATGGTGGTTGGAAATGACCACCAACTTCAACTAAGTATTGAAGGTCACGCCATAAATTTGCCTGGGGTTATTGAGGATCTGGGCATGTCATACTCCAAGAGTCTCAATTTCTCGGAGCACTGTGCCTTGATAGTCTCCAAAGCACGCAGAACGACCGGGTTTATCCTCCGAAACTTTAAAACTAAAGACATCAGAATGCGCCTTTACAACATGTACGTTAGACCCGGTCTGAAATACTGTTCGTTTGTATTTAGCCTCATGCGTGCTACTGAGTGGAAGAAAATAGAATCCGTTCAACACTTTTTTACCAAGAGAATTTTAACCGCAGAACACAGACATTTGTCTTACCAAGAACGTTGCCGGCTTACGGGCCTTGATCCTTTATGGTTGTGTAGATTACAAAAGGGACTATTTTTGCTATTTAAAATCTTATATAATCACACATTTAACCCACTCACCTCTTTAAGACATCATATCCACCCACGACGTAACAGTCACCGTGATGTCTGCCTCTGGCACGTACTGTTAAATATCGTCGGTTCTATTCTGTAAATGCAATTGCTATTTGGAATAAACTACCAATGAGTGTGAAACTCTGCAAAATTATTCTTTATTTAAGAGAACTATTACTCGATTTTTGCATTCAGAAAAACTTCCTCAAATTTTGGGTTCTGAATCCACTGATCGACTGTACCGTAGCGATGGCGTTTGTGGTCTCTGAACACTATGGCCGGTCTCACCAGCTGTTCCTCAACGCCTCTACTTTGACTATCCCCAACTTCATGAAAGGAATTGACGTCCGATAATCTCCGATACCGTGCAACCCCCTCCCCCCTTCTTCACGGTCGAAAATCTACCACCAGCAGTTTTTTTTCTCCTGAACCCTCCAAACCATAAAAACCTACACCAACTATATTTTTATTCTTCAGGAGTTTTTTTTTCATTGCTGGTCGGATTTGTGTTTAATCGCTTCCCTTGACAATGCCTGTAAACTGGCATTTAATAAGTTAAATTAAATTAAATATCTGCCACTGAGGGCGAATATTTGTTTCTGCAAAGTCGTGGCCTGGGTTTCGAAGTCGCATAGGCCAGACGCTCGCGCTCGCCCAGCCGTAATACGCCGATAATAGTCACTATCTTCTCTTTGATAGAAGTTGACTTCGTCTTGCCGAGGAAGAATCTAAATGGAGAATTCTGCCGTATATGGTGTTTCTCAGTTTCCCCAGAACTCACACCAATGCGGAAAGAGCTGGAGAAATTGAAAATATCGATAACCAACAGCGGCATAACGACCGCTGTTGTCATGTTGGAAAAATCTTCTTCGACATCATCTGCAGCCTCACCACTCCTGCCAGCGAGATCGTTGAACGCAACAACCCGCCTTGTATACAAACACCTAAACCGACCGCGTCGGCAACCTCTACAAAACCGAAGCAAGTGCTTAACTCAAAGATGAGTTCGAAAACCATTTCAATCACTCGTACATTGGGTAAAAGCATTTCTTCTACGAAATCTTTCCCTCCGCAATCGCCTGCCACCCCCTTAAACTCCACGGCCCCAAATAGGACATGTTTCCAACTTCTCCCAGTCCTCATCGAGGCGGTTAGGCCGAATATGCCAACATGCCCGTCTTTGAATTAAATTCTCGCCCAAATCGAAGCAGTGCGTTCCCCACCCCCTCGCCCGACATGTCTACTCCACGGGCGTTATATCAATTTCATCCTCATGCAAATGTCCATACTGGGTCAGCTAACTCATCCGGTCCTCAGTTTTACCACGGCAGAAATACGTTAAAATATCCTGTTTGTGGATATACTGTAAAAAAATCCGCCAGCTAACGGTAGTAACCAGTTTTTCTGCCCGTTACTTCCTCCCTAAATTCCTACTTGTCCTTATCCACATCAGGGTCTTTTGATGCCACAAAATTTTTCACAGAACCGGACGGGTCATCCGGATCATAAATTCCAAGAGCAGCCAAGCACTGAACGACGTAGCTCATCTCCCACAGAAACAAACAGTCCTTCCCCTCAGACTTTTTGCCCAAAATACCAGTTCCTTGCTAAATAAGATGCCTTTGCTTCAAACTCTGGTTTTCGTCTCTTGCCCAGATATTGTTTTAGTAACTGAGACATGAAAAGAGCTTCCTAAGCTGACTCCGAACTCTCTCTTCTAGGCTTTACTTGCATTCCAAATGATCGTCAGGACAGATGTGGTGGGAGAAGCTCCACCTACGTTAACGAAACATTTTCATTCCTGCCGCTGGACCTCTAGTATTTTTCTGCGGTAGAAGGTAGATTCTGGCTCCAAGTTAATTTAAAGATAAGTTACCTTTACTCTTCGGCTGTATCTATCGCCGATCCAACGCCAGTGAGGATTTTGATCGTTGCCTCTCAAAGGCATTTCACGATGTGGCCGAATTACGCCCTACGTACCCGTTAGTTGCGGGTGATTTTGATCTTCCTGAAGTCCGCTGGTTTCCGTCTTCAAGCCCCAGAATGTTCGAAGACATACTCGTGACTGTAGATATTGGCACGTGGAGTTAATTTGTGGATTTCTCTAACCGGGGATCAGGCATCCCTGCCCTAATTTTCTGTAGAGACTTCATGCCTTTTCGGTGACATCCCTGGGCCCACTCGAACGTTCAGATCACAACATAATTTTTGCAAAGTTAGAGCTTGAAGTTGACAAAAATTTGTCCCCAAAATATAGTTTCTTCTTAGATTTCCGATCACCTCGCTCGGCCGAATTATTTACCCACCTTAATTCTTAGGAATGGACTGATTTTTCCTAAGTTCAGATGCCAATGTCTGTACGGCTGAACTGTAAAAAATTTTGGATCGATTATTTCTCGTTTTGTCCCCGTAAGAAAAGAACTGATGTCGGGAATGCGGTTTTCTTCCCCTTAACCTTTCGTCGTAGCTTGCGCAGATTTTCTCGCCGACTCTATCTTTAAAATGACGTTTCAGTTCAGCCCTCGATTAACAATATTTTGAGCGAACAAAGAGATTGTTCGAAGAAAAATAGCAAGCCGAAAAGGTACACTTCTCCGAAAACCGCTCCTTAAATGTCGTGACACGCTTCTCTCAAAAATCAGAAACTCGTAGAAAAGCACGACACCCCATCCTCCAAGACGCTCTTGGAAATCCTATAGCAGATGTCCAGTTGACCGCAGATAGTTTTAGTACGTTTATGTCCAAAACGATTATTAAAAACTCGACCTCTCCGTTTCCGAGCACCTAGGTGTGAACCATTGCCGTTCTAGAAACTATCAGTTTCGCCCTCTGGGACGTTAATGTAGCGATTCGGCGTTTTCGTTAATTTCCCAGTCCGAGACCTGATGTTATCCCAATTAGCATTGTAAAAGCGAATGCAAATGGAAATTTTCCGTCTCTCCCGTGCACGATATTTAATCTCGCTCTTGAAAGTGAAACCCATTACACTTTGTGGAAGGAATCACACATTTTGCCTGTCCCCAAACACAGTCACTCTACGTGAGTGTTGCTCAGCATGGATTTCCCAAAGCGCGGTCCTGTGACAGCTGTCTGCTCTCTTTCTTCGGCAACGTTCTCCAATCCAGGGACTATTGTTTTGCAATTTACACAGTCTATTTCGATTTCACTAAGGTTTTGGGTCCTGTTCGCCATGCTATACTTCTCTCAAAACTTTTCCCTTTCAGAATAAGTGACAAACTTCTGAATTTGATATCATCTAACATAAACGCTCGCACACAACGAGTTAAGATTTCCGATGTTATCTTCAACCCCACAACCGTGAGGAATGGAGCCATTGAGGTTAGCGTTCTTCCTTCGCTATTATTTTGCCTTTTTGTCAACGACGTACCAGGTTTATTTCGGAATGGTAAATCCCTCATACATGTCGATGATCTGAAAGTTGTGTATCGATGTAAGCCAGCAGATCGTGACATGGTGTTCGAACTCCTAAAGAGCAAACTACGGATCTTTGCCCAGTTGTGCTGTACATGGCGCCTTTATCTTTCTTGGCATAATTGCTCAGTTCTAGTGGTTCGCGATGCCCACCAACTCCCGCTTAGTATTGACGGTCACGACACAAATGTGTCAGACGTTATTAAGGATCTGGGTGTATCATAATTCCAGAGTATAAATCTTTAGGAGCACTGCACCCTTATAGTCTCCAAAGCACGCAGAACGACCGGGTTTATCCTCCGAAACTTAAAAACCAGCGATATTAGAATGTGCCTTTACAAAATGTACGTAAGACCTGGCCTGGAATACTGTTCGTTTCTATTTAGCCTCATGCGTTCTGCTGAGCAGACGAAGGTATAATCTATCCAATATTTTTTTGCCACTCTTCCTTGTTACTCCGGAAATGAAGGTCAACTATGTGAACTCTAGGAAGAAATCTCAGCGACTTCTTTCCAGGTCAATATCATTGTAGGAGATTTTAATTTGCCAGAGATTGACTGGCACACACATACATCCTCTCCTTAATTCCAGTAGCTTACAGACACCATTCGCTTTTTAAACTTGTTTCAATTAGTCTACTGTTTGGAAAGAAACGGAAGTGTATTAGATTTCATTTTTACTAATAACATATTCCCTCTATCTATGGATCGTCATCGTGACCTTTTTGCCAGTGATCATGCATTGATTCATTGTCGTCTTCCAGTTGCCATTTCGATAAAGCCAGCAGTAGAGCGTAGCTTTTCTGCTTATGCCAATGTTTCCAAGAAAGTAGTAAATAATTTTACAAGCACTCTTGATTGACACAATAGTTTTTCAAATAATCATCTAAAATGTCAACAATTTATTGCAGTACGTAGCAGATGGTCTTATCGACCTAATTCCACGGAAGACGTTTAAATCGAGTGCCACTTCCCCCACTGCCCCATATTTCCCTAAAAACAGACTCGAAAAGCGAAGAAAACAGCTTAAAGATCCATCCGTGAGCTCATTATCATGTCACCTAGGGGTCATTAAAATATTCGAATTAACCTCGAATATGTGGCTTGCGCGAGATAGGTGTAGAGAGTCTTTAGCTATTAATGGCATAAATGCTTCTAGATCAGTTGCGCAGATCTTCCGTCAAAGATCATCAGCTAAGTCCCACTAAGTCATTCCGCCTTTGCTTAGTACTAACGACACCTTCATTACAGAGGGTTCAGGTAAAGCAGAAATGTTAAATTCATTCTTTGCCGAACATTTCACCATTGAAACTAACCCAATCCCTTTAATTCCTTCGTAGTCTGATTCCTCCCTCAGCATCATTAATTTTGCTCTTGCGACTATTCAAAAACTGATAAACTGGCTTATTTACTCTCACTTAGTACGTATGGACAATATTTCGAACTCTCTTATAAGACGGCTAAGAGATTTTCCCCCTCCTATTAGCAAACTCATTTCAATCTTTTTCAATAATGGTTTCTTTCATGAATATTGGAAAATTTCTATTATT
>CACRXP010000155.1:702892-723008 GCA_902702965.1 Spirometra erinaceieuropaei
TATTCTTCAAATAAATATACGACTCTTCATTGCCTGGAGCAAATCCATGCTGACTTGCTTGCTCCCTCAGCGTGGAGCTCAAAATGGCTAATGGAATTCTCTCCGTCTAAATGTCGCTGTATGTGTTTTGGATCTGATAGGCACACTAATTTTTTTTATTGCGTATATAGGTTACATCTGCTTCTCCTGAACTATACTACAGTACCAGATGTACGCCCTTGTTGTGTTCCCTGACAGAGACGCAGTGGGGATTGTTGCGAAAGCGTGGTTTGTTGGTGAAGGTAGCGTACGCTGGTCTGAAATCCGCAACCAAAGACAATATTTGCTGAGGAGAAATCTCCAGATGCCCGAAAAGACGAGTATCTACTCCGTCGGAGTCTTAGGGATAGTCTTACTTTGGAGAAAGCCAGAAAGATCTTCAGGAGGTCGGAGGATACAGATGACATATCCAGCCCTGAGCCCGCAGATTTGGGAAAAGGCCGGAGGATAAATATGTGCCCATACCTTTACAATATTTTCCTAGATACGTCCGCAGGTTGACATCAGATTCGGAAGATGACGAGTAGAACTTATACCCTCGAAAGCGGCCTCAGCGAACAGTTACTCGTTGGCTAACGCAAGCACCAATCTTCCAGGAAGCCTAAGTATCTAAAATGACTTGTAGGACCAGGCGAGACATGAATCTGCTGAGCAGCTCTTCGGCGTCCAGTAGGCCAATCCAGCCTCCGGTGGTTGCCCCCAACCAGTAAGCATATTTTTTTGATTTACAGTTTAGACTGCCAATCGGAATATCAAACGAATTTGCCCTACAACATTGCTGTCCGCAGGGTCACAAATAAGTGGAGTGTCTTCGGTAGGACTAATCACAGAGACAGATTATGTGGCCGAGCTGTTCGTCACTAACTCTAATGAAATCGAGGATATGAAGGCAACTTCAGCCGAGATTCCCCGAACAGTGCAGATTAACTCCGTTCCTGCCAGACAGACGGCTAAAATTTCCAATCTGCCACTGCGCACCGAGGAGGACTATAGTGAATTTGCTTCTCCGTTAGGTTCGGAAACAGACTACGGACAGGAGGTGGTAAGTTCACGAGTTTGTCTGTATACCTATCGCGACTTCTAGACTAAACAGCTGTCCGTTGTCGGAGGACGCAATGAGCGTCAGTTCGTCAGAAATCTCCTGACTACTATGCTCGGTCATCCACTCTGCCTCAGTGTCTGCTGGGGAGGATTGACGGATAAAAGGTCATTATTCAATTCTCCCCTCTAAACTATACTCTACGACAGATAAAATTTTTTGACATCCCCGGACGCCATTAGGGTTAAACCCGACCTTCGAAAATTCACAGGTAAGGAACTACGTTAACACGCCATTAGCTGGCTCCACGGAACCAGATACAGGTACGGCGGGAGATCCAAGCGTCGGGAAGCCGCGGAGAAGGTAATTTGAATAATTTTATTTTTTCCAAAGATTCAGCATTTGCGAGGCTGAGACTCCACAGACGCGTGCCCTAGTCTGTCACCGGCAGAAGATACGATAATTGTCTTTTGAACTTACCATTAATAGACCTAATTCTACACTGTTCATGAACGTATTATTACAGTTTTTGCCTACTTTAGTAGTATGAAAATGTCGTGTGCAAATTTTAAAAGAAGTACCTTTTTCGTATCCATAGAGGTTGCGAAATAAGCTGATTAATAGCCACTATGAATTTCATAATTATAGCTTGGGATCATATTGTAATTACATAATAAATGTAATTGTAATTATAACGCATTAAAGGTTATTTTACATATTATTGTATTATGTTGTTGCTATATTATATATAATTATTACATTTTACATAATTATTATATATTACTAAAATTATGACTTAACTTCCTGATCCCTATGACATGTGAAAATTTCTCCTTGAACTTATAAACTCATTTTCTCTTTTAATTACAGGACCCTGCCAACACATGGCCCCGCCTTGTGGGTGTGACCAAGCGTGGCTGGACGTGGCCATGGCCGCGCCATATTTTGAGAAATTTCAAAAGTCGTTTCAGCCGCTTAGACGAAATTTTCTGTGTTTTAATGTTGCGCATTTGCCTAAATATACGTTAATTCACCCAGAAAGTGCCTTGAGTCTTCACTTCTTGGGGAATTATAATTTGCCTGGATAAGCCGATTAGGACGCTGTTGTTAAAGTGGGCCACTTGGACGCCGTTTCTCTGCTGCTCGACCGGACGCTCGCGACAAGGTGGTACGTTTTCCCACGTCGATTTCATGTCTATCGCGTCTTTATAGTCTTACTTACGCAATTACTAATCTCTTTTATGCTATGCAAGTAGGTTTACTAACTTAATTGCAAATTTAATCTCACAGTGAGCGTTTCAAGTGCAGTTCAATTTTTTTAACTTGTTTTATACCCATCAGTGAAAGCAATCATGAAGCGCAAGTATTATGGCTTCCATCGGAGCACAATTTACAAGCGGATTGCGCGTGAGAAGAAGGCATATTATGCGCATATGGCTGATTCCTCCGTTCCCTCTACGTCATCGGTTTTAGACCAACCACCGAAAATAGAAATGCCCGAACTAGTCCCAGTAGTTTGCACTGGTAGTCATCTTACTGAGTTACTCAATAACAAATTAAGAGCCAGTAGACATAAGCGAGGACGCGGTCGCAGGCAAATGCTGTCTGGCGGATTTACGGGAATTCTGCTTGGAGGCCCAAATGCCACTATCCACAACAAAGAAGTTGTTTCGGATGCTGCGGCCCTACCACCCAGAAGTGCCTAAAGACCCAAGAACGCTATTGCAAACGCCTCGGACCTGCATTAGCAAGCCCCTGAACAAAGGCAACTATGTTCATTTAGGTCTTGAACGTGGTCTGCTGGATCAACTGCACAGTCTGTCCGAAACAAGCGTTCCTGAAATGCGCATCCAACTGCATATCGACGGAATGAAGATATTCAAGGGGTCTAGTCAAGGCCTGTGGCCGATTCTTGCCCGTGTTCGCCATCCAGTTGTTGGTCAGCCCTTCATTGTTGGAGTGTTCTCCGGTCCCGGCAAACCCGATCCGTTGGATGACTTCCTGGGCGACTGTGTTGGCGAGCTGAAAGACCTCCTGGCCAGTGGTCTGCACATTCCACATAAGCAAAATAGCGTAAAGGTGATCTTAGACAAAGTTATCTGCGACACCCCTGCCCGATGTTTTGTGCGGCAAGTTAAAGCTCACAATGGCTATTACGGGTGTGACAGGTATGTTGTTTCGTACCTTTAACTAAAACCACCGCAGGTGTTCCCATATGGGCAAACGTATTGCAAACCGCATGACGTTTCCAGTATGCAGTGGGCGTCTGCGTGACGACAGGTCATTCAGGTTGCGAAGACAGGAACCGCATCACAAGTGCAGGTCTCCGTTCGAGGATTTGCCCGTCGATATGGTGACCTCCTTCCCACTCGACTATATGCACCTGGTTTGCCTGGGCGTCATGCGGAAGTTACTGTATATTTGGCGTCTGGGCTCCAGCAGGCACTCTGACTCATTGAATGAGTCTATTAAGATGTGCTGCCAAAATTTGCCGGCCGAGTTTTCGCATAAATGCAGAACACTCGATTGTCTAGAGTTTTGGAAGGCTGCCGAATACAGGCAATTCCTACTGTACATAGGCCCCGTCGTTTTGTCCTCCGCCTTAAGCGAAGCCCGTTACCAACACTTTTTACGGTTTTCCCTCGCAGTGCACATATTTTGCCATCCCATATTGCATATATCTTGCGAAGAATACGGCTGACTTCTGTTAAATCGCTTTGTTGTTAATTTCCCCACCTTGTATAGTACCTCCGATATTATTGTCCATTGTCTGCTTCACCTGTATGACGATTTGTCTCGGTTTGGAGTGTTGGATAATTTCTCTGCATTTCCTTTCGATTCCTTTTTACAAAGTGTCCGCAGCAGTATAAAAGGGCCTACTAACGTAGCCGCGCATGTTTTCAAGCGCTTTTCTGAAAGACGCTTGCCTGATTTACCAACATGCCGAATGCTGTTAGACGACGACGAGGGAGTAGCACGGGCATTTAAACTGCCTATCGGATCCACCGCAATTTTTCATAGAGACTTTGTTTTGTCAAATAAACAGCCCGATAATGTGGTACTTATCGGAAATAGACCGTGCCTGCTGACATCAGTGTCGGATACCGGCATAACTTACCGCCCGTTCCTCGATTGTGAGGACCTTTTTACAACATCCCTTCCCTCATCCTCCTTGTATATGTTTAAAGCCTCCCGTTTGTCAGACATTCCTTTAACTGCTACCCTCTCAGACATCATTTCTAAATATGTTACCTTTGATATTGACGGTCGTTTTTTTCTGATTCCGTTACTGCACACTGTGCGTGCGCGGTGACTCTTGTTTACATTGTTCATTTGGTATAAATTTCCCTGTAGATGTATTCGGTTGTCGAATTCATAAATGACAAGACTGTGGCCGTGGTGGCTGCAGCCTGGTTTTACGACGTTGGCAGCGTTATGTGGCCAAAGAACAACAAAGAGCGTGCCGTCCTGCTGAATAATAACAGGCGGCCACCAGACGGCACCAAGGTGTACGCTGTTCGGCTACTAAAAAGTAACCTGAAACTGCTGAAGGCCAGACAGCTGGTCCGGAAAGCAGAGCTGTCGGACAACCTTTCCAGCTCTGAGCCGGGCGAATTAGGCAGGGGGATGAGGAGAAAGTACATGTCCCATACTGTTAGTATTTCTTTGCAGGTATGTCCGCAGGCAGACGTCGGATTCAGACGATGATGACGAACCACTTTATCGTCCGAGACAGCTACTTGGTTGGCCAACACCACCACGAATATTACAGTAAGCATAATTATCGTTAATTATTCGTACGCCAAGAATGGACGAACAGATGCCCCACCTCTTCTCTCAGTCGAGTCACCCTACGCCATCGACTTCATATCGGTAACTGCCTGTTATTACTTATTACCGAAGGCTGTCTAGGGAAATGCCGGCACCTGCGCCAGTGCCTGCTACCGAACCTGCATGTAACCATCAGGCGCAGAGTGACACGAATGACGTAAACTTTCGGTTAGCGTCCCTCGACTAAGACTGTTGACAATCTCATTGACAATCTATTAGAAACAAAGTCGATTTCCTGGCCGAACAAATGGTCGCCCTCAACAACAGTGTGCGGCAACTGCAGGCAACAATGACTGATGCTGTCAATGCATTAGAGAGGGGTGCCACTGCTGCCGACGTCGGGCCCTCTCGTCTGCATTTGCCACTGTGCACAGCCGAAGCCTACGAAGACTTCGTTCGTCGGCTAACTACTGAGGCGGAATTGGCAGAAAAGGCGGTATGTGTATATTTGTTTGACTGTTCTCAGATCAGACAGCTGGCCGTGGTGGGAGGGCGGAGTTAAAAAGACTTTGTCAGAAATCTTCTGACTGCTCTCATTGGTCCGCCGCTTTGTTACACCTTCTGCTGGAGGGGCGGATCCAAGGAGGAGCGGTCGTTCTTTGCCTGCCCGTTATTTAGCATCGTCAACGGTAGGTCTACTTTTTGCTTATTGGCACATACAGATGCCATCGGCCAAAACCCCCGTTTTAGCAACTGCAACAGGGAGGTACTTCGACCTACGGCCATGAATTGGTTCCATGGGTCGAAGGACCGTTATGGAGGACGATCGAGACGCAGGCGCAATATTCACACAGTACGACATTTTGCTTTGAATTACTGCCTAAATGTGTTCAATTTCAAGGAGTCCCCACTGATGACCTGGCATGCCCACAACTCTCCCCTAAGAAGCAAACGTAAGTTAACTGAAAAAGACTGCTATTAACACACTTTATGTTATTTCCCTCTTTTCAATAATTATAATGATAGTATGTATTTCGGAAGTATGTATACATACAAGTATGTATGAATTACTGACCTATACTGATCTACTGACCAATTAACAGTGTACTTTGCAATAGCAATTATTATATTGTAATAACTTTTGCAAAGTACACTGTTAATTAACTCGATTATGTCTGCTTGACGTCTGACGTTCGCAGAAGTAGTTAATCCGCCTACCTATCTCTTGAGTTCGAAAATGGAGACACAGCTCAGTTTACCCGGCTCTCGTTGACCGGTTTGGGGTCTGTGTCGGACCCGCATTTTACTGTGATCAATGTCGCGCCCGCCCTGGTTGACCGCGTAGATAACTAACGTCCCTAATTACTTCATGCCGTCGCTGCCTCTTGTCAAAGTGCTTCGTAAAACCGAATACGGGCAAATAAATTAATTTGGCAAAGGACATCCGGGCTTCTCTGCATCAGCCCTGAGGTAAATTAGGGTCATGTACATAGAACTATGTGCGTGAATTTCCAGTGCCTGGGGACGGGCAGACGAATTCACTACTCGGGACGCCGGACCCGCGTCTGGCCTGCCCCGAAGGAAGCCTCCTTATGATACGCCACCTAGGAATTGCATTTCTTATACTATTGACATTATTGATTAGTTCAATAACAAGAGCATTACCCATGTTTTACCACAGTTTTTTTACAGAAACCGCTGATAACCAGTGGAGGCTCTTTAATGTCCATTGGAGAACTGCATCCCCGCCTGTATTTTTCGTACCGATTTCTCATTTGTAAATACTCAATAAACCGTCGTTTCTAACCATTGTCTGTCCACTGTCCTATGTCGTGGGATAGAGTGAACGCTAACTAGTTTGTCCGGTTGTGCACTTACGCGGAGTGTTGACCATTAATGGTCAATCAATTGATTTGCTTTAGCCGAGGCTAGGAGGATCCAGTGACACATGTAATCTTACAGCGACAGTCGCCAGTCTAGAATGAGTGCACTCGCGAGTAAAAACAGAGGCCATAAAAGTGTGGGGGACGAATGGAGAATGGGCGGCGCCGCCACGCTTTTTTTCGGATGGTGTGGCCAGACCTGGCTGTGGTGTCGAAGGCCACACCTTAGCCACGCCAAATGGCCACGTTTGGCCGCGGCGGCAAGGCGTGGCCAGCCGCGGCGGCAAGGCGTGGCCAGCCGCGGCTGGTGCTGGCAGGGAACCCTGCCATGACCACTGAACGAAACTAATCACTGTAGACTGAAGGACTTTGTCCCGCACAAATTTTTATATTCCAGTGTTGTTATTTTATTCACTAATAAACCTCCTTTTCCGCTAATTGCATTCAACCGAACTACGTTATTATATTCGTGAATTCGTCAACAAGCAACTGCTTGTATAATTAATTGGGGGTAATTGGGAAAACAGTACGTTGGGCGTAGTTGGGGTCGATTTGCTATAATAGGTAGTATCTCGGTATATGACGCATTTCTGCCGACGGTTTAGTTATCGAGAAAAGGAAATTCGGAAAGCGTTAATAGGCGAGCCTCCTGTGCATTTTTTTGGGAGATTGGGCCATTGGGGTCACATCCGCCCTATCCATATCGTGGCGCATGCCCGTGGCCCAACCCAGCCCAACTCGCCCTAATTGGGCTAGACTGGGATGGGTTGGGCAGGCGATGACAGGGACGCAACGAATTTTATGTCCGGAAATTCTCTCACACCTTCCACATGAGCCTGTAGCATAGAGGTGCCTCTTGAATGTAAAACAGGGTAGTTTCCCACTCTGCAGAGAGCGGTGTAGAACCAGCGTTAGGTAAGGAAATCTACAACTTACCTTTGGGGTGCTATCTGACAGTTTACATATTCGTCGCCTTTTATTATTTCGTGTTCCCAGGTTTCTGGGCACATTTATTTGGCTCACTTCGCCATTCTTCATTTACCTAATTTAATTGGTTAGCTTTACCGGTTTTCTCGTTCACATGCACGCAAAGTGCTCGCAGGTTCGTCACTTCATTTTGGTAATTGCCGTATTCCCTTCCGTTAGCCTCCCTCCCCAACACGTTCCCAAGGTTCCGTGGGACGTTCGACTGAATAGATAAGTTTTCGTAGTTGTGCAGACTCTCAGAGAGTTCATTAATGTTTAAAGCAGCATGCATTTTTGGACAAACCCCTAATCTTCCCCGAAATTTTAAAACTAATGACATTGAACTGACGCAGTAACGATTTCAGTTTCTTTGAATTGTCTGGCATATGGTGATTAGTTCCGCGTCCCCGGGGTTCGTGCCTTGTTCCTGTTCGCGTCACTCATTTAAAGTTTATTAAATGCTCTTCTTTTGCGATTCATATTACTAGCCAACGATTTTGTTTTTTGGGAATGCCTGAAATGGCCACCAACGATTTCGTGTGATACATTCCCCTGTTTCAGATAGCGACACACTCCGAATATACTGACAGACTTACTACTCTATAGCGACGACTCTGTGTAGCGGCCGAAACCCTTGGAGATAACGCACACGAATGAATTCAAAGTTCTTGCGTATATTCCGATGGAATAACGACTGAACACAGCTATTTAACGAGCCGTACCGATTTTTCCGACAGAGTATAAAAAAAGTTTTGACAACGTTAAAGACTAGAATATGATAAAACGGTAGGCAATGCAAAAAGAAATGCACTTGAAGCATAGAAATGGTCCGTCCGGATGTGGAGGACACCATCATGCCAGCATAACGGCCAGTGGTGAGTGCAGTGCTGTGGTCAACTGCAGGAAGGACCGTGGAGGGTGCTGACACGGTCACACCATTTCTATCTTGGATCCACGCCAGTGTCTTCCATCTTTTCGAACACTCTGCCAATTTCGTGGTGCGTTACACCTGATCACATTGTACTGGCCTCCATCTAGTCCGACACCAGCAACTCAGATTTCGGGTCCTTTATCCAGCTAGTGATCTGATTGACCCCTGACGCCAATTATGCTAGGGGACTGCAGAAAGTATTGTCCCCGCAAGGTCTTCTGTCAGGAGTCAGCCAATCAGATAAATGGCTATGGACTAACCGCAGGAGCTAGCTCTAGGAAATTGTTTTGGTACCAGGAGACCGCCGTAAACTAGGTTGTAGGAAATCTGACGACTTTTGTCTACTTAGTTCACCGAAAAGACCTTGACAATGTCCTCAAGACTCGGGATAGTATCGGTCTGAGAACTGTTATAGAAAGCGGAGACAGTAGACAGGAAATGAGCGTTTAAATAGAGGGGACGACTGATATTATCTTAAGAAAAGAACAGATCATAGTTAAGGAGTAGGGAAACCATTTGCCCTTGATACTTCTATGAGAACGTTGACCAGAGCAGCGACTAATTGTCCTGTAGTCCCTCTTTGTCGCATTCGTCTTTCTGAGCGCGACGAATTCTCTTCTGCCAACGAAAACTTGTGGAAGGCAGTGGAGTGCAGAAAGACTGACTGTTGTCTCAATTGCGTCTGTCGTAAGGTAGTTTTTCTCTCTCAGTGTCACTGATGTGCCAGTAAAGATACGCGAAGTTGTGAGTTCTTCACGTATCATATGCGACAGAAGTCACTTACGAAAGCCGAGCGTGCGCAACACACGTTATGTGTGCGAGCATGTGCTCGTGTCCGTATGCGTTCTTCAGTACATTCGGAAAATGGTCGTCCACTAAATTGCTGCCAGTCGCGGTCGGCTGGATTACGGCGTCACACAATGAGGATCGATAAGTGGACAACTTTTGCCATCAACCTCGTGCACTCATCCAATTACTAGTGTCTTTCGTAGTAATCACATTTCTTTAGAATGCTGAATAAAAACTGACGGCAATATAGACGAAAATGGCGGAAGAGCGAAATCCAGTGAAGTACGGGCCTCAGGCAAGGCGATTGTTTGGGTTTAACTAACAGTACGTGAGATGCTTGCCTGTTGGTCGTCATAACATTCCAAGCGTAAAAAGCGATCAGCATCGGGGAAATGTCGTCCATCGTTTTGTTTACAAAGTGACATCCTCCCTAAACAGTATTGAAAGACGCGGTGCAAACTGTCCGCATTGTTCAGGCACTATTCTTGAACGATGGCCTTCTACAATTCCACGGTTATTGGCCTGTCCTCGTAACCTTGGATTTCGTGTACACTTAACGGAAGAAACCTTGTGGAGCTTATATCAGAAGATCCAAGTAGCCACTCAACTCCGACCGACCCATCCGTCGTCGGAGACCTCGTCTAGGTAATCCTGCAAGATATGAGCATCCTGTGGCGCGACCCAGCGATGCTAAAATCACACATGCCTACGTATCTCAAGACTGTCTAATGCAGGAACTGCTTATTTTTGTTGCGGCAATTGATGATAGGACTGATCTATCATTGGCATAACTTATTTGGATTTGATAGTGATCTCACGCGAGGCATTTTGACTGGAAAAAGTGGTCAGCTTGTTTTGGTTGCTTGACCTTTAGGCTAAACTGCCTTCGGCTGGGCCGCGAGTTGCCTTTATCGTACACACAAAGCTTCTACACCATTTGGTTCAGATAGAACATGATTTCGTCGGTGAAGAGGGTCTCCCAAAAGTCCCGCATTAATGGGAACCGCGTACACGATTTTTACCGTCATTGCGCAAAGCTCTTGAATTATATGGACGAAATTCTTAGAGGTGCTGTGTCTTTCGGCAAGTCGCTGAATGCTCTTTGGCCGCTCCTTTTTTGCACAACGTTGAAAGCACTTACGTCGTCACTTAAGTGTATAATCTGTCACTCCTCGGTAAATCGAGAAGGTGACTATCTTCCAAACTGCTTGTCAAATGAATTACCCCCTGCCGAAATGTCTGACATTGAAGTTCTACGCAACCTCACCATAGTTCGGACTACGTTACATATAAGGACATGTCATCTCCATCCACTAGTCAATGGTTACTTTCGCTGCACTTGGCCCTTCCGCTATTGCTGTTACCATTCTCTGTTTCGGCATGTTAAGCGGACTTTACTGTCACGAAAAAAACTGACAACTGACTGGGGGTATAAGCTTGGTGGGAAAAGCTGCCCCCTTACTTGTCCACGTTGTTACGGGGCGGCGCCCGAGTTGGCCACTGTTTACAACCGTTTAATAGACGGACGTTTGCCAAGGGGGTTAAGGCGCTCATGTACGCGCACATGACACACGTTGCTTAAACTCAGTTCATACCTACGGTACCTACCTGCAGTTACCTCGTTAAAACGGAGAACTATGTTCGCCGCTCAGTTTTAACTGATCGCCTATGATAATCCATCCTCAGGGTCCGATCCTCCGGCGCGGTTTTACACAAATAGTCACCTTTCCTCTCTTCAGATGATGTCTCCCGCCTGTGCACCAGACTCGAAGCTAGAGAGCTTGCAGTCTCAAGCAGCCTCTCCGTGTGGAGACCGTTCTTCCCAGCCCGCTCACTTTGATGAAGAAAGTCTCCGTCAGTTAGCTCTTAGGAGCTTCCTTGGAAGTCTTCACTCTACCTCGTTACAGCTCGCGGATTCTCCGTCACCTTCAGGTAACTTTATTTTTACTATTTGAGCGTACCTAGAAAAAGTTACTGACGGGTCTTATCCTGAGACGGAATCCTCAGGTATGTTTCCTTCAACACACACGAAATTGTCATTGCCCGTTTAGAGAAGGCCACACCTGAGGATACTCAGTCGAATGTATGCTTATAAGTTTCATTATGCTTAGTGCGCTCATAGGCTTCCATGGATGAAATTGAACTGCGAAGAAAAGCCCTGCTTAGCTTCTCGAAACACGCAAATCACACCCAGCCCTCACCCTCCACAGACTCCGAGGTGAAGATGGAGGCCACACCGGTTGGTTCGCCCCCTCATTTGCAGCCGTCCAGTTCTCATCCTAAGTCGCGATTCATTGTGACACTCAATGCCTCATCCGAGGACTCTAGTGACGATGAATTGCACTCCGCTTGTCCCGCGGCACCTGCAGTTAGCGTCACACTTGGCTGCACGTCGGTCCGAACACAAAGCGTCTTATCCTCCCAGCCCTCAGTCTCTAAGGCTGTCTTGAAACGTTCGCAAACGGTCATCACGCTCTCTTCTTCACAAGACGGCAGTTCACCAAACTTCAAACCAATGTCACATACTGCGTCGTCTACCAGCCTTACTACCCTTGTCAATAAGTTCAAGCCACAAACAGGCGCCCTGTCTGTTAAACGCCAATCGCCTCAGCTCTCTTTAGAGTCGTATAAAAAATTGGTTTTACGACAGGCCACCAAAGTTGAGCAACTCAAGCTAATCCTGAAACGTCAACAGAAGCTAGTACTTGAACGTAAAAAGACTGAAGCAAAGCTGACGACTTCCTTAGCTACTCTTAGAGCCAAATTACAGCGTACTTTAGAGTTACAGGCCAATGCCCGCCTGGCTACGTTGCAGGTAAACAGACAGAAGTCGATGACAGTGTCAGAACTTCAGCGTGCCCAACAGCAGCTGCTTAGAATGAATGATGCCGTTGAACAGATGGCACGGAGGGCCGCCATTACCAGTCAGAGGACCAAACCGAAAACTTTGCCGTCTCCTACTCCTCCACCTCTGCCACCACCACCACTACCCCGACCTCCTCAGCTCCCTTCGCCGACATTTATTACTGCCGTCAAAAATTTAAAGGCTCTGCTTCGGCATCTAGAGTCGTCTTTCCGTGTCTCCTCGCCCTTCTTCGAGTACTTTGGCCTACTGCCGCCCCAACTCGACACGAATAAGCCCGTAAAACGCTCAGTGGCTGCAACGCCATCCACGTCCGCTGGGGTTACCCGTTCTGCAAAAGTTGATCCCCTCATACCAATATGTCCATTCTTTCTCGACGGCAATTGCCTAAATTCTGCGTGTAAATTCCAACACCCGTCCACTAACTTGAATAATCCACCTGTGCATTCACAACAACGGTACAATGAAGGTACTCTCTTGGCTGATAAGCGTAGGGCAGTCTCGCCGGGCTCGTGTGCCGTTTGTCCCGTCTGCAACACTACTTTGACTGAAGTTTCTGATGCAGTTCCCCCGCTCTGTGACAACCTATCCAACTGGCATTCAATCTACGCAAATTTCCCGAGCTCGGAGATCGACTGGACCCGTCTCTTTATCCTCACCTCGTCAACCGTCAGTTCCTTCTCAGGGGACAGACACCTCGTGATGCATCACCTGTATACGATTTTTCAGTTACGTGAGAGTCTTTCCAGTGATTTTGTGAGCACAGTCATCAAGTTCCTGGCTTGTTCAAATTTCTCCGCCGACCTTGTTGCTCACGTGACGAGCCACCCCTCGCTTAGTCTGTCGCTTCGCCGTCAGCTCCTGAGGGCTGCCTTACGACACCTTTTGAGTGAAGCGCACTGCCACGTAGATTCCTTTAGACAATCAGTGTGCCTACTAAATCCCATCACCACGGTTGTTTTTTATGCGGGCAAAATAGAATGGGATGTGTGCCGTTCGCGGTTTGGCCTCCAACTGGTTGACGATCTTTTAGGCTTTAGTAAGGTAACCTGGAAGCAGTTGCCGCCTGGTCATCCGGCCCGTTGGGGCGTCTGGTACCTTCGTCTTCTGTTTGATTTGTCCAGCAGTTTCCCACAAGACTACTTTGTCCGCTCTGTCGGTCATGTAGTTCTCTTTGAGTCTGAAAATTTGCTTAGGCAGGCCAATCTTTTTCGTAATGTTGAGGAGGATTTAGGCTTTCCCACCAGTGTTGGGGCATTTTTGGCTGAGTGTCAAGCTGCTGGATTGCCGCAGTCCGCCTACTCCTTCGTGCTGTCTTTCACTCACTTGTATGTGCAATTCCTTGCGGCTGCCGGCCAGCACACCCAGGCAGCCGCCTTTTGTCTCAGATTTTTTGAACCCTCTAGCGCCATCCACTTGCAGGACAATCTTCTGTTTGCGACTGCTGTCAACCTTTCAAGCATCCGCCTCCAAGCTGGTGATGTCGAAGCCTTCAATTGGGTCTCAAGCATTGCCGATCAACAACCCCTTCAGAGCGAATATGCTTTTCTCTTTGCCTGTCTGTTGCATCGCTCCGGAAAGGCTGACTTATGCGGCAGTCTTCTCTCCGAACTGGTTGCAAGCCTGGTGCTTTTGCCCTCAGTAGACTGTTCATCAGTCTACTCAGCTTTTCGTGTCCTTCTTGGCCTAACTGGACCCTGCAATCCGAGCAGGTTCGAGCCGCGCTTCCTTCTCTTTCTTTGGATGTGCTGTGGTCTGTACTCTACCCTCATTCCTCCCTTCCATGAGCCACTCTTACCAGATCTGTTGCGATACCTGACCACCGACTGTCGGGCTTCTAAACTTGCCTCCCTCTACTTTGGAGATGGTTTCCCCTTCCCTTGCATTACTCTGCTTATCCATTTGGGTCTGCGTTTGGCAGCCTCCGAGAACTCACCCATAGGCTACAACTCCGCCCTAGAGACCCTCCTTTTCCTGGATGTTTTCACTCGAGATAGCTCATTTTGCGCCTCGCCACCTCCCTGGTTCCTGGAACTTCTTCAGCAGATTAACTGGAACAAGTTCACTGAAGAGCATCCACCCAACAGTCTGTGCGTTAGGCTTGTCGAAACCTATGGTCACAGTGCTCTGAAGGTGATTTTCGGGTCACTTCTTAGGGCAGGTCATGTTCGGCTCTTGCAGAGTCTCTGTCTGCTTTCGCGTCTCGAGGGACCGATCGATGAGACCTTCTGGTTGATGGTGATGGCCTTGGGTGTACGGTTTCTGACTCCGCTAGTAGATCCAACGGTGAGGCTGCGGTTACAAGACTACCTGTTGGAGTGTTTTGCTGATGCGCTTGCCGTGCTGCCGCAAAGTTGCCTGCTCTGGCGTCACTACGCGGCCACTGTTCGAGACTTCTTCTGCCCCCCCGCAGCAGCCGCTGACACCGAGTCCTCTAGCGGCCCCTCCACTGACGATGTGGAGCGTCTTCGATTGAGGGTGAGGGCTGAAGCTGCGCGAACTGGCATGGAGGCAATTGTGGACGAGGTGTTTAACCAGCCTGTGGGTGTCGAGCTGCCAACAACATGCCTCCAGGGCCTTGCCCTTCCGTCGGTCGCTGCTTGGTGGGGGGAGGATCCAAGCCCCCTTTGACTGAGGCAATCTGTGCCGTAATCCTAGTACAGTTAGCCGTACGTTGGTCATTTTATCTTTTAACCTATCACCTAACCTAACGTTGATGGTCTTCTTTTTCAGTGTTACCTCAGTAACGGCTAACACCAAGTGTCAAGTAATCCATACAACAGCCCTCTTTTTTGCTAACTCAACTGGACTTAGACTCCTGTCGCAGTAACGACGTACGATGGTAGTGGAGGCTTGTTACTGTGCATTGTCACTTCTCCAGTCGGCGTTGACTAACCGACCGTCGTTCTAAGACTGCCCAGTAGTCCACCTGTGCCGGTAGGCAGTTGATATTCGTCAGACAGATAAGGGGCATTTTTATCCCGGCCTTCTTGCAGGTCCAGCCACTCAGTTAAAGCAGTCTAGACCGACCCCGGCGTAAGTGAGACTCCTACGCTGTTTCTTTCACTAACTCCACTCTCTAAACTTTGGCTTCTCACATTTCCGGTGGTCATACTTTCGTGTTCATCTTCCCTCCCCACGCCCTTGCATATTCCTACTGTCCTCACTCGTTTTCGTACACTATCCAAATAGCTCACCCATTCGATAGTTTGTCTGCACTTTGCTCAGAGCCACCATCATCGCAGACATCCGACTACCAGTAGTGTTTACTGCGGAAAGGACGTTTATATATATATATATATATATATATATATATATTTGACCACAACTAGGCCGACCCCAAAGGGAACAAAGGTCACGCAGGCCTATCAGCGGTCAGCTCCGGGGAGGTCTAAGCCAGTCAGCGGCAAACAGGCAGGTCAAAGTTCGTGCGTCCAGCACGTCTATAATACGAGGCAAGCGGCAAGACTGAACAACTCAAGACCCGCAAGTGTAACAATTACGCTACTCTGATGATGGAAACGAGGGAGTTTCCGAAACGTCAGTTCGGATACAATATGGTCCATGGATTCGCCCTCTCTTCTTCTTCGTCTTCTTCGGGAGATGATGAACGCGATACAATGTCTGGACCTCGAATCTTTACGCATATCGATATATATATATATATGGATGTAGGCGAAAATGCTGACCCCAGGTGTTGAAATTGAAGAAGATGGTAAGGCGAGCTCTGGGGATGATGATTTATTCATCTGACGTTTCACACTCATACTCGAGCGCATCCTCGGAGATAGGAAATATTAGAAAATTTCATGGTTTAAACAGGTCCCTCTCGCTCTCGCCTGATAGGGCCGTCAACTTCTATCCTCATTGGGTCTCCCCTGGTGCGTAGGTGGTGTTTGGCGGCCTCGTATGGTGCCGGTAGTTCGACGCCAACTCACTCTCCCTCCTCCTTTTTTCTCTCCCTCTCCTCTCTCCCTCTCTCCCTTCTCTCTCTCTGTATCTTGTTATGTATATTCATCACCCCCTGGCGTTTCAGAAGGGGTGTGTGTGAGGAAGTAGCGCACGCCAAACAGCAATGAGCACATCCGCACAGGAGGACTCTGCCGCTCTGAACACTTACCAATCTGGACTGGACGAATAGTGAGCCGACCGATTCGGGCGATTTCTCAGCTCACTCACGAAAACCCGGCAAACGTGTCAAACGAACCTCCCCTTCAACTATCTGCTAGTTTAACTCAGCGATACGTAACAAAACTTGGGGGTCGGCTAAGTTGCTTTCTGCGCCTTTCAGGGATGCCAGAGAAACTATAATTACTGAAATCCTGACACGGCCATCGGCGAGCAGGTCCTCCCGAGCATTAATTGTATGCGCCGAGTACTGTGAAACATTGATAGGAGCCTCTAAACATACTTTTAAATGGGAAGGCCTACTGATAGACAGCGAACATAGCCTTCAGACCGATTCATACATTGTGGCAGTATGTTGGCTTTCCATGTCCAAACGCCCCAGCTGCCATCGACGATCTCGCCCTGACTAACGTAAAGTCTATTCTTTTCTCAGAAAGGACAGGGGAAGGTGTATTCCCAAGGTCATTCGGTTGGCACCTGCTCATGATAATTAGTGTTCAGGCACTTACGGTAATTGGGTCCAAATAATGCATTATTTGAAGACTTTATGGCATATTTCAAAAATACCTGTAGTGTATGGTTTACGCGTTAACTAACTGCTTGCAGTCCTTTCAGATCTATTTCAGGGCGTTGAGAGGTTTGGGACGTTTGTTCTTAGAACTTGCAAAGAATTATGGAACCGCCTTGAGGGAGGATACATACCCACAGATCAGGTGATTTCAGAGTACACGTGACTCGAGGACGAAACCCGACCAAGCAGAGTTTCGGGCCGGACGTGGATGCGCCGACGAGATATTCTCACTACGACCCATTCTTGAAGTCCGCCAGGGCCACCACCAACCGACAGCCGTCTGCTTTCTTGACGTCGCCACAGTCTTGTATTCCGTCAGTCGTGAGTCCCTGTGGCCACAGAAACCATCGCCATAGTTAGAGTTCCATGACTGCGCGAGTCCTGGCCTACAGCAACCTCTCCCTTTCGATATTCTGTCTGGCATTCTACAGGGTTGTACTCCGTTGTCCATTCTGCTCAAATACTTCATTGACTGGATTCTCGGAAAGGCAGCACACGGTTTTAACTTTGCTAGATTTCGATCCGGTCATGCTGACGATATCGCCCTGCCAGCCTCAAGTTTTGGTGACCTACAAGACTATGGTGTTGTGTGGGAATGCGTTCTCTAAATGTTTCTAAGAGGCATCCCTGACCAGAAGAAAGCATCCCTCAAGATTACTGATTGTCGGCGTTGACAGGTAGACAGTATCAAATTACTTGCGCAAGGCTGCTGCCGAATGGAAAGAGTAAGGACAGCATCGTCTCCGAAGTCCATCCTGCCCCATGCGTTTTCGCAATCCGTAGAAAGTCTCGGTCGGCACAGTGCGATATCTCCACCGTCACAGAGGTCGGCGCGTACCGGACATCCGTCCGACCAGTCCTCCGATACGATTGTAAATGCTGAGTTGTGTGCGTGAAACTGGGAGATGCTTAACCGCCGCTGCCTGATAACCATCCTTCGAGTGAGGTAAACTGACCTGGTTTCGAATAAGCCAGTCCGCGCTCGTTGCGACAACACCGCGGGGATGTCTCAGGCCACCCAAGAAATACGACTTTAGTGATTTGGGCACGTTCTTCATTGTCCGCCTCATGAGCTCAGCATTGCTGCCCTCGATCCGGCGCCGTTGCCTTCATAGAGGCGTCAACTCAAAATCTGGCTAGACGCAGTTCTCCAAGACATTAAAGCGGTTCCTGGACCTTCCGTATCTAGTCTCTGTTGCTGGAGAATAGAATGGGCCAATCTCTCCAGATCTTCTACCACAGGTAGTCACTCCTGGAGAGGTAACATTCGCGACAGATCATGCATGATCACACCTGCAGACCGTGCTTCAGGAATTATAGAACTTGTCATTAGTAAAGGCATTTCATAGGCTAGCGTCATCATTTTAAAGAAGTAATCTCCTTAGAATCAATCTTATGAGGTAGGCTTTCCTAATCTCTTCTGCGACAAAAATGCTTTATTTTATATAGGCATGGAAGGACTAATGAGAAGATTACATAGTGCCTAAATCGAGTATTTTTTTGCTGCCAATGAGAACGCCAAACATTTCTTCGATGATTTGCCACTGTCCGAAGCTGGATATAACCCAACAACCAGGTGAAGTCTGTCGCCTCTCTCCCTCCACAGTAACCCAACTGCCTCGTCTCCCTAGATAATCTCTATTGTTCACGTCGGTGGGTTGAATTGGGTAGCAATCATCTCGGGATGTCTCTCATCCAGTATAAAATTAATAGGAGATAAATTCAGAGTAGATGGGTACCCCTATTGCTGTGACGACGAGGCCTGGTCCCCTTCCTCCCCCATCGACTTTACGGAGGAAGTCAGTCCTCGCCCGCTGTCTGCTTTGCTTAACGGTCGCCTCATCGACCTGATTTCTTTGTTGCAGTATTCCTAATCCATCATCAGCACTTAGAGACCTCAGGCTAAGAATTTTTTGAGTCCTCAGTCATTTCAAATTCGTTGCTGATGCCCCTTCCAATTCCTCGAGCTCGTCTTGTCTCCGAGGCTGGATCAGCGAAGGGTGCCTGGTCGGTGAGGCGGAACTCCATTACCCGTTGTTTCATCTCTTGCAGCCTCCAGCAATCACTTCATGGATGATGTTCAGGAGAGCAAGCATGTTTGCCTCAGCTACAGCCGGCGCTGTTTCGCTTCATTCAATGTTGATCGGTGAAAGCTGGACTCCGTTCAGTGTTTGAACTACTTCCTTCCTTCTTGACTCCCGAACTCTTCAAGTTTGTTACATGTGATACTGTACAATGTATCTCCGCTAGCCCAGACGACCCGTTACTTTGTGTCTATTTTGGTCAATGTAATCTTTAACTAATAAGCTACTATTTATTTATCAGTAGAATTTTATTATTACTC
This sequence comes from Spirometra erinaceieuropaei, assembly GCA_902702965.1. NCBI lineage: Eukaryota > Metazoa > Platyhelminthes > Cestoda > Diphyllobothriidea > Diphyllobothriidae > Spirometra > Spirometra erinaceieuropaei. Next base: position 722,217 of record CACRXP010000155.1, read on the forward strand.
TATCTTGGGTTCGTCGTTGGTTTGAGCGCTCGTAACCGGTGGACACCGGCCTTTTTTATTCCGAAGGGCGGACTTTTATGCTAATTCGAGCAGGTGTTCAGGTTATATGATGGATGGTTCCGGAGTGCTCAAATGATGCCTTTAGACTGTCACACACTATTATTTGCAGGCAAGGCTTCGGTCTGGTTTTGCGCTGCGTCCTGGTCGCTGGCTTTTCCGCAATACAACGTCTGAGACTTTAGACCGAGATTTTAGCGTCTGCATTCGCCGCTGCTCGATTTTTACGTTCACTTTTCTGATCGAGCCTGATGCACTCGTTCCTAGTCCCTCCGTAATAATATTGCTTGCCACGTCATCCGCGTTTGCTGGAACGTTTCGACTTATGTGCCTAACACCTGTCAAAGAAGCCACCGTTTTGGCGTAAGCCACTTGTCGGTCGAAGAGAGCAATCGTTTCCGTGAGCGCCATCAGTGGTGGTTGTCTGACTGTTCACCTCTAAGAATTGGATTTCATTACTCCCCAGATAGTGAAAACAAACTCCCGTTTTGTGGTCGGTTTAGAAAATAGACTCAAAGGGGGAAGCAGGTAGGCTGCGACAGCGCACCTCGCATATCGCAGTGTTGAGCCAGGTTTCTGATTCTGATGTTCGCAGATTGTCAGGTTTGAAGACGAGCCTCGAATGATTGGTTGTTCCAAGGACAATTATTACTGACTGGTATGGGCAATGGTATGTTCTGACGTTCAGTCATTGTATTAAGGTTCTCAGAGTCCTCAACTCATCTCCCTCCCCAA
>CACRXP010000155.1:723218-742637 GCA_902702965.1 Spirometra erinaceieuropaei
ACGCACAAGCCAGCTGCGTAGTAAATCAGCATATGAGTACTTCGACCTTCAAGGCTTATCTGAGCGGGCCTGTCCGACATGAGCAATTTCTTGCCCTCGGGACGTAGATTCGAATTTCCCTCTGGGTTGCGTCCTTGACTGACATACACGTCGGCCCTGTTTGATCTGGGTGACTCGTGTGATCTAGCCGCTGCGTTTAGTGTAGACACAGTCTGCAGTGCCAATAGAAGCGAAGAGACGAGTTCCAGGAAGTAGTCTTGAAGAAGGAGACATGGTCGCTGGGACAAGAGCTTTGTTAACCTGACGTTTCGGATTCCTGCTCGAACCCATCATCAGAGACAAAAGCAGACACGGGTGGTTCATGCACAAGGGGCTGCAGTATTTACAGGATGCAGTCACTATGCTACTGTATGCCTATGAACATTCGCGGCTCCCGCCTTCATCCGAGATCGTCGCACGTTGTGTGCTAGTTGTTTGATGGCCGACATTCGCGTCGTTAATTGCTGCAATTTCATCACGTGCGTTGGATGTTGGTGTAATGATTGCTTGACCATCTGACGCACCGACCCCGGTGTTGGGAAAAGTGTTCACCTGTGGGCTCCCCGCGTGGCTAATTACTCCGCCTAGGTGAAGTCTGGTTTCATTACCAGATGCCTGATGGTTACCTCCGGTCTGTGTGCAACTCCAACCCCAAGTGGTGCGAGAAGGCGGCCGACAGCTTCCGAAACGTTTTTGACATACAGAATCGCCTGCCAAGATTTGGTGTCCATGCGGTTAGGCCTTTCGTCCCTTTTGCGTATGCACCGGTCGACGAAGTTGCGCGGGTAGCCATTGGCTTTGAAGACCTCTCGGTGGTATTGTAGTTCGGCAGTCCTGTCTTCCGGCTCACTGCAGTGCGTTTCGACACGCCGATAGAGCGTCCTTAAACAACTGTGTTTGTGGCTGATTGGGTGGTTGCTGTTGAAGTTCAGTACTTGCATCGTATTTGTCGCTTTCCTGAACATTTTGGCCTTTATTCCACCGCAATCTTTGCGACATACGAGGATATCCAGAAAGGCCAGCTGGTTGTTCTCTTCCTCCGCCATCGTAAATTGAATGTCCGGGAAGACGGCGTTGAGATGTTCTTTGAATGTCAGCACCTGATCTTCCCCTTCCATACGCGGTGCTGAGACTTCGCCTAGGCGGAGTAATTAGCCACGCGGAGAGCGCACAGGTGAACACTTTTCCCAACACCAGGATCGGTGCGTCAGATGGTCGAGCAACCATTACACCAACATCCAACGCACGTGGTGAAATTGCAGCAATTAACGACGCGATTGTCGGCTATCAAACAACTAGCACACAACGTGCGACGATCCCGGATGAAGGGGGGAGCCGTGAATGTTCATAGGTAGGCGGTAGCATAGCGACTGCATCCTATAAATACTGCAGCCCCTTGTGCATGAACCACCCGTGTCTGCTTTTGTCTCTGATAATGGGTTCGAGCAGAAATCCAAAATGTCATGTTAATAAAGCTCTTGTCCCAGCGATAGTGTCTCCTTCCTCAGCAGTCTGCAGTGTCAATATGGCGCCTAATGTCGGAGGTATTTTCTCTTCCGGATAGAACGCTCCTTGGGACAGACTGGTGGAACTAGAAAACTCGTATAGCTTAGTGTTCTCGGTCTGAAATATAAATCGGGCATCCCAGGGCCTTCGCGGTTTAGTCCGCTGCTTGCTAATTCCGTCTTCTGGACTCAGGTGTCCGCCCACATCCGAGACTGTTGCGGCCGACGATGGGTAAGAATGCATTTGACAGGTGAGTGATTTAGTTTGGTGCAAGACCTGGGATCCAACATTTCACACCAAAGTCGTCGCTACCACAAAAGTGGTTCGCGGAATACGCTCGTTCTTCCGAAGTGCAAGCCAGAGGTTTTTTCAGTCACCAAGCTCTTAATGATACCAAACCGTAACTCTGTAGGTAGCTGGGCCACGTGATCGATGTCTTCTAAATTTAAAGCCATTTTTACCAATTTATCGCTTGGTCTCAGATATACAGTCACCACTGCAAGATCTGAGTGTGCTTTAAGTATGTTTATCTTTCGACCGGGTGTCCTAATTTTAAACCGTCAGATTTACGGTTAAATTTTTCGTGTCACACGGTCTGCGTTGACTGCCACGCAGTGACAGCGAACCTGAGTCTCGACGCCAGCGCAACCGCCACAGACCAAAATTCCGTCGTCCAGCTCTTTCCAACTGACAGGTGAATCTGACGCCAACGTCCGGACTCAGTTGACTATTGGTTACTAATTTTACGGTTGGTTGCGTGTTATACGCCGGCGGACACTGGACTGGGTACTGTTTGTGGGCGTTATAGACTAAAGACTCCTATCCGAAGGCGCCAGTCTATCAGGGGTAAGCATAGGCATTTACTCGATAAATTCCGGTGATGTGGATGACTTTCTGCATGTAATCAGTTTATTCGGAGGGAGGAGTCGATAGTATAGTAGCAGAGGGACGCTCAGCGATCACGTTGAGAAACTCACTCGCCCCGTTATACCTTGGGACTCCCTCTCTCGAGCCCCGTCAGCAGCCACACAGCGGCGCGTAATATATGTCGAGTAGCGTTACCGACAGAGACAGGGGAAGCCAGAGTGGCAATTTCTGGCCTTTTAGCCGTAGTCAGCCAGCCACACCCAACCCCGAGGCGTGAAGCCCCTGGGGCTCGAACTCGCGACCTGTCGGTTAGAAGTCCAACGTCCTAACCCCTGGCTCAGTGGTGATAACCGGTTCTCATGAGTAGATTCAAGAGCGTTTATTAGTCGCAATGTACTCGAATAGTGTTGGGAGTGTCTACACTCCCACAAACAGGGGCCAGCCAATCATTGGTGGCCACGTGTGCCCTCTCTAGCACGCTGTCAGCAGGATGGTAACGCCTCGTCGTTGGCTGCTCCCCTGGAACCTGATTAGCCAGTGTGTGCGAGAAATCGATCAGCTCGTCTGGAATTTTATTCCCGAACCGCATTGGACCGAATGCAGGCCAATACACGTTATTTCTCCAGTAAGAACGACTTGCAGATTTCTAATAAACTTTCCCGTGGCTGGTCGTGTTTCCCTTGTCTGCCGTGTTGGTACTGGGGATAACAACCGAGTACGCATACGCTTCGCGTGACTTCTGTGTACCAGACAGGATCATAACAAATAGTTTATCTTATCTTTCCGGTACACAATGAACTTAAGCAGTCACAAAATTTTATTGTGACATCCCACAGGTCTTCTTCTTTAGAATTGAGACACTTTCTGACAAATTTCCCCTATTCTTGTAACCACTGTGTGGCTGCTGGTTGGGCTCGAGAGAGAGAGTCCATAAGGCACAACAGAACGAGTGAGTTCCGTAAGAACGATCGATGAGCGCCCCCTACCATTATACATTCCCGATCGAAAACCGACAGGGAAACGGGCTCGTGGCTCAGTGGTTAGAGGCGTGGACTTCTAACAAACAGGTCGCGAGTTCGAGCCTCGGGTGCGTCGCACTTCGAAGTTGGGTATGACTGGCTGACGAGGGCTAAAAAGCCAGAAATGGCCACTCCAGTCTTCCTTGTCGTTGTCGGTAATACCATTCTGCCCATATATCATGCGCCGCTGTGCGGCTGCTGGTTGGGCTCGAGTGAGAGAGCCAGTAAGGCACAACGGAACGAGTGAGTTCCGTAAGAACGATCGGTGAGCGTCCCCTACCATAGATGCAGGACGTTTTGTCTGAAACTTCTAACAACATTGTCATATACCTCGCTGACCTTTAGGGGGCTTACATAGCGATCTGTTCAACTGTTGAACACCGAATCGACCGTGAATATTTCTTCGTTGGGGTAGAGCACCTCGTGTAGTCCTTTCACGAGAAAGCTGAATATTTTTGCACTTCCTTTTAGCCCCTTCTATTTTACAGCCTCAGTAATGAGATACTTCTTAGAAATGGCCCTTGAATTAGCCTTCAGGTCCTTTTTCGCGACATTTCTGACAGTGTGCTTCGACACCTCAAGCTCCAAAGCAACTTTCCTAATGCTCCGGGCTGGATGTCAACAAATAGGATCCCAGGCAGTCCTTATAAGACGAGCGGTTCAGACATTTGTGTTTTTCCAAACCTCCTAAAACAGTGTAGATTGTCGACCTGGCCATTTCCAACTTGGCAGCGATGTCCGTGGGCGAGAGGCCATTTAGACTGAGCTTCATAACTGCCCCATAATTTTTTTCCATGGCATCACATTCTGAAACTTTTTCCATCAAAGTGTCACCATATTGTTACCAAGGTCTTCTAAGGAAAAATGTATAGATCTCAATGCAAATATTTCCAATAAGCAGCGACAAAACTATTAAGAAATTTACGGTCGCATACGGGAGGTCCATATTAACTTCGGTTAATGCTTCGGAAAGCACCAGCATCCCGTCGAACATAAAGCTAAGGAAAACCACAAAACTTTTATTGATGAGACTCTTTCCCGAAGCCTTCATTTAGTGTATGTGCCATGGGCATGATTAGTAGGTTACCTCCAGCGAGTCCATCAAATCACTAGACATGATCACTTGGCATTACTCCGTTAATGATGTTCTGTTTAGATACTTCCGACTGCCTCTTTGGAAGGCGACAGTGTTGTCCGAAATACTGTTAATGAACGAGTCCGACGATGCATACTATGTTGACGATCTTTTCAAGTCTACTTCATATGTTTCAAGTGAATACTTTCAGGAAGATTCGCTTTGCCACCAACGGACCGAAGGAGAGAAATATTGCAGACACAGTAGGTGGGCTAACTCATGAAATGTCAGCCGAAATTTCTAAATTCGCTCCCATTTCGAAAAGATTAATTATGTAGAGTTCTAAAACTGATCATTTTGCAGCATAATTCTATAATAATCCGGTTACCTCAGGGTGCCGATTTTCGACTGAACTTCTTTCCGACCGCAGGCAAGAACTATACTCTGCAAAAAATGACTACTTAAGTAGCATGCATTTTTCTCATTAATTTTCGATGCCCTTAAAAATTCAATTATATTTCATGGAAAATATGCAGGAAAATACTTATTCTTTCATTCATTCTGTAGAAAATGCGTTTTTGCAAATTTTATACTCAAAGGAAGGATATAATCGGTTTTATAAGAGTTTCCAATTGCGCGATTTTTTAATACCGTGAAATGGCCATTCATAAAACGGCATGCCTCTGCATTTACTAATGTGGCTTGTAAAGTTAACAATATGACTCAAATCCACTGCTAAATTTTATGAACCCCACATGGTCTCCTCTTAATAGCGTAGATAAATATGTGGTCTTCCATACGCAGAAAATATACGGCTTGTAGTTTGGAAGCCCTGAATGCAAGGTGGGTTCAAAATTATTCGGGAATTGGAAAGGTTTTTGAAAAACCAATCATTCCCTTCTTTTGAGTATAAAATCAGAAAAAACGCCATTTTCTACCGAATGAATGAAAGAATAAGTATTTTCATGCATATTTTCCATGAAATATAATTGAATTTTTAAGGGCATCGAAAATCAATGAGAAAATTGCAGGCTACATAAGTAGTCATTTTTTGCAGGGTCAAGATCTTGCCTGCAGTCGAAAAGAAGTTCATTCGAAAATCGGCACCCTGATGTAACTGGATTATGATAGAATTATGCTGCAAAATGATTAGTTTTACAACTCTACATAATTAATCTTTTCGAAATGGGAACGAATTTCAGAATTTCGGCTGACATTTCATAAGTTAGCCCACCTACTGCAGACGTCAGAAATTACAATCGAAAGTATCTACCAAAAACAGCTAAGGACACTGAAGCGACTTGTTTTCCTCCATTCATCCCGACGCCGGGTGCTGGCGCATTGGAATCTAGACATCGGGTCCGTGCACCCTTGTCTAATCACCATCTGACCAGATATGACCATATCATTGTCCTGAATATTGGAGACAAAACTTGTGGATGATTGGTTTTTCGCGCTGAACGACAGTCTGGGTGGATTGGTGATGCTGGGCTCAAAGCCAAGGCAGAAACGTTCAAACAGTTCTAATTCCTCTGGACCAAGTACGAACATCGAAGTAGTCTTTCGATAAATTAATCCTAGATTAGAGCAGTCTTCTCACGTACAAGGGGGGTAATACGAGACGGTTAGCTTGTTTTCTCCATGATCACTCGTGAGGACCATCCTCGGGTGCCTCCTGTTAACTGCATCAAACAATATCCCACCACTCTGCGGGTTATCCATTACGATGGAAAATCGATGCACTTATTTCTTCGCGCCTGGGAGCTTCCGCGTAAATACAGTGAGTGACCGGTCTCATGAAATGTTAGCAGAAATTCTAAAATGTGCTTTCGGTTAGGAAGAATTACTTAGGGGGGTTGCGATATTAATTCTCACGCGGCATAACCCCATAATACTTCGAACTGGCCGGGATGTCGACTTTTGAATGCACCTCTTTTCGACCTCCTACAGAAGGCGCACTGGGTAAAAAATGACTGCTTAAGTGGCATGCATTTTTCGCATTGATTTTCAATGGTCTTATAAATTAAAATATATTTTATAAAAACATGTACAACGTATGCTTTCTTTTACTCCTTTTGTAGGGAACCACATTGTCTTTACACGTTATGCCCGAAGAAAGTGTGTATTTAGGTTTTTAAAAAGTTTCCCTATTCCCGAATAATTTTGAGCCTGACCAGCCATTGCATTGGCGTTTAGCGGTTTCAGTCTACAAGATGCACGCTTTCCATTTAAGGAAAATCATATATTCCTCTTAGTCTTTGAAAAGATGCCGTATAGATTTCACAAAATCTTGCGATAGATGCGGACTATGTTGTACATTTTATGAGAAGCACTGGCAAAAGTACAGGTACGATGCTGCATGAATGGACATTGCACGGTTTTTAAAAACCTCACAACTAGAAACTTTGTTCAAACCTTAACATACCCTTTCTTCAGGCATAAAATGTGAAGACAATGTGGTTCCCTACTAAACGAGTAAGAGAAAGCATACTTTGCGCATGTTTTCTATAAAATATATTTCATTTTATAAGACCATTGAAAATCAATGTGAAAATGCATGCTACTTAAGCAGTCATTTTTTACCCAGTGCGCCTTCTCTAGGAGGTCGAAAAGGGATGCATTCAAAAGCCGACATCCTGGCGAGTTTGAAATATTACTGGGCTATGCCGCGTGAGGATTAATATCACAACCCCACCTAAGTAATTCTTCCTAACCGCAAGCATATTTTAGAATTTCTGCCAACATTTCATGAGATCGGATATGGGTTCAGTTTAGTGCCTTTAACGAAGGCATCAATATACTCGAATGGGTTACTGACTAAGTAGGAGTTAAACACAGCTGGTGAAAACTGCGGTAGCTCGGTCAACTGTATCGGTTCCAAATAGATCTCCCATGCGTGCATACAAAGCATTCTGAGAGATTAGTCCAGCGACATAGTTACGAACAGGCTTCATTGGCAAATTTCGTAAGTTCATATCCTGCACCGGCGCATTATCCGCTATAATAAATCTCACCCGTTCAAATTTATCACGTCGCGGTGCGAGTCGTGACTCGAGAGGCCGCCCTCCCCATGACCGTGGGTGAGGCGGCAACGACCTTTTGTAAATGCGGCCCTTATAGCGTTTTCACATATGCGAAGCTCCGGTCACCCATATTGCAATTTTGAACGCTGTAATGGGGTCAGTTTGTGTGTGAGACGCGTAGACGGACTGTTCAGGCTTGTCAGCCACCGTGACCGCGCCAACCTTCCATCTCCTGTGTGCTCATGAAAGCATGTAGGTGAGTTCACCCAACGACACATTTGTGAACAGGCTCTCCGCTCCAAGTAAGAACATTTGACCGTTTCGTAGGCTTAGGCCCTACAGGCTCACAACGAAACCGCTGTTAAGGCCGTGAGCCAATGACTAACCGGCTTGACTTAATCAACCCACGACTGTGCAAGTTGACATCGGGAAAAATTAGTTATTTACACAGTAGGTGGGAGAAGGGTGGCACTTTTGTGAGTCACGAGTCCGATTCACTTAGTCTAACCTGATCCCGCATGGCAGGTATGGCAGTCCGCTCCCTTGGTCGCCGCCACTTTGTCATGCTGTACTTCTGATCGCCTCACACTCCCTGCCGGTTCGCTGCTGAGGCCACGTGAGGCTTGTCACCAGCCTCGCAAGAGCTCGAAGCCAATCAACGCTGCCTCTTAGCTGATTGGCTACAGGCGGGCGCAAATCAGGGAGAGAGAGAGAGAGAGCGGAGGCGTACACACACACACACGCTGGGGGCTGATAAACTCGACGGCGGACACTGAAAAAGAACCACACACCTAAAGAGTGCTTGCGGCAGCTGCTTACTAAACCTACCGCAGGCTCTTCACAGCAGTAAAGCCTGGTAGCATAATCCATCTCTCCTGACCTCTGATTTGGGAATCTGCGTGTTGTTTACCATTGGGAACTCTCGCGGCAGCTCCCCCTTTCGACACATGCAACCCCCCTCTGAACTGCTTGCGCACTTTATGCTGGCTGGTCAGGAGGATTAAGAAAGTGGCATACACACCTGTGCGATCAAACTTGTATTAAAAAGAAATCAGGAAATGTAGCACAATTGCAACTTGCTGAAGATAGGGGTGTGTATGCAATTTACTGCCATGAAAGAAGGCGAGAAAGAGCTCATAACCCCAGCTGACTAGAAACCGCGGAGGCCCAGTTTAAGGCCATGAGACCCCAGGCCATTAAGGATTCCTTTGAGACATCTGAAGCCTCCTCAGCGGTGGGCAAGTCCACGGGAACCATTGAGAGAATGGACGACCTACAATGACGAAGACAAGACTTTACCATAGGCACAGTTAGCAGGATGGTCATGCTTTAAGAATACTACGTGTATTCTTGGGTTATGTTCTCGTAGGAAGCTGAAATGCTCCAAGTCAGGCTTGCCAACGAACGTGTCCTGTACTCATTACATCCGAATTAGGAAACCATATTTATCAGAAAGCCACCAAGGCGAGAGATATTGACAGCAACCACTCGGATGGCTATCGACACCGGAAAAATGCTTGAGAACGCTTGGGGAGGACAGTAACGCGACTTATTGGAAAACGTGAGCAACGTTCAACTATTTGTCTGCAGCTCAATGAACCCGACCGCGTGCTGATGTCAAGTTTGCGGTATTCGGTGCTAGTTAAACAACTCGATCATTTTTATCTGCATTTTTGTATGCCGAAGATGGTTGGAGGCAAGGAAGGCGAAAGTGTGCAGCTACTCTAAGTTTACTAGCCGGGCAGATAAGCTTGCCACAGTTCAAAACTGATCATTGATCGTGAGGTCGTTACTTTTGAACAAAGCACATACGGCGACTAAAGGCACATAATGGAAAATGGTTAGGGGGTTCCAACTGTGGGCTGCAATCGTAAAACTGCCGATTACATCGGCACGGCCGCTGAGTTGTGCTGTGCGTTACCGCACCAAGAATACAAAGTCGGATAGTAGGGAGGTCACTTTAGGCCGACGCTGCCTTTGTTTCGCAAAGGTATTGCGTAACCCGCAAATAGGACAGAGGATGATTTATCTCATGAAATTTTGACCATGATTCTGAAATGTGTTTTTGATTAGAAAATACTACTTAAGTGGGCTTGTCACAGTGACTGTCTTGGAGCATAACCAAGATGATGATGGGTTCAAGTGAGAATCCGAAACGTCAGGCGAATAAAGCCCTTGTTCCAGCGAACGCTTCTTCTTCTTCTTCTTCTGATCATAACCACAAGGTACTTCAGTCACGCCAAGATGTCGACTTCTGAATGAGCCTCTTTTCGACCGTCTGCGAAAACTATACCCTGAACAAAACGACTACTTACAGTGCATGACCTATCTCATGAAATGTTGGCTGAAATTCTGAAATGCGTTTTCGATTAGGAAGGATTACTTGGTCGCGGTTGTGATACTGATTATCTTAAGGCATACTCTTGTAATATTTTGGACTCGGCAGGATGTCGGCTTTAAAATGCACTTCTTTTCAATCTCCTGTAGAAAGCGTGCTCGGCAAAAATGACTACTTAAGTAGCATGCATTTTTCCCATTGATTTCCGATGGTCTTGGAAATTCAAATATATTTTATAGAAACTACAAACAAAAATGTGCTTTCTTTTAGTCAGTCAATAGAGAATCACGTCTTCTTTATATTTTATACTTAAGGAAGGAGTATAATTAGGTTTTAAAAAAGTTTTCTAATTGCCGAATAATTTGGAGCCTGATCATTCGTTGCATTAGCGCTTAGTGGTTACACTCTACAAGGTGCATGCGTTCCGCGTAAAGAAAATCCCATATTATTCTATGTCATTAAAGAGATATTATACAGGGTCCATAAAATGTTGCAATGGTTGCGGACCATGTTGTACATTTCATGATGAGCAGTGGTAAACGGCCAGGTACGATGCTATATGAATGGACATATCGCGGTCTTAAAAAGTCTCATAATCGGAAACTTTTTTAAAACCTAATCATGCTCCTTCCTTAAGTATAAAATATAAAGAAGACGTGATCCTCTATTGACTGACTAAAAGAAAGCACATTTTTGTTTGTAGTTTCTATAAAATATATTTGAATTTCCAAGACCATCGAAAATCAATGGGAAAAATGCATGCTACTTAAGTAGTCATTTTTTGCCGAGCACGCTTTCTACAGGAGATTGAAAAGAAGTGCATTTTAAAGATGACATCCTGCGGAGTTCAAAATGTTATAAGAGTATGCCTTAAGATAATCAGTATCACAACCGCGACCAAGTAATCCTTCCTAATCGAAAACGCATTTCAGAATTTCAGCCAACATTTCATGAGATATCAAAAAAGTTCCTAATCATGAGACTTTTCAAGGCCGTGAAGTTTCATTTTATAAGGCATCGCATCGGTACGTTTAAAGCATTACTTACAAAGTATACAAATCAGTCCACATTCACTGTACAATGTTATGAGTGCTATATGACGCCTTCTTAATAGCATAGAGAAATGTGTGATATTCCCCTGACGCGGTGTATACAGCATGTGCTTTGGAAACACTGAAAGCAGATTCTACGGCAGGTAGGCTCAAAATTAGTTGAGAATCAAAAAGGATAACAATCGGGAGATGGCACCCAAAAAAACCGCCTAACCAAAGCAGCCTGTTTTACGGCACAGGTGGTAATAGGGGTTTTATGGGTGGTGGCTGGTCGGGATGTACGATAATAGCCGACGGAAAGCCTTATTTGGACAGGTGAATGATCGAAGTTGGCCCGCTCTCCGTTCCGTTATTACAAAATGGATCGCCAAAGGCAGTATAGTCGTAACGGACGAGTGGAAGGCGTATAATCGTCTTCCCTCAGAAGGTTATCTATATTTTTCTGTTAACCACTCAAATAACTTCAAGGACCCTACCACCGGACGGCACACCAATGCCATTGAGGCATCTGGAGTAGACCGAAAAGGAAACTCCACGAGGGAGACCCTGTATGTGGTCGAGCTGTGAGGGCTCACATAGACGAAGCACAGTATCGTCTTTGGTTTGGCCTCAATGCCATGTTTTTGACAGATGCTTGGGAACTGTTCCTGTCCCATGTGTTGCAGACATATCCTATTTAAAAGTGATTTTGTTTTGTAATAAACTGCCATAATGAGAATGTATGTCATATATTCAGTTGTACGTGTGTAACGATTGGGAAGGTTGGGTAACAGCGACCATCGTCCATGTAACCTCCTGCGATGTTCGTTCGGCCAGCCCATGTTAGGCCGTCGCGGAAAGTCCAAGTAGTGCGTGAAAGTAGGTCTGAAACCGCCGATATAGCCTGAAGGAGTTTGAGTCCACTGGTAGAGGTATAATTTCTAGGTAACGGATTTTTTGGGTGCTATCTCCCGATTGTTACCCAAAAAAGTTTTTAAAAACCGTGAGATACTCTCTCTTAAAGTAAAACAATTGAAAAACACGCAATTTTCTACCAAATGAGCACAAGAGAAACTACCTTTGTGCATTTCTTTTGTACAATGTATTCGAATCTATAGGGACATCGAAAATCAATATGGAAAATCCATACGACTTAGGCAGCCATGTTGTACAGGGTGTGGCTTCTACCGACGTTCGAAAGGACGCTTATCCTTAAGCCGGCATCCTTGCGTGATTGAAATACCCTGCAACTATGCTGCAAGACAATTACTATTACAGCCTTACTTAAATGATATTTTCGAATCAAAAGCACATTTCATAATTTTGGTTAACATTTCATGAGATAGTGTATCCACTGTGGAATTAATGTCGGATCACGCAGTAGGGTGGAGCTTATAAGCGTGAGAAGGTAGGCTGACGACTAACTGGCGATTTGAGGCGGTCGAGGCACCCGCTTCGACTGTCGGAAGCTCGCTCGATGCTCCGGTGTTTCAGACTGGCAACATCGATCGGATCATAACTGGGGGAAGGAGAGGCTCTGGCAAGTTAAGAACGGGTGGAAACTAGTGATGGAGTGTCCGCAGCTATGTCCTTTGAAAATTTCACATTAATTGAGTAGCAATTTTGTCGGAGGTATAGCTTTCGCCGACGGTCAAAAAAGAAGCTCAATCAAAAGCCGGTATCTTAGCGGGACTGAAATATCATGTGGCTATGCTGAAAGATAATTAGTATTACAATCTTACTTAAGCAATCTTCTGGAATCGAAGGCACATTTCTGAATTTCGGCTGGTATTTCATGAGAAAACACATCTACTGCACAAGAAATGTTCGCTCACACAGAAGTGTGGGGCTTATAATTGTGTGAAGAAGGGTCGAGGCGGACAAGGCACCCGCTTCGATTGTCCGGAGCTCGCTCAATGCTTCCGTGTTTCAGGCTAGTACGGCGACGATACATCGTATTTGAAAACGTGAAGACCATCTAGTGACCTAATGAACGTTGTGCCCAAATTGCAAGATCGTGCGTTCCAATCGTAGCTTGAAGGAGAGGCTATGACAAGTTAAGAACGGATAACAACTAGCAATTACCTCATCGTGCAAAAATGCAAAGTGCACAGATATCTGTCAACGGAGTGCAGTTGTAAAGCACTTCTTAAAGAAATAAGTTATTAAGGAAAGTTTTCCTATTGCTTGAAGGCATATTCGTTGCCGACTTTCGTTGTGAACAGACATTTTTCCCTCGAAAATGAAGTTTGATGCCTGAATGAGTCCTCACATGTGACCTAAACGACCATCTTCGTGAAAAGGAGCGCCCGAACACTCATGACTTCGGTAAATGCCTTCAAGTATAATCTTATTTTAAAGTTCTCAACAGACAGGTAATTCAGAATCCGTCTTTATGGACGGTCGGGTAAAAACACTGAAAATCATAAACTATTCAGCAACATTTGGAGGCCGAACTGAAACTCAACGTAATCCGAAACGCACAAAAAGTGTAAATTAATTTAATGGAATAAAAATTCTCTCTATAAACACAAAATGGTACGTTGACGATCACGCCTGTCAGTTCTATTTAAGTTTATTAGGCACCGACCAGCATCACAGCGTGTCACCTTATGAAAACTTTTGTTCCTACGACGTCCCCATCGATGAAATCAAGCAAAATCCAGTTTCTGTTGTTGAACCCCATCTCATTTAACTCAAACGCGTTAAGGATACCACGAATTCGTGGAAAACTGCTTTGGAATCTACACTCAGAATGTGGGCGGTTGACAAGCCGCCATATATGAAATCACACTAATTATTGAACGATATTTAGATGTAAACTTCCCTGAAACACTATTATTAGACGTTATTTTATTTCTACTTTCATATTTACCGCGTTTTTTGTATACATCTAAAAACGAAGTTTACTAGACTAGAGCCATGTCTGACGTTTTTGGGATATTGCGGTTTTCTAAAGAAATCGGCATTTCTAAACAGCGCAACATTGTTGGTAATATTTCTTTTATGTTTTTAATTCTTTTAAACTTGCACTTAATTAACATAGACACTGAACTCATGAAATGGTGTCGGTTTGCAAGGGATTAACAATCATTCGTAAATTTCGACTGTAGATGTCCGCAGCTGTGTTCTTTAAGCCAATATGTCCGTCTGTGGTTGTCCACTCCCTTGCTCGCCGCCGCTTTGTCACGCTGTCCGCCTGTCCGCCCCACGCTCCCTGTCGATTTAAGGCTTGGACCGCGCAAGACCTGTCCCTAGCCGCGCGAAAGCCCGAAGCCAATCAGCACTGCTCCCTCGCTGATTGGCTGCAGGCAGGCATTAACTGAGATAGAACAGGTACGCGCGCACATGCGCTGGGGCTAATAACCTCAACTGCGGACACCGCCAAGGACAACGCGCCTGAAGAGACAGCCGGCGGTAGCTGCTTACTGGGCCGCCTGTGCGCTCTTTCTCATCAGTAAAGGTTGTCCAACCCAGCACGTCTTCCCTGACTTCTGATCAGGGAATCCGTGTGTTGTCAGCCATTGCGAACTCTCGAGACAGCCTCCCACTACGAGACGCTCATGTTTCGGAAAGGAAGTGTGATTGGAGCCCGTCCTTTGTGCCAACTGCTGTCGTCGACTGGAGAGTGGGAGCGGTCTGTGGACGCATCTGCTTGGTTAAGCCGACACCTGAACGTAAGACAATAAACGTAGGAAGGACATTCCCCACTCATCTTCTCGAGCATCGAGATCAGCTATTTGCCTCAAGAATGAGGCGGACAGTAAATTCATTGCGACAAGATCTTATTTCATAGCCGCACCCGTAAGGGGTTAGGCCTAGGGGGTTAGTGTCAGAGGTTAGGGTTATGGGTTAGAGGTCAGGGGTCAGGGTTATGGTAAGAGGTTAGTGTTGGGGGGTTAGAGTTAGGGTAAGAAGTCAGGGGTTAGGGTCGGGGTTAGAAGTTAGGGTTAGGGGCTAGTGTTTAACCCCCTATCACCCTCGTTCCCTTATGACAGGCAGCTGGGGCTTGTTTACTGCAGATGCGGCTACGAAATAAGATCCGACCTACATTACTTTCATAGGTAGTTTGCGGGAAAGTTCATCTTCTTGCAACCCAGTACTTGGGGGTACCGAGTCTGAGGACTTTGTGAGTTGTGCATTTCGCGCACCTTTGGAAAACTCACCAGCTCTGGAACATGCTCGCACGGTTTCTGATCCACCTGACAGGCGTGTTATTTGAAAAGTGTTCATATGCCCTTCCCTGCTGCTTGTAACATTCAACCGGCAGTGTTGGGGAGCTTAATGCCTAATGGCCAACGGTTCCGGGTCAGGATCTCGAAGTATTAAAACTCGCGATTGGGTGTGGCTGACTGACGACGGCTGAAATGTCAGAAATGACCATTCTAGTCCTTTTTGCACATGCGACTGCCTGCGAGGGCTCTGGATCACCACAACAGCCCAACGGGACGAACGCGTTCAATAATCTGATCAGCGAAAACCTCTTCCCACGATAATGAAGATTAGAGATAAGAGCCGGGAGGACAACGGGCCCCTGCCCCAATGGCAGAGCCCTGAGCTTGTAAACGCCCAATGACCGAGGAAGCCAAGTCATGTAAACCCGGGGGTCAAGCTGGAGATGGCCAATGGACCGGAAACGATCATCCCTTATCTTCTGCTTGCTGTCAGCAAAAAGGCCGACGGGACTCACCAAAAAAGGAACTTTGAGGACTTTAGGGATGTGCCGTCGGGGGCTCCGAAGGCAAAGTACTGCAAGCGCATCCCGATTGGAAGAGTTTTCGGCCGTTTCAGCCACCGGCGTTCGTCCTGCCTGCCCTGGTAGTAAAATTGCTGGTTATATCGCGTCCCAAAGATAGCCTTCGCCAGTGAGCCTCGCAGGCGTCGTCGTCGTGCCTGCGAGAGAGACTTTCGGGTGCCAGTAAATACGGGCCCGCTCTTGGAGTGGTCCTTGTCGAAGAAGCAGACGGGGCTCGGACGGAAGACGGCGCGGCGTGGAGGCGCGGTCAGATTGTAGATGGCGTGTCGCTCGGCGCTGAGAGGGAATGGTCCAGTGTCGTGCGTATCACCTAACTTGACATCAGTAACCTATAGAAGGTGGTCAGAAACAAACAGACTTAAATTTCCCTTAGAAACCGTATTTGTTAAGAATTACTACTTAAGTAGCATGCATTTTTCACATTGATTTTCGATGGTCTTGCAAATCTAAATATATTTTGTAGAAACCACAAACAGAAATATGCTTTCTTTCAGTCATTTTATAGGGAATCGCGTCGTCTTTATATTTTACGCTCGAAGAAGGGGTATGATTAGGTTTTAAAAAAAAGTGTTTAATTATGCGATTTTTCAGACCTTGCCATGGCCATTCATACAGCATCGTACCTGTCTGTTTGCCACTGCTCCTCATGAAATGTGCAACATGGTCCGCATTCATTGCAAAATTTTATAGATCATATATAGTATCTTTTTAAAGGCATGGAAGAATATGTGATTTTCTTTACGGGGAAAACATGCACCTTGTAGACCGAAATCACTAAGTGCTAATGCAACGGCTGATCAGGCTCCAAATTATTTGGGAATTAAAAAACTTTTTTAAAACCTAGTTATGCTCCTTCTTGGAGTACAAAATATAAAGACAACGTGATTCTCTATCAGACAACCGAAAGAAAGCGTATTTTGTCCTGGGTCTCAATAAGATATATTTGAATTTTCAAGACCATCGAAAATCATTGTAAAAAATGCATGGTACTTAAGTAGTCATGTTTTACCGAGTACGGTTTCTGCAGCATTCAAAAGCTGACATCCTGCCAAGCTCGAATTATATTAGGATTATGTCCCATTATGATGAATGTTTCAACCCCACCTAAGAAAACCTTCCTAATCGAAAACACATTTCAGAATTTCAGCCAACATTTTATGAGATCGGTATAAGCCCGATAATCTTTAGGCCCACCCCAGCAGGTAAAATGCATCAGAAGGTGTTTACCTTGGTGCCACAGTTTTCGTCCTTCTCTTTGGTTAATTCATCATGCAAGCTGAAATTATAAACATACCGCTTAATGTGTCCGTCAGTGCGTCCTAAAACATGCTGCGCGTATGTATATGTATATGTTAACTATTCACGACGCTTCAGCATCGATACTGTGAGGCAGGTGACTCAGCGAAGTGACATGGCTGACGTCCCGTCCAATGATCCAAAGTACGGCGTCTAGACCCACTCCACAGGGTCAACCAAGAGGTTTTGCGCCAGATGAACAGGCCACCTTGTGAGCTGTGTTGTAACACTGGCTTTACCAGAAAGAAGGACTTGGGGCGCCAGATTAAACGGAAAAAAAGGGAACCTACCTGATAGCGTCGGGAGGCTTCACCCGGACGACTGAAGTAACGCCGCGAGTTCAGAAAGTCCTCCGTCGGTGACATGCTACTGTTAGAGAAGAGGACCATTCCGACTGCCATCTGCGAGTTGGGGAATCGAGTCACCAGGTAATTGAACTCTAAATCAACGCGAAAAGCCAGACCAGCAGCAAGGCGGAGGAATGGCAAGGTGCTGTCGGTCGAGGGCTTACTCGAAATTGTTACCTTGATGGGAAATGCAAAAACACACTGATAGACAGTGCCGCCAACTGATAATAATGATCTTCTATGAAACAGAAAGAACAACTTTGTGAGAGATAGGTACAGGCTGGTATCGGACAAGTTGGCCGCATGTATAGCCGATCTGTCATTCCGAATTGGCATCAAAATAGAGACAACGACGCATTAACATCGGTTGTTAGGTGTCGTCATGATTTTATTGATACTTCGGGTCACAGCGCTCAGCCAGAAGGGACGTCAAATTAACTGTCGTAAAGTCCCTCCTCTCCCCTTCCTCTTTCTACTCCAGTCTGGTTTCGGAAAACACTCGTTCTGTTATGCCTTGCGGCTCAGTCTAGGACCTTCGGGCACAGTAAAGCAACAACTGGTAGTGTATGCAGGGGGGGGGGGTACTGGCCAATACAAGGGAGACTGGAATGGTCGTTTCTGGCATGTTAGCCGTCGTCAGCTAACCCCACGCAACCCCAGGTTTGCAGAACCTGCTTACTGCGAAGACTCTAGATTGAGCTTCAATCTGAGCTTCTGAGCACAACCGACAGGACAACGGGCCTGCGGCGTAGTGGCTTAACCAAGCTCGATGACCAAGGAACGCCGGTCGAATCTGAGGCTCTGCAGACGTGGGGTTGGGTGAGGCTGGCTGACAGTGACTAACAAGCCAGAAATAGCCACCGCAGTCTCCTTTATCCTTGTCGGTGCCCCATATTTATATATCTTTAGAAATAGACCGAGTTCTTTGGAAAAAACGACTTTCATTACACAAATTTCCGAAACTCGGCTCCCAGTTTGCCATCAGACAAATTGGTAACGTGCTAACAGAATATCCTGCGGTTGACTGACATCAACTCTAGTAGACGTCCTTCATATTCAATTACTAATTTGTGATGCAGTTTTTTGTGGAAAAACCGTGAACTCTGTCTCCGCCCGCATATATGAACACCAGCTGGCGGTGGGGCGGCGAGATCACCCATCCCAGATGACCATACACACACTGAATGTCTACTTGCACAGGAGAAGGCCTGCAGCGCTTGCGCCTGTTCGAGACATACGTGTTACATAACAGTCTCTGCTGAGAATAAGAGACTGTACAAAAGACCCTTTGTAAAAAAATTTTCGAGAAAACTACGAACTTTATCACGGATCCACTGGACGGTCCGTCAGCTGAGATGCGGGTTGCAATCGGCTGAAACCGTACGTGCCTTCCTCACTGCACCACCAGTTGGTAAACCATGTTTAGTATTTCGTAGTTTGGGCAACCGAACCATTGGATGGAGAAGGAGGAGGACGAAGTGCCGATGCAGAAATGATCTTCCTCACAATTAATTTCGCTCTCATCTCAAATGAGGGCTACTATAGTGTTTGCTTGCTTTAAGCATCTGCCACGCCGGTCCAACTTGTCACAACCTCGATCGGAAATAAGCGGTCCATCACCAAGCATACTCCGTTCTAACTCACCTACCGGCGTGCCTACTGCCCTTTCTGTAGGTCGAACTCTTTATGCGAACTGTACAATTTTAGCTCACTTCATCACTTCTCCTCTTCGTGTTTCATAGCATGTGTTAGGCAAGGACACGTACAGCAGGTCCACCAGCATGACAGAGCATACGGGCCTCCGATAGTGACGGGAGAAAGAAATGAAAAACTTAAATGACATATAAATATATGCCAAGTAAGCTTACGATCCTCGCTGATGGGGTGAGGATCTTCCTCGGTACCATTCTGTCCGCTGGCAGCCGCGTGCTATAGGCCGAATGACAGTACCGGCAAAGACGAGGGATGTTGGAATGGCCAGTTCTAGCTTATAAGCCGGAGACTACACTCCATGTCCTGCACCGGATAATTTCTGAAATTATTGGCTTGATCCTTCTATGGAATTCGTATGACATAACCCGCATAGGGAACGCTGGGGGATAGAGAGAGGAGCTGAAACTCC
>CACRXP010000155.1:742876-764615 GCA_902702965.1 Spirometra erinaceieuropaei
ATTAATTTCCCAAATTATTTACCTGATATATATATATATATATATATATATAATGACAGTGGGCGCTCGCCGATCAGGTTACGGAACATGCTCGTTCCGTTGTGCCTTGGGGCTCATACTAGGACCCTCGCAGGCAGTCGCACAGCGACTAGTAGTAGACACAGATGAGATGATACCGACAAAGACAAGGGAGACCGGAATGGCCATTTCTGGCTTATTAGCCGTCATCAGCCAGTCATAACCAACCCCGAAGTGTGGGACACATGGGCTCGAACTCGCGCTCACCGATCGTTCTTTACGGAACTCACTCGTTCCGTTGTGCCTTACGGGCCCTCTCTCGAGCCCAACCAACAGCCGCACAGCAACGCATGATATAGGCGGTATGTTATTATCGATAAAAACAATGGAGTCTGAAATGGCGCTTCTGGCTTATTAGCCGTCGTCAGCCAGTCATACCTAACCCCGAAGTGTAGATAACCCGAGGTATGACTGACTGACGACGGCTAACAAGCCAGAAATGGCCATTTCAGTCTCCCTTGTCTTTGCCGATAATGCTATTCTGCCTATATCATGCGTTGCTGTGCGGCTGTTGGGTGGGCTCAAGAGAGAGCCCGTAACGCCCAACCGAACGAGTAAGTTCCGTAAGAACGATCGCTGAGCGCCCCCTACCATCATTATATATATGGGATGTTACCAAGGACGTAAGTAACTGCGTCTGAATGTCAAAGATGACTGAGTTACATGCCAAGATAGGAAGACCCCTGGTTTTATCCTCCTGCTCTCTCATTTCTGTTCATTCTGAGGCTCCAGTGCTGCGCAAAGGTTGCAGGCAAGGGAGTACAAAGTGCATTCATTCGCCGCGATGCAAAGGCGAATGTCTCCTATGCTAGAAATAAAAATAACGAGCAACGTTTCATTGTACCCAAGCTGTTGTGATACGCGTAGAGCGGGACAAACGAATCCAGTTGACGCCGAAGAGCTGAACAACAGAGTTTTCAACAACCAGGACACAAATTGCCCTTTGGGGGGCAAAAGTTAAAAAAAAAACACATAGGAACTTGCAATGAGACGGAGGAATCCGCCCTCCGACAATAACTTATGCTGGGGACGGCCGTCAGACTGGAAGACTATTTGCAGTAGACCCGTTTTCTCGTCGGGGACCTTGTCGTATTTGACGACTGAAAACTCCAGTTCGGATAGGTAGTATTCGATAAAGGTCTTATTCGTCTGCATGGCACGCCACAGGTCAAGACTGTAGTACTTGTCGTCATAATCCACAACCTGAAAGTTTAAGATAACTCATTAAATCAAAATGTTACGTTTACTCCCGATGAGTATAGTCGTCCCTCAAACAAATTTTCATGTCTTACATCCTGTGTCCGTGACTATAGTGGAGAAACATCTTCAAACGTTTAATGGATCAACAGCTGCCGGGTCGGATGGTGTCTCGCAATTCCTCCTTAAGCTATGTTTTACATATATAACACTTGTTTTAACACACATAATTAACACGCATTTCATAGAATCAAGGATGCCTGGTGCTTAATGTGTAGCCAGAATCAATACCCTCCCTAAAAATCTTACCAGTTTTTAGTCTTTAAATCTTTCCGTTCAGCTGAATGCTAGTCCACATTTTTGAAGCTCTGAACGAGTTGCCCTGAATGCCACCATTCCATTCACCCACAATTTGCATATAAAGCGAAGCGTGATGCCTTGAACTTTGTTGTTCTTGTGGTTTACTACGCTCTAGGAAAGCAAATAAGGGTTGCACTATGCATACAAGTGCATTTATTGGTTACTCTTCTGCCTTCAAAACCGCCACGCCATTTCCTTCCTGAGTGAAACTCTCCTGGCTGGATTTTTTCTTGGCTTAGAGATTATTTTACTTTGAATTGAGCAGTCTGGCAGACGGAGATCTACTCTTCCTCTCAATAATCGTGGAGTTCTTAAAGGTTTCATCTTGCCTTCTAACCGTTTTTCGCTTCCCATGGATGATCGGAGCTCGCCACCGATGTGGTTACTAGTTACCCTATTGAAAATCAGATTCATCTCTGACTTATGGTGGATTTCTTTTAGCATTTTCCTGTGTGACCATTGGAAAATAACTTTCTGCTTTACAATGAGAAACCAATCCAGAGTGTTTCTCGACTGAGAACATCTCCCATTCCTTGACCTTTTGACATCCCTCCCAATTAAGCATCACCTTTTCGGAATGCGGGTGTCATTCTGTCCTCGAATTGCTCGTTCCCCCTTTGTGTCTCAATCTTTTTTGATAATATTTGTAAACGCGTTTATTAGATTCGACGTCTACGGTAATACTACACATAGCAGTCATTAGATGACAACATCCTCCTCCTCCTTCTTCTTCTTCTTCTTCTTCTACTACTTCTTCTTCTTATCATTTTTATCGTTCTCCAGTTATTCTCCCAGGTCTCCTTAGTCAACAGCTACCCTTTGCAATGGTCAAACTATTTGCTGGTCGAATTTTGGATGACGATAATGATGTTCACCCGTCTACTGTAAAGTAATTGCCGCATGTTACCGCTCCATGTGTGTGGCTTCCAGCAACACCAGCGTTCAGTATTACCATTAATAACAACACGGGAATTCAGAAACTCAAAATCGTTGCACAGTTTTGTGCTGAATAATTCCGAGTGGTGCCGTCAGAATAAAGTGAGTTTTTGGAAAGGCAACGTTATTTGGATTTGTTTAGGCAGGACATATGCAAGGACTAAGTATCCATAGAGGAAATGAGTCCCACTGTCTGGTGACTGGCAGTCAGTGCATCTTACCGTGAGGAGACTCTTGCTTCAAAAAGTAGGATATAGAAAGCATCGGGTTATCAGGTGGGGTTCAGCTTCGGCAAACGTAGTGCTGATTGCTTTCGCTGGTTAAGGGTACCATCTAGGTCAAAACAGAGTTGGAATTGAGATCGTAAACGCTTCCAGGACACAAATGATCGTCGCGTCTATTCGTAATGTCTGCGGTAAAAGGATTATACTGCGGGCAAATTCATCTTCGCTACTCGAATATAACACTTGAAATCGCGAAAGAGAATCACTTTTTAGCCGGAAACACGTCCGAACTGTAGAATTCTGGGCAGACGAAATGACAGTACTCAAACAAGTCCTCGCTCACTGAAAAACTAATTGCAGCATCTCGACGGTAAGCAGTGACGAAGTTTCGAATCCAGCAAAAACAACTGAAAACCGAAAATTACAGTACACATAGTTGCGCGTTTTGCATCCCTGTCGTAGACATTCTTGTGCCTTCGGGTTCCCACGCTGAGTAAAAACATTAGCCACCTATATGTACTGAAAATGTCAACGATATTTTTGCATGTCCGAAATTCCTTTGTGTTCTTTTAGCCGGAGATAAAAAGAATTATTGAATTGCGTTCAATCCAAATTTCTCCGAATGCACCTACAAGACGCTATTGTAGTAGAAACTATATAATCAAACGATAATTAAAAATCCGACTGCCTGTATTTTTTTTAAATACACTTACCGAAATACAAACAATAGTGGATTTCGTCTTCTACAGGGATTTTGATGGAGATCAAATAAGAATAGATTTACCTAATTTGGACCGTTTCAGACACAATAACTGACCTGGTGGCAATTTAAAGTCACAAACAGTATCTTAGTCGTTGAACTCTAGTTAATCCTGTTGACTAACACCTTGGATGAACGCTGCACGGATGCCCAGCGCTGCCCAGTAAATCGCAAATGACCACAGTAACTGATCGGCAAATCGACAACGCCTGGCTTTACTCCAATGGTTATATCACAAACATATGCTCGTTCACTGCCTTGCGTGGCCTCTAGCCTGGAACCGTTAGCCTGATCTACAAGTATGGGTCTCAATTAGGTTGAGGTCATTACACCGGTGTCCACAGCCTTATACCGTTTGGTAAAATCACCCGGGGATTTGAGTGTTTATGGTAAACCTACAATTGCGGATGTTACTAGATTCCAAGTTAATTCTGTTTGCTCGAAGAGGCATAACATTGCATTCCAACGACGTTTCCTTTGCATCTGTTCGACGGTTAACAGCAAGTCAATGTAAACCTAGCAAAAAATGCAACCACGTTTTTTTTCTGGTTGTTCTACCTCTATGGAAAACTTCTTCCCAAACACCGATCATACTGGGCAACATAAACTCGGCTGGAAGAAAAATCTTTTTCAGGTTTAACCTAAATGGTGGTAATTACCATTTAGGTTAAACCTGAAAAAGATTTTTCTTCCAGCCGAGTTTATGTTGCCCAGTATGATCGGTGTTTGGGAAGAAGTTTTCCATAGAGGTAGAACAACCAGAAAAAAAACGTGGTTGCATTTTTTGCTAGGTTTACATTTAAATAAGCTGACTGAAAGTGTAACAGGCAAATTTAAAACGATATAAGTGACTAGCACACCTGAGAAAGGGTGATAAATATGACCTTCGATTATGGAATAAATCTTGTGCCTCAACTGCGATTGAGTGCCGAGGCTCTAATTAAGAATCGGCTTTCCTTGCTATTAGGGGAGCATTAAGTTCGATGAAGAGTCGTTAAACCAGTTTCAAATACAAGCTCTTGTGCCGTTTATAAGAAGGGAACTTAATTGAAACAACAGTTAAAATTGAGAAAATATGACTTACAGAGAGGAAGGACACACCATAAGCGTGGGAAAGACCTGGAATCGAAATGGCGTCAAACTTCTGGTTGCCTTTTAGGATGGCCCAGTTGACCTTAGCCAGTGCCTGTGAATCAGAACTTTCCACAATAAAGACACCCGGAGGGCTAAGGAGTTTGGACGCTGAGGCGAACACATGTATTGAGCGTTCGCGTCCGAGTCCGCGCACATATACCAGATTAGGAAAGCTGTCCTCACAAGAGTAGTCACAACCAGGATTTTTCTCAGCCGTAAGCTGTTGAGATATATAAGTAACAATGCAAAAAACTCACGTCCCAGCAGAAACTAGGTAGAATTGAACAGACAAGAACGAGAATACTCAGCAGGCAGAACGGCATTTGAAACCTGAAGAAATGTTTGGGAGTAATACGTCCTTCATGATAGTAAGTTAAAAGAAAAGTGAACCACATCAGTTTCATACTGGACCTTCGAAAACCAGACGGAAAAGGACATAATAATCAAAAAACTACCAATAAGATGAGGACTTGAAATAAGTCGCATTAAAAAAGTAGCTTTGAAGACAATTTGGCCAGATTTTTTTGATAAACCGCAACTCTAACATGCTATGTTGTGGTTGTGTTGGCCCGATCCATGGGGAGAGTGAGTAATTAGCAGAAGTTAAATTGCATAATGTGCCCAATAAATGACATTTTTATATCATTCCACCGTACGTTAATAAGTACTATTCTATACGGACCAAAAGTGATTCTTATGGACTTGGAATCCGTTTAGCTGCTCTTGTAGGTCTATGTACATTTTTGATTTATCAATTGAAACTTTTTTGTATATTCTTAACTCTTCTGCACAGTTTTTTGAACAACCGAGAATGCACACAACCGGTTTCGGCTTGAGATATCAAGTGCCTGGGACCTGACTTTGCGGTGTGGTCTCAATGCTTCATTCATTTAACCCATTTTAGTTAATTCCCACGTGACATTTTTATTTCTCGGACATATCTCGTCGAGCGTGAATCCGCCTGAGCTAGAGGCTTCGGCAACTGACTTCAGCTTGGGACATTCTGCACTTTATCCGAAACATTCATTCTACGACGACTGGTATTAGAGAAGGCCTCGTTTTCGTGTCCGTACAGTTATTTACTTTTGCCGTTTTCCCCTTTTCATACTATCACTTTGTCTGTATGAGACACAACATTTCTCCCCTAGAGTTAAGTTTTTGATATATCCATTGTCTTTGTAGTTTGAATTGCGGTTTACACTACACTCTAAAAATTCAACTGAGAGTAATTTCAGTACACCACTTCCGAAATACATAGTTTTTGTTGAGTAAAATCTGATATGTCGTATTATGTCTGTTGTCGTATAGTAAGAAGCATGTTAAAGTTAAAACATAGTAACAGACAAGAACACACCCTATAAATGTTATTATGACTTGATACGATTTAGCTCAGTCGTCTTCGCAGTTATATCATAACTGCTGGCGAGAGTTCGCCTTTCGGCTGGCAAGACACTGCTTTTTTTTCAAAAAAACTTCAAAGTCTACTTACATTCCTTGGCGAGTCCAGCTCTGATGGATGTTGCGCATTTCAGACTTGGATTCGCGAAAATCAGCTCGATTGATGTGAAGCCACTGAGACATTCATGTAAACATATACACCTGGGAACTTTTGAAGAGTGAGGTAACAGCAGTTCCTTCAAAGCAAGCTTACGAAGTGCCCCCGATACATTTACACTGACAATTCGTCAAAACCCTATGTCGTTGAAATGAACACACGGTCAGTGGGCTTCATTTTTCGTCGGATGCTAGCAGAATATACGGTTTTTCTGGCACATCCAACTTGATGTCGTATTTTCTTTGTCTCGGTTAATGGAACAAAAATAATCCGTAAAACGGATATTTTGTGCGTCTTTTAACGACAAAATCACCACCCACACCCACTTAAAAAGTGAAAAGTTGGAAAAAATGGACTGCGCATATCTCGACATATGGCATTTTTATGGGTGCATAGGTGCCAAAAGTTAAAACTCATTTTAAGTAGATATTTATGTCAATTGCAGCGAAATCGTTTCGTCGAAAACGTTCAAACTGTGTACTGCAGCTCCTAGGTGCCTGGACTGTTAGACACCTGTGGAAATGCCTGCACAAAACTCCAACGGCCAAGGAGTCGGCCGGATAGTTTAGCGTTTATTCTTCTTATTTAGTTGAAACTTTTAAAATAACAGCCAGAATCTTCCATAAAACTCTCCCTCCATCTCAAGCAAACAACAGTAGTGTCAGCTGACACGTACATCAGCATTATCTGTATGCACAATAGAACTTCAAGTCGAATTGAGTCCCTTTCATGTATACACACATTTTACGGTATTTTAGGCAGACTTTCCGTAACCACCCTGTTTTCTGACTTTATTAACACTCGCCTAGACCGTTTTATTTTATTTATTTAAACTAAGTTAAAATGGGCGGCAGTAGACTGTCTCAGTTAAACAAGTGTGTAAACAGCGTGGATTTGGACGCGGGTGGATTAAACGCGTCATTTATATGACTTTGAGTATAATTGTTACTGCGTATCGACGAAGGGACCAATTTTGGCTAGATATCTTTAAATATCTGTGAAGTTATGATTAAGCAGCAAGGAAAATAAAGAAGAAACGAGTCTCATCTTCTTCTGGCAAGATCATAAACAGTAAATTGAAAACAAAACAACACAACCAAATACCAGTAAGGGGCAAGCATCACCGTGGCGTCCAAGCGGGAGAACGACGTTGGATCACGAGCGATGTTGGAAGAGGTTGACGGCAGCTTAAACCCAAACGGACCATCTGTTTGGAAAATCTGCCCAGAAGTCCTCATACCTCAGAACGGGCGGGACCGGGTGATACGGGCATGTGCGACACCATGCGGTACAGGACAGATAGTAGAAAGATGTAAATTTATTATCAACTATAAAACGAAAGGAGTCGACAAAATAACGACAAAACGACTTATTGGAGAGGGGTTGAGGTTTACTAATCTACACGTGACCTTGGCGGTACAGTCCCTGCAAGAAAAATTAAAACATGCAAACCAACGTGAGTGTCAATTAAAGCAACCAAGATCGGGCCTGTGGTCAGATCTCCGACAGTTACATAGTCCCCTCCCCCTAAGGTACATCACTGTCCTCAGTGCTAGAATCGAGGGGTGGCGAGGGTACGCTTACAACTGCGGCAACCGGGTGAACCTGGTCCTCAGAGAGGATGTGCAGGGAGTTGGGGGAAAAAGCGGGTAGACCGCCGCGATATGGTTTGAGCTTATCTATGTGGTGACGAAAGGTCCTTGCCAGGTGTAACAGAACTTCGCAGAGGCCCCGCATGGATATGAAGGGCTGTAATACATGAGGAGTTTGCAAATGTGATGTTTAACGCCGGATAAGTAACGAACGAACTGCTCCTTTTGATGGAGCGATGCATTTCCTAGAGTCGTCCAGGCCACGTTGTGTGTGCTACGAATGATCGCACGCAGGTGTTTGGTGAAATCGTGTGGAGTGGTTGTATCTAGGCCGGGTAAGGAGTAGAGAAGGCCAGTGGGAAGACGCATGCCACGTTCGGTCCTGAGGTAATGGGGTGAAACTGGTGGGCGAATGGACGGAACCACGGTAGACTAAGAGAGAGAAGGGCAAGTGCACGTCCATTAAATGAATGTATTCAAATCCCTTACAGAGATAGGAGGCGGCCCGTTGATGTCTTGCCCGACCCGCTCCCCAGGAAACCCGGTGGGCATTGATTGCATTGGGGCACAGGGGCAGGGATGAGGGGTTGAAGGATGCGCACGTAGTGTTGCAATGACAGAAGTGGAAGGCGGAGGCGCCTAGCTGCGGCCACTGCAAGTGTGTGCGGGGGACAAGCTCCGGTCAGCGTTGGTCGCAATTGCCTAAATCCGAAGTTAGGTCGGTTAACACAATGTCAATCAAACAGCCTGGCATCACTCTGCGCAAATTATGGCAGTGGAAGAGGACGTCGTGAAGAACAACTTGATAAGACCATTGGTTCAACAGCAACCAAGGTCAGATGTCCGGCTGTTACAGCAACAATCCTATTAATGGAACATTTAAAAGACATTGTAAACAATCAGAGATATCAGTACGTTCAAAGAAGATTTGGTTCACGACGATTTGGCCTGATTGCTCAAAATGTGGAAGGTTAGTAATTTGCAATATTTGATTTAATTTACTATCTCTTCGGCAACGATAATCTCTGGCTGGTACTTACAGTATATTCGGCAACTAATAAAAAAATGCCCTTGTAGACCGACCACAGAACGGTTGCTACGAGTTATGTGGCCGGTAAATTCATCATAGATGCCTTATTATATGTTCTAAAGGAGAATGACTTGTGATCTTAATACATCCAGAGTCTGTAGACCCGAACTGAATATTCAAATTGCGCTCTTGCAAATGTTTGAAGACTTAAGAGAGATAATGGTCGTGAATCACCGTGAATACCTGCTTATGCAACATCAATGAAGTTCTGTATTCAGGTACATCCGGCAGTGAGCAGAAGGTCACCGCATGTTTATTTTGCGAACTCCGCGATCCCATTATGTTAGTGTTGGTTGAAGTGACATCCTATTCGGATAACAACTGCGTGTGTCTAGACCCAACTTCTGTTAAATATGTAACGCGGTATATTTGCTCGCATTAAATATCCGTCACCTTCGGCGCAAGCATTATTCGATTCAGTAAATGTTTTTTGGAAGTTCACTTCTGTTATGTCCGGGAGGAAAGTAAAACAAGAAGAGAGCAGGTAAGGAGGACAAACACTTTATCAGCAACTTGCGAACAGGAGGGATTCCAACTCGTCAGAAGGATGCTCTATTTATGTTGGCCCCTGTGCAATCTGGAACATTCCGCCCAATGGCGTGCCAGTCGCTGAGGGCGTTCTAGAACGGTCCTGTCCAGGGCGTGCTGATCGCTGATTGGTCACCGTGTGCGCGATAGTCCTCTCGCAGAAACGTCTGTAATGTTCGATCAGCTATTGGTTGGACCGCACGCGTGAGCAAACCCACCCCACATGCTCGGCGCTGCAGTGCACGCCGGTCGGCCGTCTAATTTCACACTTGTCTCACACCGACGGCTTGATCCTCTGCTCAGCGCCTTAGGCCGTGGCTCCACACCGCTTGCACTCTCCGTAACAACCTCATCGGTAACAAGGGGGAAAACCTTCCATACTTTTATGCCATCGGACAACATACACTTTAGTTATCCCGTGTTTGCACACAATCACTGATAAATGCGAGAAAGCGAGTCTTTCCCAGTCCGCCTCGTCCAAACAGCTGTGCTAACAACTGTGAATTCAACAGATGATCTTGCCCATTACACATCCGAAAACAAATACCGCACGTATTTCGTTTCAGAGACAGTTTCAACAGAGGGTTCTACGCACGAAGCGCCTCCCTACTATATGTATGTCGAGGTGCAATTAATCAGCTGCGTTAGAAACGATGAACGAACGACCACCCGGCATTAGCCACGACCGCGTCAATCTCAATGTGGTTCAGCCCTTATAACAGGTCGTATGCTAACAGGGTTGCTGGAAGTGAAGGGAAATTGACGTAGTTAACTCGCACTCGTCTATTTTATAAACAGATCATAGTGCTTTCATATGAGTGTTACTTGTGGTCTTTTTCACAGTTTTACCTCCGCGGGTCGCTTTAAATATTAACATAATATGTAGAAGAAACAAAAATGTGGAGGAAATAATGGGAGACTTCATAACCGTTTTTCTTCTTCTCCTTCTAGTAGATAAGCCATAAGGTAGTTAGTGGCCCAGGGTGATAATAAATGCTTAGGCATTTCTTGAGTACAAGGTAACAGCGGTAGATACTGAACGGCAGGGAACAATAGAAGCGAGTTTTCATGTTCCAATGGTATCGTTGGCTGCATAGCGTCACAAAGATTACGTAAAAGTGAGTCCATGAATCAGTTCATTGTGTCAGCGTTTACGGCGGAACGACAGACCGGCCATGACAGTTTTGGAAGCCGTTCCTCTTTGTGCCAACAGTCCTGAGTTAAATGAACTTGGACACTTCCTGGACAAGACGCAGTGCGTGGGTTTTTTCTCACAGAACTGTTCAAAGAACCGGTGGCCACACTTTCATCACTATTTCAGCTGACAGTTTTAACAGAAAACATGCCTCCGAAGTGGAGAACTGCCAAAATACTCCCCTCCTATGAAATAGGAAGCCGGACGTCGCGAACAACCTAGAAGTTAGTTTCCCCGTGTTTCAGATCGACATAACTCCTTGTGAAACCTTTTATAGTGGTAGTCTGCCTACACGTTATCTCTAGGCAAAGGCGAAATTCTCATTTTAATTTTCGTACATAATTTAATCCTCGTGTTGTCCTTAATCTACTTCCTGTTGTTTGGCTGGTTTCTAGAACCCCAGAAAAGGCATATTTCATCTTGACAATATTAGCAACTTCAAAACGGAGAAGTAGCTGCTGTTGGTGTTCTAACAGAGTTGCATTATTCTGTTTCCCCTAGTGCTGGCGCAACAGTGGTAATTAGAAAATCGGGAATTCTAGGACACCAAAATATTTAATTCGGGTTTTCTTGGTCCAAGTTCGACATGCGCAAACGGCACACCACGATTGGCGTCATATGGACCTTATCTTACTTTAGGTGTTGATGAAGGAAGGCTAAGCCAAAGGTGTTTGGAAGTCATCCTATCGCATTTTTATTGTTTTGAAAATATTGATGCTAAACGAAATAAAACGCTTGACGTTTCAACACTACAAATCCTGTTGCGTTTTCTACTGTCAGTACTGTCAGTACTATGTTTACAGTGCTACGAGACCCCTGTGAAACTACGATATCTAAGCTTTTTAGATTCAGTTGCCATTTGTATGTTTACAGTGTCCTGTAACCTGCAAATGCAGTAGCGCTGAATATGTATATTATAATTTGGCCGTTGAATAATTCCTGTTAACAATGAGCTCGAGGCAGGATGGTAGTTGGTAGCCCTGTACACTGATTCTACAATTGTACCTACTGGCTCGATTTCGGTATCTGTCTGGGGGGTGGACGCACAGAGGCCCTGTCAGGATGACTTTCTTCTTCACTTTAACCGCCCCGAGAACGAGGCGCTGCAAGACTGTCTATATAGACTCATAGTATTGCACCCCCACACGGAAATCTTTAGTAAAAGGCGAAAGATTTATTCTAAACGGGTTATGATTCATCATGCTTCCCACTATGCTTCTAGTTGCATGTGCGCACAATATTACCTGCATCAGATTAATTGCATAGGTACTATCCTAGGCGGATTGGCGCGGGTCTCCGTTTCGTCGGTTCGTCTGCATCCTTGGGTCTTTTTACTCCAGACCTCCAGTAGAGTCCGGTGCGATCGTGTATGAAAGGACAACCGACGCTCAGTAGGGTGTCTACCGATACTCCATCCACTGCATCAGTCTTATTGACAGAGTGTTGTCCTCCACCCCCGCCTTTACGAACAGCCCGGTTGTATTTGGTCGCAGGGGTTTGGCTGAAAACTGTGACGCCTTGTAAACATCGCCATGGCCAGTTAGCGATCATTTCCTGCACTTCCAGTTTAAGGCACTACGGCATCCCCCCGGGCGCTTCTACATTGCTGGGTTTGAACTGGACGCACTTCACCTACCACATCGCGCACTTACTACCTCTTGGGTTCAGACTACAACAGCAAGGCGTCTCATACGTCAGTCAGACCCTAAGTGTTCACCTTCCTCGCATTTCTCACCTTATTTAAATCAAGTTTCCACTTTATCAGGATCGTCAATTCCAGGCATTCCCTACAAGCGCCATTTACGCCTCCACTCATTTGCCCCACCCGTACCACCCCTATTACGACCGGTCCCGTAAGTCAGGTAGCTGGGAGTTTTCGGTACCGGGAGGGCTACCAACTACCATCTAACCGAGCTCGATACACAATATCGAATGACAGAAACTTCAATACGAAAACGCAATTTTTGACGAAGACCCACCAGCAAAAGCGAAATAAAACGCTTCATAAATGTAGTTCAATTGATGTTTAACAAGGACAACCTTCTAGAATTCATTGTCGAGATGCAAGGATGTATTTAGGCCATTAACTACATCTTAGCTGAGTGTAATTGTTGAAGAAGCTGCTTTTCTCGAACAGCAAAGGCATGATGAGCAGCACTCAGAGACATCTCCAGCGACTGAATCTGCTGTGCAAAATATCTTCGCAGCTCCAGTTCCCTACTCTTGTATGATTCCAATTCCTCAAGCCGAGCGGAAAGTATCTGATCTTGACGCGCGAAGTTGCGCTGAAGTTGGGCCAGTTTGTCTTTGTATGAACTGATCTGCAGGGCAAAACAATTTCAGCACAATAGTAGATCATAATTTGCATATTCTGCAAATGGAAACGGAAACTTGTTAATGGTTAATAACTGTCAGCCTCTGTCTCCCCAACCTCGTTTTTTTGGGACGTGCGATTAAATCTCCGTGTTGGCTTGTCATATGAATGTTTGCGAATGTCCTGGCTGGCCCGACCGAAGCCGACACGGAGGAGCCGGACGCTTTGAAGGGGCCGGAGGAAAAGCGCGGTTGATTGGAGTTTTTTCCAAGACGATAATAAACATGTTTCGGCCTACTCTCTTGCTTTTCTGTCATCGCTCGCTTGAATGTCGTTGTCTGGTGCCGCTGTCACCACTAGTTTCGCCTGCCTTGTAATTCCTTCTTAGGAGCGTCTAACCTCGGACATCAACCCAAACTATGCTATGTGCAGGATATGGGTATTTAGTGAGCAGTGTTTATGGGTTTAACCAAATTTCAGAGTTTTCGGTCGGATGTGGTTTGGTAGCCCCACCTGAAGTAACCGAACCACACACACGTCTAATACGAGACCGGTGGTAATAGGGTTTTTTACAGGTGGAGCCGGGGAGCGAACAGGCGACGAGGTCAAGTAGTTGTATCCTAGAGCAAAACTATTGGGAATGCGCGGTTGCACTTTGAATTGGTGAGAAATAGTTGCGCTAACCCCTAACCACTAACCCTAAACCCCAACCCCTAACCCTGACCTCTAACCCTAACCCTAACCCCTAACCTCGAGTTCCCTTAACCGAGTTTTCTTTACTGGCCTCTATAGTATCCTCTTTATGCTGTTATGGACAGTTTGTTTCGGAAGTAATACAAGTATATACAAGGAGAGTGCAGAACAAAGCATATTCAGTTACTCTTCTGCTACGTAAGTAGCAATGCACACATATCTAGGTAAAGAGCACTTGGCATGAGGTCGGAAAAGACAATAAATTTCCTGGAGTCCTTCACATCCAAAATGTTACAGTTTCTACCCAGATTGTTTGTTCTCCTTTTTCGTTATGCAATGAGACCGATTCGGCTAGGGAGCAGCAAGTACTGATCTGCGCAATGATTTACCGTACTAATAACACAGGTATTAGCTAGTACGGTAAATCATTGCAGAGATCTATTCTACTGGCTGCCTGTTGGCGGTTTGTGAATATTAAGCAGTTATTCCGCAGTAGCTGATGGATTTCAGCTCAAATATTCATATCAAAATTTGGAGCGTGCCTGAAAAAGCCCGTTTCGAAAGATTTACTCCAAGTTCGCGCATTAATTTCCTCGGAAATTAAACAAGGCAAGCAGCAAGTACTTTCCAACGAATGTTTGTGTCATCATGACACCAGATTGTCTTAATACCACAATTTTTGAGCGACGCTGACTCAACAATGGGGATATATGTCAAAAGCCTCCAGCGCAAAAATTAAGGTGTTTAGAGTCCATACATGAAAATGAATCTTACCGTCTTTAGACTTAACTTCACACCCAACTTGACATTTAGGAACTGCCACCCCTGACCCAGATGATTTGGTTGCGGTTCATCAGAATCGCGAGTGTCCTGCGTGCAAGTATAATCAATCTCATTTCTATTTGTTTAACTAATGACAGTGGTTGTTTTATTGGGCGTCCATGTAAACACTGTGTGTCCCAGCAACGCTCATTTACGCTCTTTGAGAAATCGTCTTTCCGTCACATTCATATTATCCCATATTTACTGGACGCAGGTAAAAGTCAGGGACAAAGTAGGCTACAATTAGGAAACGGAAGATTCAGCTAAGTATTTTATGGTTACACAACCTGTCCCCACTCCATGAGATGCCCCTTCTGGCTAACAAGTGTGAGTTTTGAGCACAGCTCGCGGTGAATGTGAAATATACTTGAGCAGAAGATAGTAAGCCGCACATACGAAATAGAACTCAGTATTTCAACGCCTATATACTGCAATACAATGACCACGACCCAGTCCTGTTTTCCAGAAGAAGGCGAAAAACCGGTGGAAGTTCTGTATTTTGCACAGAAACTAGGTTATGATTCAAGTCCCCCACCCTTATTTAACCAGTAACCTTGGATTACTTTTCTTCCACCCGTTTACACGCCACCTAACTCGTATCTTTCAAATCGCGCTGTCTTTTCCGGCACCTCATTGGAGTATTAAGAAAAACTTATAGAAGAATTGTGAGTTTTTCAATACCGCCCAAAGATTCCGTTAGATGCAGTGTCCGTTTGACCTACTAATAAAACCAACATTTCGTATTTCAGGAGTCATGCGCTCTACTTTCTCTGTGGGATTGCTTATTCAATCCTCGCCCAAAGAAACAATAGAGCTTTGCGTACATCCATACCTCGAAACGACTGACACGTGTTTAGATAGAAACCCAGGCCAGTGACTTGCCAAACCCCCTATAAGCACGTGTTAACAGTCCGATTGAATGTCGCTCCTCGATTATGGGCGCTAAAGGTTTTTTTGGAGGTTCTAAATAAACTTGCTGCTGTGGAGCAGGTTATATTGGTCACACGAGTCGGCGCTTATCCAAGAGAATACGGGAACACCTCCCGGCTTGGCTGGGAAAAGGCGAAACTAGGAGCATAAGCAGCGCCATTCTCGCGCATGTTGTCTATTCCGGACATCGTGTGGACCCCAACGAAGCTTTTCGTGTGATTTATAAGGTCCTGTCGAGCTACCCTAAGCTACTAGGCCAGCGCCTGTTTGCGACAGCAGAGGCGGCCGCCATTAGGTGACGAAAGCCAATCTTATGCTCACAGAAGAACCACGTTCAGGCTCCGCGCCTACAGTGGTCGAAGGTAGACTAACGCTGCAACTCTCCCCGCGCACTTCCGCTCTCATCCCGCCCCTGACAGTGACTGCTATAACTCCCCCCCTCCGCCACATTCCCACACCCCCCCCCCCTGTGTTTTAAGGAGAACGTTTATCGATTTCTCTTATCGCTGACAGCACTGAACCGACGAGAATTTATCGAAAGCTACGTATGTTCATCGCCTTGTCTTCTAATTAATGCTATGGGAATTTTCGAAACTCAAAACAGTCATTGCGTCAGTCCCAGATGTCTAGAGTGTTCTTGATCATTTTTTTATCCACGTAGACCCCCAGTCTAATTGGTGTTAATCTATTCCTGGGTTACAGCGGTGGGGGTCAAAAGCCCAATCAGTCATTTTGTCAACTTGCTCAATAAATATATGCAATAGAAAACAATAACAATAAGAAGATAACCTAGGTGACGCTCACCTCAAGATCTCGCAATGAAATCTCCTGTCCCAGTAGTTTTACCCGTTCACTTGCCTCCGCTTCGATAGCTTCCCGTTCAAGTCTTTTCAATTCTGTTCGCAGGTATGTTAGGTCCATGGAGTCCCCACTTGTTGGATTCACGGCCGCAGTATTTGATACTCTCTCCAATTTCAACCGCCGAAGCTCCTCATCCACTCGATTAAGACGGATCACGAGAGCTGCCTTTTCCTAAATGGTTGTACCAACACACTCCAAACTGGAACAGAAGAGCTTTTTTAAAAAAAGAAATGGCAGCTGGGGAGTGGGGGATCCAATAATTTCCACCCCTCCGCCTTGGCTTACCAGATCAGAATTGCTCTGCTCCTCGAGACACCTGAGAACGCGAGAATTTGCCGACTGTCGAACACTGTTCATCTGTCGTTTTAGTAAACTCTGTAGGCAAGAGAGTCGATCGTCCATCGTGGATTTTAACCGTTCTATTTCTGAGTTCTGTCTGACGGCAACCCGAACTGCTGCCTCGTACATTTTTTTCGATCTGTTTAGGTCTTTTTCCTGTTGGGCTCTCTGAAGACGGAGAAAGAGGACAAATTTTCAGCATCTACGACGTGCACGACCCTTACCTACGAAATTTCCGCGATTCGGCAAACAATGAGTTAGAAGCGAGGCGAAAGTACTACTCACTAAGCAAGCACGCACATAGTGGTAATTCACGCACACCACTCATATGAGTACGATGAAAATTTTAGACACAGACCTGTGCTACTACTACTACTACTACTACTACTACCAACAATGCAATAAGAATACGAACATAACCTAGGTGACGCTGTAAGTATAATATAGTACCCAGGGTCGGCCTAGAGAACCCTGGAAGCAATTACAGCAACTGCTGCTGCTACCACTGTTACTATTACTGCTACCACTTCTGGTAATACTGCAACTACCATCACTTGTGTTATTAATACTGCCAGTAATATTGCTAATACCGAGAGTTCGTCAGCCGAAGCGACGAATTTCACTGCGCGCCCCAAAGAATGGCGAAGCATCGGTGACCTGAGCTTGAAATAGTTTGTAGTGAGAATGACTTGCGCAGCATCTATTGCACCAGCTCTTCCCTCAGCCATCTGGCTCCAGTAACAAGGCAATTTCAAGACGACCGGTGTAAGCGGACGCAGTGGCTAACAAAGTTAAACAGCCTATCTACGTGTGCCATACATGACACCAGTTTGCAACTGACATCACTACTATTATTGCTACTACCTTTAGTACTACAACTACTCCTACTACTACTACTTCTTCTGCTACTACTACTGCTACTTCTACTACTACTACTACTACTACTACTACTACTACTACTACTACTGCACTGCTGATTACTGACAATATTGCGTATCTGCCCAACAGTTGTTGACGATTTTGCTCTTGTGATCTATTGCCGAAAGGCAAGTCACCAGCTACTGCAGAGTTGTGTGATCACAGGGAAAATGCACTTTATTTCAGCTTATGATCTAGATGTTCTGCCGGCAAGTGAGTTATTCCGGAGTAGTGTCCGCTGGAAATATGGATGTTTTGTTGATCTGTTTAGAAGGTATCCGTTTGAAGGTATTGTTTTGGCAACACTCACCATCCGCTCCGACTGGTTAAACTGTTCTTCCAATACAGCATACTTTTTGCAGGACTGCTCGTAGCGGTGCTTCCAGAGAGTCACATTCATCCATGCCTTCTTTATACACTTCTCCATTTTTTCTTTCTCCTCCTAAAAGAATAATTGAGCTCTGATCCAGCAGTTTGCAAACTGCAAACAGAAAGTCCTGAAGTTCTTCAAACCTGGCCTACAATAGCATACGCTTGGACAAGGTCGGATCGTAGATCTTTGTTTAGAACGGTAGACAATGGGCAGATAACCTGTTTGCCAAAGCAACCGATTGCTGAAGCAAGAATCATATTGACACGACTTTCGGGTTCTTTGCCGAATCCATCATTAGAGACAGCTAATGATGCATAAGGAGTGCAGTATTCTAAGGATGCAGTTGGCATGTTATCGTATAACGATCACTGATGATTAAAACTCACTGAGCTACACCAACCCCCTCCGCATAAAGCCTAACCGAATGTCTGATCAACATTCCCTTCGGTTCATCTCTCTGGCCCGTATGGTTATTGTAAGCTTTTTTCTACATGCACTGCTCTCATCCATTTGAACAAGAAATCGTGATATTTCTGACGTCGTCAAGTCCTGCTACCTTTGCTTTATCTGAATATACAGGGAGTGACCGATCTCGTGAAATGTTGGCCGGAATTCTGAAATGCGTTTTCGACTAAAAGGATTACTTAGGACAGGTTGTAATATTGATTATCATGTGGCATAATCCTATAATGTTTCGGACTCGCCTGGATGTCGGCTTTCGCATGCATCTCTTTTTCGCCTCCTGTAGAAACCGAACTCGGCAAAAATGGCCAATTAAACAGCATAATATTTGCACCTTGATTTCCGATAGTCTCGTAAATTCAGATATATTTTATAGAAAATGTTCACAAGAATATGCTTTCTTTTACTTGTTCGACAGCATATTACGTCGCCTTTACATTTTATAGCCGAAGAAAAGGTAATTTAGTTCTGAGATTGATCGGCCGTTGCACCAGCGGTTAGCAATTTCAGTCTACAAGGTGCACGATTTCCGCATAAGGAAAATCATACATTTCTGAATACCTTTAAAAAGACAGCATATAAAGTTCCTAACATTTTGCAACGGATGTGGACTATGTTGTGAATTTAATGAGCAGCATTTGCAAACGGACAGGTACGCAGTTGTATGAGTTGACATTAGGTCTTAAAAAATCTCAATATCACAAACTTTAAAAACCTTAATCTACCCTTTCGCCGAATATGAAATGCGAAGGCAATGCAATTCTCTACAAAACGAGTAAAAGAAAGCACATTTTGTACATGTTTTCTATAAAAGATATTTACATATATAAGATCATCGAAAATCAATGCGAAAAATGCATGCTGCGTAAGTGACCATTTTTAAAAAGCGCCGTTTCAACAGGTCAAAAAGAAATGCATTTAAAAGCTGACATCCCGGCGAGTCCGAAACGTAGGATTATTCCACATGATAATCAATATAACAACCCACCTAATTACTCCTCCCTAGTCGAAAGCGCATTTTAGAATTTCAACCAACATTTCATGAGATCGGCCACTCACTGCATAATGGAAAAGTATCAAATTAGTGCATAGTTGCCACTATCTGACAACGAGCAGGTTAGCATTTTCGCGCCTTTTCGCATGAGGAATGTTATTTTAAATCTGCTTGCCTAGAGAGTTGCTAATTAAGCACCTCACGATAGAATATCAAATGCAATTAATGCAGTAAATGGAAGAACATATAACTGTTGCGGCAATCTTAAAACACGGCATTTAAAAAATGTACGCTCTGTCAGAAATCACGATCAGGATTGCCGTGCTATAAGATAGAGCGGGGAACTGTCCGGGCAAGTAGTTCCCGTCGCCCTACCGTTTGGAAGACAATGTAGCCGACAGCTAGCATTGAGATGCCGAACGCCTCTGTTCAATCTCCCAGCGCGTCAAGGTCATTCACCTTCCCTGCGAGCGGCTCGAGGCGCGCGGACATGATAATTCGACCGTGACCCGCGAGTGACAGCGTTCACTCTGTGGTCTAGGAGTTTGCGCAGCGCCGGCGGCCTTATGCTTGAATCAGTCTATAATGAGGTGAACTTGCGTAGTATCTACCACACCCTATCCTCCCTCACCTGTCGGAATTCGGTGGCCAGACACTGTCAAGACAGCCTGAGGAGGACTCGAACACATTGGCTGGCAAGATCAGACGTCCCGTCTACGCGTGCCACACATGAACTGGTCTCCACAGCATGCGCCAGGCTTTCATGTGGATGACTCAGAGCCCATGTTTGTGAGATTGCAGTCAAAGGTGCATCAGGAAGGAGCCGTTGGGTCTGATTTTTATTCCTCTGCTCGGTCAGTCCACGTGTACAGAGTAGTGATCGCGGGGACCGAGTTGTCTTGTCAGCTTGCAACCTTCCTGGCCACGACTTTCAGCGCGTGTTGTAGCGAAGAATGCGCTGCGTCGCTGTTGTCCAGCTCACCTTCTCTCTTTTCCCATTGCCATGATCAGTCGAGTGCCCTAACCCAACGGACATCTTGTGCACGCCGTCCAACTATGGCCTGACAGACTGCAGCGCGCTCAGGTGAGGGCAGTTAGATAGGAGAAAATGGCTTTTTGTTTTGGAGCGCCCAAAATGTGAACCGTAAAACTTCGACACAACTATCGACAATAAGTTATCATCATGTTGCATTCCCGTGGTTAACTTTGTTTCTTCTAATTCTACTCGCGTGTATACATGTGCGTATTTATTTTTCAATAGCAAGCATGGAACGGTTCACTCTTGACGTCACCAATTGGCCACTGAAGGGCAGACCACGCGGACGCATGACGTGGGAAATAAGTCCCACAAACCCATTAAAAGCAGTCGACATCAGAGTTCTTCCTTTTTAACAACTTAAGCATTTGCCCAGGCCTAGCCTCCATAGACAGCAATTCCAGATTTTATATAGAGTAGGTGGGCTACCTCAAGAAATGTCAACCGAAATTCCGGAATGCGTTTTCGTTTCGAAAAGATTAATCATGTAGGGTTTTAAAACTAGTCAGCCTGCAACATAATTCTAAGATATGTTGGCTACCTCAGAATGCCGGCTTTCGATTGAACTTCTTCCGGCTGCATGCAAAAATTTAACTATGTAGAAAATGACTACTAAAAAACATGAATTTTTCTCATTGATTTTCGATGCCCCTAAAAGTCTAATTATATTTCATAGAAAACATTCATACAAATATTCATTCTTTTGCTCATTAGGTAGAAAATTAGGTCTTCTTCCAATTTTATTCTCGATGGAGGGACATAATTTAGTTTTAAAAAGTTTCTAATTGTGGAATTTTTAAATATCGTGGAATGGCCGTTCATAAATCGTCATGTCACTGCATTTACCTTTGTGGCCTGTAAAGTTAACAATATGCATCAAATCCACTGCTAAATTTTATGAACGCTATATGGTCCCCCCTTAGTACCGCAGAGAAATGTGTGGTTTTCCGTACGCGGAAAATATGCGGATTGTAGTTTGGAAACCCTGAATCCAAGTGCAACGGTAGAGGAGGTTCAAAACTATTCGGAAAATGGAAAAGATTTTGAAAACCGAACTATACTCTTCCTTCGAGTATAAGATTGGACAATGACGTAATTATCTACCGAATGAGCAAAAGAATCAGTATCAGTATCAGTATCAGTATATTTTCAGGGAAAGTAGGTGTGTACCTTTGAAATCCCTATTGGTTACATGCAGAGGATATGTATGGAGGAAATGGAAGGAAGTAACATGAAAGAAATGCGAGGGGAATAGCAAAAACTGTACAGATGAACACAGAATGTCATGCTTTAACAGAGTTTAGAGGCACATTAACTTGCTTTGTTGGTCAAAATACAGCGGACAGTT
>CACRXP010000155.1:774588-788082 GCA_902702965.1 Spirometra erinaceieuropaei
TGACTTTGTCTTGACAGCGGCACCAACAGGATGAGAAACAGAAGGAGGCGTGGTAGATGCAGCGCTGGTCACATGCTGGATAGCGTTAGCAACGACGCTCAAACTGTCGTGAGGCTGCATGCGGGGGTTATGCGAATTTCACTTAAGCCTTCGACTGTTTTTTGAGGCTGGAACAAAGTTACAACCGTGTGAATTAACGGAGCCCAACCCTACTCTGATGCGGCAACAATGGCATGCTCGATTTTCACTAACTGTCCCTCAATCACCACCACCACCACCACCACCACTGATTTTCATTCCGAGAAACGGGCTTCTTTTGCGGCGCGTCGCGTTACCACACATTTTTTCGCGAGCTGATATTAAAGCGACAGAATTATTCCAAAGGACATTTTAAAAGTGGGTCTGAAGAGAGCAGAGAGCGATTAAATGGTCTCACCGTCGGTTCTGTAACAACTAACGACATCTGCTTCAGTTAGAAGACTGCGTGTCCAAAAGAATTCAAGCAGATACCTCTCGATGCTGCCAACTGCTCATAATTGTAGAAAGTGAGTTTAAAATTAATGATGAAAAACAAATTTCTCATACATTTTGCCTGAACAACTAGGTGTTGACAGTGAACGCCTTCATCACCAATATAAACAATCGCTAATCGATCGTCCGACTATCTGCGGATAAGGTCTTTCAGACCTCTGCATATTATCCTTTGTGTGTACTGACTTACGCCAAGAAAGTTGTGTGCGGAATCCGGAGCTGGTCGTACGGCAACCGAATCTCTGGCCGCTGGCAGGTACCTAAGTAATAGCTCTGGTCAACGCACCAGCTTTCAGCAGGCAAACGCCCTTCCCCTCCATCGGGCTAAAGGGATGTGCACATCCCTCCTGCATTGCCACCCAAGTATTTTTCTTACGCACCGGCCATATTATGTGTTTTTAGGAAGACCGGATGTTAAACAAATGAGAACACGCTGATTGCTTTGTGTTACAAGGTAGCTCAACGGCGGCAAACAAACAAAAGGGGAAGAACGAAACTGAAGTCAAGCTCCACGCGTGGAGCAGTAATGAAGAAACAATGACCTACTTAAACAGGTATAGTAGGCGGTTTTTGTACGTTGAAACTGCTTGGACTCAATCATCCTGCCGTTACTAAATAATGTATTTGGCGCTGCCGTTCTTTATCCGGCCATCTAGGCGTAGCGCATAAGGAATTTTGCCTACTCGGTGTCCGCAGTCGGTCATACACATGCGCATACTATCCTCTCGTGTTTGCTGGCGTATGTATCCAGTGAGACAAAAGCTCTTGCTTCAAATTTGTACCGCTACAGCAGCTCGAGAAACACATACATTTAAGTTCACCATATCAGATTACTGCCACTTCCCGGCCTTAGAGAATGCGTATTGATGACAGAAGAAATGACATTCTTCTAGCTCCAGCTTTAGTGTTGTTTCTTACTACTTACAGTAAGGCGAACTTTTTAAAACCCGGCCCAATCCATATTTCAAAGGAGTATATTTTTACTTCTGCTGCGCACAGTGCAATTTCCCCACAAACGTACAATCGGGGACTGTCCTTGTTTAATCAGTTTCCTACGACTGGAAAAGCGACATGACATTCCGTGGTTGTACAGAGTGTTTGTTCTGAAACTTAGCTAAGGGATCCGGTTGGCTGTGCTACTGCCTTAAATACGCGGATTTGTGTTTTCCCAAGGCACTTTATCCATCTTTCTCCGTGTACGATGGGACACAGACAGATTTTTAAATACAATAAACTGGTTCAATCGGAACTATTCTCAGATGCTTTCTGGATCGCGTTAAACAAATACATAAAACGTGGTGGCAAAGTTTGAGTGTCACACTACTTCAAGCACAGCTTAGGAGGCATTGCTGGCCGGCACTATTTCGCACAATAAATAGCAGCTCATTCTGTGCAGAGTAGGTCCCTTAGGAGAAAAATACCTTTACGAGTGAATATGTGGCTGCTGATGACAGTGCGTACTGTGCGCTCAAGGTAGATCCTGAACCAAATCTCTAGATACACTACGTGACATATCTCATGAAAAATGATAAGGGAAACTGATTACAGAATTTTTGGACGCATTTAACGTGGCGCGTTTTGTTCGCTCACCCACATCCTTCAGTGCAGTGTCCTTTTCTCCTTCAGAAATTGTGTTTGCGTAGTTATACCAAGTGAAGTATCAGTAAATTTTTGGGGAAAATGGACGTTGGAATATATTTGTGCAATTTCCTATGTTAATACATGTCCTAGACTCCAGTTACGCATCTGAGCGACTTTTTCATTGAAAGCATAGTAATTTATCCGCGAGAGTTTTAATAATCAGATTTAGCCCAACTAGAAAATTTATTTCATGGCCGATGTTGACCATGGTTATCAATCTCCTAAGAAAAAGGTTAT
The DNA here is from genome assembly GCA_902702965.1 of Spirometra erinaceieuropaei. Lineage (NCBI taxonomy): Eukaryota > Metazoa > Platyhelminthes > Cestoda > Diphyllobothriidea > Diphyllobothriidae > Spirometra > Spirometra erinaceieuropaei. The sequence goes on from CACRXP010000155.1 coordinate 776,998, forward strand.
TTAAGAAAAACCAGATATTTTATCAATTCTTTCATGTCAGATTAGCAGATCTGTGCGATTTGGTGCCCTAAAGTGCAATACTAACGCAGATAGAGATTCCTACGTTTAAGTGGGCTGAAATTTTTTTGCAGTTTGGAAAATACAACCTGACCTCACATAGATGACCACCACAGAATGGTCATTTTCAGCTTTAACCATATGACACACTACTTTTCTAGTATTTTAGCTTCTGTGCATACTTTTTTAAGAAATAGAACGAGCAGAACATTTTTAGTTTTATCAAAATATCAGTATTTGTATGGGCGCTCTGCCGTGCATACATAATCTAAGAACGGAGTCTAAAAGCGAGCAAATTCAGTGGAAATGTCCTCAATGTATAGAGGAAGGCATGTTCTTGCGTTTACGGTAGAAAAATATTAGTAACGCTTAGGAATGTGAAAGAAACCGTCAAAAGTGTCAAATTTTTACTTGGCCTCGCTGTGCAAAAATGCAAAGTACACAGAGATCCACCGACGGAGTGCAGTAATAAAGCACTTCCTAAAGAGGGAACTTATTAAGGGAAGTTGCCTCATTGATCCAAGGCATAAATGTTGGTGACTTTCGTTGTGGACAGTCAGTTTCCTCGAAAATGAAGTTTGATGTTTGAATGAGTCTTCAAATGTGACCTAAACGACCATCGTCGTGAAAAGGAGCGTATGAACACTCACTTATTCGGTAAATGCCCTAAAGAACAATCTTATTTTAAAGTTCTCAACAGACAGGTAATTCAGAATCTGTCTTTATGGGCGATCGGGTGAAAACACTGAAAATTATGAAGTATTCAGAAACATTTCAAGGGCGATCTGAAAGTCAACGTAGTCAAAAACGAAAGAGTATAAATTAATTTAACGGGAGAAAAGTTCTCCCTATAAACACAAAATAGTATGTTTACGATTACGCCTGTCAGTTCTATTTAAATTTATTAGGCAGCGACCGGCCTCATGGCATGTCACCTTATGAAAACGTTTGATCCTACGACGTCTTCATCGGCGAAATCAAGCAAAATCCAGCTTTTCTTGTTGAACCCCTTCTCATTTAACTTTAAATCGTTAATGAAATTATGAGACACTGGAAAACTATTTTGGAATCTACACCCAGAATGTAGGCAGTTGACAAACCGTCCTATATGAAGTCACACTTCCTATTAAATGGTATTTAGATGTAAACTTTACTAAAACGCTGTTATTGGACGTTATTTTATGTCTACTTTCATATTTACTACGTGTTTGGTATGAGAATACATTCTATACATCTAAAAACGAACTGTGCTTAATTAGAGCCATTTCTGACGTTTTCGGGATATTGCACTTTTAAAAATAAATCGACATTTCTAAACAACACAACACTGCCTATAATTCTTCTCTTATGCTTTTAATTCTTTTAAACGTGTACTTAATTAACATGGACATCTGACTCATGAAATGGTGTCGGTTTGCGAGTGATTGGCAATAATTCGTAAATTTCGACACACTTCATGACTTAGGTCACGCAGACTCATTAAAGAAAACAAGACTGACCATGATTTATGTGGACACGGGATTTTACTATTTAAAAAGTTTCGATATATAGAGAAACAGTTAATGATGTAAGAGAGGAAGGATAATTGCGTAAAGAAAATGACCCTTTCAGATGGGAGGGGAGATTGTGATACTGCCATGCCTACTTAACAACCGGTAGTGTGAGAAAAGCAGTGGGCGACTACAGGGGAGGGCTGTGGAGGGTGTCTACAGGGAAAGAGAGAGGAGAGTCTTCCGCTGAATGTCGTTAGATATGACTTCAGCAGTTGCGGGAGAAGAGACAGCAGCCGTCTTCGCTGACCCGTGGAGACATCCATCCCATCCTGGATCCCCGCCAAATGTGACTACAGTCCGTTCAAACATTTCTGTCGACTGCGCAGCGCAGTAAAAAGACAAAAGCTTACCACAACATTGACCTTGAACGGAAACGCTGCATTATTATGGTGTTTGGGTGTCGATTATATCCAGAAGCACGGAAGTGGATTTTCTCGACGTTCAGCAGGATGCACATGCTAACGGACGATTTCCTAGTTTAATTACTCACTCGACCCTGTTGGAGTTGCCGCCATGTAGGCAAAACTTGTCAGCCGCTCAGTAACAAATGCTAAAAAAGGTTGACGCCAAAGAGCAGATCAGGCAAGGAATGAGTTAGTTGTTGTATCGCAGTTTGTTAAGACGTGAAATTACTCTGGATTCGCCTTGCTTAAAACAATAGATGTAGACTACCAGAGACGCGCCATCTTCTCTCTAGTCCTCTAGGAATTTATGAAAGAGGACTTTAAATTCAAGTATAAGACGTTAGGCGAAAAGTTTTCAGACTGAACGCAATCGAATATCTAGGATTAGTGGGGTGCTAGGGTTCTGGAACAGCGGGAAATTTACTGTGAACTTGCCATAAGCAACTCATATCAGACTGGTTTCAGAATGTGCATCTATTGTTTAACGAAGTGTAGACAGTTAGCTGGAGGTAGGATACAGAAAAGTTCTTGGCTTAACTTAACGAATGCGCTCAGCCTTACATAGGAAAGAAAAACACCTCTAGTCATCTAGTGGTTGAATCTTCGGGCAGAGCTCAAGCACTACGATATTCATGCAGTGAATACCACAAAGCAACTGTCACGAGGTTTGTGATTCTGTGACACTTATTAACCTGCGTGTTTTCATATAACACGAGTACGGTGAATTGCTGTGCAGAATTCAAATATGAGCTTTCTACTGAGGCCACCTACATTGCTCATTATGTGCATTTGATATTTATGGCCTTTGGCCTTAAGTCATGTATTATTACCCATATTCACATAATAAAAGTAAACGTCCACGAACTGAGCAATGGACAACCCACGCGATAAACCCCTGGACTGAAGATTTCTCAGCTGGCTGTAAAACTCAAACCTCACAATCAAACCTGTTTGTATTTATGTGGAATGACTGACTGGTGAACTGAGGGCCCAATCCAGTGACTCCCCCCTTCAATCTTTCCTTCAAGACAATATAATGCATGCGACTTCCATGTCGCGAAGTTCCCTAGTACGGGATACTGGCGCGTTTTATGTGGAGTCAGGTCACGTGTGGTACGCGCTGATGAGCTCGCTGGTTCTGCCTGTCAATGCGCCCAATCAACACATCGGATGACTGACAGGGTCAGACAGTAGATTAACTCCCGTGATAGGGAAGAGAGAGTGAGGCTGATTCTAGTGACTGTGCCTCCATGGCATTCAGTACATATTCCTAACTATAAGCAGTCCGACGCGATTTAGAACTTTCACTGTGCCCTAAATGTAGTGGCATGAAACACCGCCAGTTGATGACATAACTCTGTTCATCTATCGGGTCGGGGGGTCGGGCTGCAATGGCTCCTTCCGAATATACCTTCTATGGTACTATCATCCAGTTGAGACCCAGCTTCTGTTTTGCTTGTGCAAAAACCCGGTTCTCTGTACGTGGACCAGTCTGATAGCACATGTGGACGAATCATTCGCTCCTGTCATCCTGAGTTATTCGTGCCACCTTGCCCAGGGATGTGATGGAGGAGAGATGGCGAAAGATGCAGCGCAGATCCACTATCACTAATTCCCACACAAGCCTGCCTGCATCCACCCCACTTTGGGTCACACGGTGAAAATTATTGTTCGCCATGGTCGGACTCTCCAGTGTTGGTGCTGACACGTGAGATGAAAGGCGGTATTGATCAAGTTTACGTTGCACTGAATCTGAAGATGTTTAATGAGGCCTATCCGTACCTGAAAATTGCGTTTACAATGTGAACACGATGACAAGGGCTGGACTGTGGCATAATTAGTCCACAGCACTTGATTCTTGTGGGTACCCTTTTTTCCATGACAGCGATTATTCAGATGACTTCGAAGATTGGTGCTCCAGCTTTTACAGAAGTACGTCATGACTCTCGCTCTTAGATGAGGACCACCCAGATATCCTGGTTGGCCTTATTTATTTATGCAAATAATGCAAACAGTGTGCAAATTATTCACTTGACTATTGCCGTTCTTGCCGTGTAGTGTAAGTGTGCGCGATCCCCCTGAAATGCACGTGGCCGTTATTTTACTGCAACACTTTCAGACACTTTCCGAAGTCTCAAATGGTGTGAATTCGAGAGAACTTATCATAACTGTTTAATTAAAGAACGAGAAATGAAACAGGAGACCAGAGCGAATTAGCTCATGAATAGCTCGAAGTAGTTGAGTGCTTATTTAATGTTAAGGGAAAAGTATGAACACAAACAACTACGGAACAAGAAAGATGAGTCTACTATCGTAGTATGGAATGACACGATATGCAAACAACTACTGGCTAAGTAATTGACAATTTGAATAAGGGTGATAAGCAACAGTTCACCAGAGATAGAAGTTGCCGCTGGTGTTCTCAGTATCGAAATTCCATGCGGCGCTATTTCTAGTGTTCTTGCTGAACAATTACATTTTGGTTGTATGCTTTCTCCAATCACGTGGGGCGAAGCAACTTCCACACCCAAAATTTCGATAATACCATCAAAACGTGCTATATGTTTTCATCAGATAAGCGGTGGTGGTCAGGACGGTTGCATTAAGCCTAAAAAATAATCATTCTTTCGACTTTCTTAATCTTAATGAATAGTATTAATTAAGATTTTTTGTTAACATCCCTCGCACCTATTTACATAGGATATCTTTATTCCTTAGAAAAGTATAACTTCTTCGGCTACCTTTTCTGTCCAGTGGTTTATACTTGTCTTGGAATTAAAATCAAGACTGAAGGGTGGCAAACACAATCTGGCTATCTTCAAGGGGAAGGTAGTTCGGAAATATATGCCGTTTCAGTGGAACCAGCCTGTAATACTAAGAACGACGGCAGCCACTCAGCTAACACAGATACCTTCGTTGAACCACCTGCTCAAGGCGGCAACACAAGTAAGCGAATAATGTCCTGTTATCTGACTGAAGCAACGCAGAGAACATGGCGTTCGAGATAACGGAGCAATTCTCGAAAAAGCAACAAATGCAACGGGAAATTCGGCTAGTGCAAAACTGAGGCACTTGTACACGAATGCCCAAAGCCTTATAGCGAAACTAGACGAGCGAAAACTTTGCCTTACCGAACTGTCTCCAGATGTTTTAGCAGTAACCGAGACCTGGCTGTCCGGAAATACTAGCGATAGTGAAGTAGCCTTGCCTGGATACCAAATTTATCGGAGGGACAGGGAGCATCGTCAGGGCGGTGGTATAGTTGTATAAGTAAATGAAGGCCTGGCAGTGTCGGAAAACACCACCGAGTTTGCGTGCGGCACGGAAGCTATTTGGTTGGTCATCAAGGCTACCGGTTCCCCGTGTCTTGATGTCCTCACTGTCCACCGACCGCCTAGGACAGACCAAATCGCAGACACTCGACTATTGGAGCAGTTGGAGAAATTTTCCAGTTGACCTAACATCATGATCATGGGTGACTTCAACGCTCCAGGAACAAACAGAATACCCTCCAAGCGTCAGGTCCAAAATTGTCATTCGATTACCGTCTGCTGAACAAAACATTAAAGGCGTCACTCACACAAAATGTCATGTTCCCAACGAGAACATGTGAAGGACAAAGGGCAAACTGCCTTGATCTGGTTTTTAGGAAAACACCAGACAGCATAGACGAGATCACCTCCATGCCGCCTCTTGGCCGATGTGATCACGCAGTGCTTATGTGGGATTATTCGTTATTCTCCATTTCACATGCTCCAGACCAAAAAAGACGGAATGTTTGGCGAGGCCACTTCAATCAGATGAGGGCAAACTTATCCGGTCTCGACTGGGATTCACTGTTTACGGAAAATGCCAACGATGACTGGGAGTTGTTCAAGAATGTCCTTCTGCAGCTCATCAACAACCACTGCCCACTGACTAGTGTAAGACTGAATAAACGCCCTGGGTGGCTAAATAGCAACCTTAAGAAAGAAATTAACAGGAAGCACAAATTGTGGAGGAAATACTGCGTCACTGGGCAATTTGAATATTTCAACACCTACAAGACTCAGAGGAACAAACTGAGGAAGCTGATCATGAAGACGCGGCGGGAATTTGAGAAGAACTTGCTACAAAAGACAACACAGAACCCAAAATTACTCTACAGTTACCTCCGACGAAATACAAGAAACCGGCATTAAATCCCATTAATAAGGGCTACTGATGGCGTTGAGATTGCTGATAATAGAATTAAAGCTGCGTATTTTTCCCAGATCTTCTAATCAGTCTACACAAACGAGACAAGGTTCCTTCCTCCCTCCACAGAAGAACTGCCGACCCCAAGCGTCAGTGATATACTCATCTCAGAAGGCATTGTCCGAAGAGAATTAGAAGCATTGAACGAATCGAAGTTGCCAGGACCAGACGAGATTCCAGCCAAGCTTCCCAAGGAACTTGCCAGTGAGCTCTCTGTGCCTCTGTCGATGCACTTTCAAACGTCATTTGACACTGGAACACTTCCTATCGATTGGAAGCTGGCGCATATTACTCCGCAACACAAAGGAGGTAACAGGGCAGCGACGGCAAATTACCGGCCCATAAGCAGGACATGCATATTCTGCAAAGTTATGGAAAGGATCACAAAGAGTGAACTGATGCAATTCCTGGAAGTTCACGGCCTGCTATCGAAATGCCAACATGGGTTCCGAAAAGGAAGATCCTGCACGACAAACTTGCTGCAATCTCTCCAGAGCTGGATCCGAGTTCTCGACGACAGGCACGCGGTCCACATAGCTTTCATCGACTTCCAGAAGGCGTTCGACACTGTGCCACATCAGGGGTTCTTGCATAAACTTAAAAATAGGGATCAGTGGCAACTTCCTTAATTGGATCGAAAACTTCCTTTTGGGTCGACAGCAGGTTGTGTGCATCGGGCAAGAGAAATCAGACCCTGCTATGGTCGAGAGTGGTGTCCCCTAGGGTTCAGTACTGGGACCCATTTTGTTTCTTATCTACGTGGACGATGCCGCAAGAGATTTAGACTGCGAAGTAGCAATGTTTGCGGATGACATGAAAATATGGAGTGTAATTCGGGGTCCTGTCGGCGAAGACAGACTGCAGATGAACTTGAATCTGTTGGAGGAGTGGTCAAACCGTTGGCTCCTGCTGTTCAACGTTGCCAAATGTAGCATACTTCGCCTAGGCAACACAGCCAGATTCGCCAGTACAAGAGACTACTTTCTGAGCGGTGCAGCCTTAAAAGAGGTCGAAGCCCAAAAGGACTTCGGTGTGCTGACGACCAGTTCCCTAAAGCCATCCGCCCACTGCTCGAGAGGGGCAAAAACGGCATTGTCCGTACTGTACGCCATCGAGTGTGCGTTTATGGAGTTTGACGAAGATGTTTTCTCAAAGACATTCGGAACATTCGTCCGACCGCATTTAGAGTACGGCATACAAGCTTGGAGGCCGTGGGCTGTTGAGGATCAAAACAGCCTCTAAAGAGTCCAGAGGAGAGCCACGAAGATGGTTAGGGGTCAAAGCTCCTTTCATTATGCAAGCCGCCTAGTAAATCTAAACTTCTTTCCTTTGAGTTACAGGCAACTTCGCGGAAATCTCTTGCAAGCCTTTCGCATTTTTAAGGGGCTGGATTGCAATCTGGCCTTCGAGGACTTTTTGAATTTTCTACCACGACCAACCTCATAGGACACCCGCTAAAACTGCGCACTCAGCAGGCAAGGCTGGATGTGCGGAAGTTCTCCTTCTCTGTTCGAGTGGTCAAACCATGGAATGCCCTTCCCGCAGATGTTGTTATGTCATCATCTACACAAAGTTTTAAAAAGAGTCCGGACATATTTATGTTCCGAAATGACCAAGAGCGATGAGAAGTAGAGCTCACCCCCTGTAAATCGTTCTCTTTTTGTCCTACCACTATGGGCGTGTTTGAACTATTTCAGCCCAGAACATTTATCTGTATACCACGCATTTTTTACGTTACAAATAGGATACTCAAAGGCTTACGCCTATTTTCCTTAAAAAATTGAACTGTACTTTTGCTTTTTGCACTAATGGTACCTATCCTTCTTCAAAAGGCCTTTCACAAATTTCTGTTAATTGTGCCAGTGTAGAGATTCGGCTCGTTTGTCAGAGCACAACGAGGCAAACAGTTGTTTGTTTCAGTACCTTTGGCTTTCTGAATGACTTCCATGATATGAGTGGAACATTGTGAACTTATAGGTTGTTTAACTGCATACGTTTGGTCGACCTCAAACTGTCGCACAATTAAAAAGAAGACGAGAATGGTCTCTTATCGCGGAGTGCTATGCATGTTATTATTTTTTAGCCACATAAGTTTTTGCCGGATACAAATTTCAACTGAACCATCAACAGTGCAACTTGGATCAACTCTTCGCATTAGGTGTGAGATAGATCCCAAACGCTACGAAATTATGTGGTTCAAGGACGGAAAACAATTCGCCGAAAATTGCCTTGACTTCCGTACCCTTCAAGAGAAGTTCGAATGCAGCAAAAACGAGACATTTGTTGAATTAACTTTTAACTCGGTGGAATATCAACTACGGGGGAAGTGGGCTTGCTCTCATGCAGATCAGTCGGCCTCAATTGAAGTAAATATAAGTGGTAATTTCACTGCATTCCATATTGAAGCACTTATGTTTAATGACATTTTTACGCTTTATTTTAAAATAGAATGCAAATACTGAGGCACGTTAACTTTTACAAATCCGTTCTTATAAATAAGCGCCGCATATTCGCCAAGTTTATTGACTACATAGTGGATATCCCCACCACACATTCGACGGCTCAAACGCCTGAGAACTTGTATTGCACTAGCCATGTCTGAATGCTCGATGGTTTATGAGAATTTTACGGCCTTTGTCATCGAATATCACAGAATGTCTTCATTCTAATTCTTGTGAAGAACTCTGAAGTATATACACTCACACATGCTATCATTAGCACGTTAAGGTGCCCAATATCGTTGGAAAAATCCCAAAAGATAAGTAGATCCTCAGCCTTCAACAATCTACCATGGCAGATTTTCGGTCCTGAAAATGGGAGAAATTGGCGAGGCAAACAGAACCGTTTCTTTGAGTGTTTTCTGTGACACCCACCCTACTGACGGGAGAAATGCACAATCACATAACTAAACAGATGTCCTTATTCCACGCCTTAAGAGTTGACTACCAGGACGCTGCTTTAAGATACAAGAATTCATTTGTTGTATCAATGACAGTTATCCCTTAAGGAAAAGTGTTTCGCAGACTGGTACGCCGAAAAAACTATTAATTATTTATCGCATGATACATGGACTGAATTTTTCTACAGCAAACGTGTAAGCTAAATGAGGAAAATGCCCATCTACGCATATTAAGCTCTTTGAATGTGCCCCTTAAAATGAACTGTGTCGAAAAGACACATGACCGTCATCGTTGTGTTTAGTTAATTGTGCTCGTGGATACACTTAAAATGTGCCTTGAAATAAGTATAGTAATGCTGATAAAATTATTCTGAATTTGGTTTACATCTTTCACAAAAATGTAGAACAACATTTATGTATATATATGCTTTACGAATAATGGCCGGTGGTAGGAAGTTTTTTGCAAAAACCTCACTTGTATGTAACTAGGAATGTTTGTCCACCGTTCTCGTTACCGGTACACAATTTCTATAGCCTCCCGCATTGATTAAACATTTTTACGTTTTTAGTTCCCATCCACCACTTCATACGACTGTGTATAAAGAAGTATTTGCAGAATTGCCATCGATCTTACAAACCATTTAATCACGTTGTTATAAATTTTCATGGACTCTTTCTTTCAATTGTCTGTAGGCAAAGTAGTCCATATAAGCGTAGTGTACAAACTGCTAATTTTATTGCGGTCTTTGTTGTTTTACTCAGAGCAAATAACGTGAATACTGCAATTATATTCTCATTAAATTATGAGACGAAAGGTATGAAATCGCCGAATACAATGTCTTTCCAGAGGTCTAAACTAGTTAATATTTCTTGGCGATATATGGTGTATGTGATATGCCGAAACTTTTACTAGACTCAAAGGAAAGGCTGGGTTGCGTTAAAGGGTTTTTGTGCGTGTTGTCCATCGAATGCCGCATTAAAAAAACCTGATAAGCTTATGTTCCCCAAATATAAAGGCAAACTAACACTCCAAATTCCGCGGTAACTCATTTTCTAAATTACTTCCAAGAGTAGCTACTTGTTCTGTGAAAGTGACAGGCATACACCAATTATGTTTTAAGAATGAAGGCCAATTGTAGGACAAAATGCTTGACTCATACAATAACCAGAAGAGATCTGGCCATGGGGAGAATTTATCCACCCACAATTTTGAATCCATACTCAAATTGAACAAAAATAGCAAGAAAAAGTTATCAGATGCACAGAAATACGGTATTTATACAATACATGTTTCATGCATTGACAGCAGTTCCTAATCAATCATCCAGACCGGTGCTTAGTGCAACAACAACTACGGAACCTGCCGCACCCGAATTATTATTTGCCGCGATTTTATGTTCGACACTTGTGTAGATCTTAATATTTAATCAACGAGTTGGCAGCGTGCGTAGTCAATTTAATTTCTCAGTCAATGAAGGGACGAATATGGAGTGGGGATATCACTGTTCTTGTTGATGGGCTGCGAGTTAAGCGGCATTTTACTGACGCGGTTGTCACCTCGAACAAGAATTGCGACTCGGTCTAACATGAGGACCTGGACGAATCCCGTAGAATAGATTTGGGACGCCTTTCCTTCTCAATGCTGACGCGTGTTTGACAATGATTTCCTAAGAGATTTCAAACTTCGTCCGAAATATTCGCCTAAAGCGTAACTTTGTTAGATGTCTAAACAAATTTGGACGTTTTCTGCCGCAAAATATTTTGTTTTCGACATCATTATTTGATATCCAGTAGTTGTCTTTGGAACCTCGACTTCACGTAACATGAGTAGGCTGCCAATGACTTCTGAAACTGTCATGCGAGAGTACTTGTCAGAATCCTAATTTTTCATCCGCTTTAGAACTCACTGGTTGAACAGGTTTGCATAAACAGCCAT
>CACRXP010000155.1:788906-884120 GCA_902702965.1 Spirometra erinaceieuropaei
GACCGATCGCATGAAATGTTGGCAGAAATTCTGAAATGCGTTTTCGATTAAGAAGGATTACTTAGGTAGCGTTGTAGTACTGATTATCATGCGGGATAATCCTGTAATATTTCGTACTCGGTAGGATTTCGGTTTTAGATTATACTTTTTTCGACCTCCTGTAGAAACCGTACTCGATAAAAAGTGACTACTTATGTAGCATGGATTTTCCACTCTGATTTTCGATGATCGTATAAATTCAAATATATTTTATAGAAATCGTGGACAAAATATGCTTTATTTTACTCATATGATAGAGAATCACGCCGTCTTCACGTTTCATACTCAAAGGAGGTATTTAAGATTTTTTATAAGTTCCGAATTATGAAAATTTTGAATCGCACAATGTCCATTATTACAGCATCGTACGTGTCCGTTTACCAATGATCCGGATGAAATGTACGACATAGTCCGCACCCACTGTAAAATTTTACGACCTATATATAATATCTTAAGGGCATCGAGTAATATATGATTTTCCCTACGTTGAAAGCATACACCTTGTAGATTGAAATCACTAGACGCTACTGCAACAGCTGATCAGGCTCAATATTATTAGAGAATAAGATCTTACTTCGTAGCCGTACCTGTAAGGGTCTAGGGTTAGGGGTTGGGGTGAGGGGCTAGGGGTCTGGGTTTGAGGTTAGTCTGGGGTTTATCAAATGCAGTTACGGCTACGAGATGAGATCCGACCAAAACTTGTTCCAAACCTAATTACCCTTCTTCTTTGAATATAAAATGTGAAGATGTTGTGGTTTTCTATCAAAAGAGTCAAAGGAAGCATTTTTGTCCATGATTTGTGTAAAATATATTTGAATTTATACAACCATGGACAGGCAGAGTGGAAAATGCATGCTAAATAAGTAGTCATCTTTTGCCGAGTATGATTTCTACAGGAGGTTGAAAGAAGTGCATTCGAAAATCGAAATTCTGCCGGGTCTGACATATTATACGAGTATGGCGCCTGATAATCAGTATTACAACCCCACATAAGCAATCTCTCCTAATCGAAAACGCATTTCATGGTGGGGCCGCAAGATCAGATCTAACCAAGTAATTGATGCTTAAAGCGCCGTCCATGTGCGCGCTGTGCTGCGGGGCACACGGTTGACATCATCGCCTACGATGCTCTAACCAACAAACAGTCTAGGCATGCTCTTAAGAGTAACGTCTCCAAACATATAATTTCGGTTTTGAGTCCGAGCTTTGTCAAGCATAGTGTTGATTCGAGCATGGCCAGCTGACGAGAGATAGTAGGACAGAAATGTCCATCCCAGTCTTTTCCATAGTCTTTGACGATATGCATTCTAGAGGATTGTCATGTAAAGCCTCCGACAGTCTTTTCCTTGTTTTCGGAGAGTGGAATTCTGATGGCGTTCGAGAAAGTATCCTTCACAGCCACAAGCTACCATCTTCTTATTCTTCCTTTTCCTCCTCTTCTTCTTTTTCTTCTACTCCTTTTTCTCCTCTCTTGCGATTAGGAAAAATTACTGAGCTAATGGTACAATATTCATTATCAAACGGCATAATCCTATAATGTTTCGGACTCGTCAGGATGTCGGCTTTTGAATGCATTTCTTTTTAACCTCCTACAGAAACGTCACTGGGTACGAAATGACTACTTACGTAGAATACATTTTTAACATTGATTTTTGATGGTCTTATAAATTCAAAAAATAGTTTATAGGGAACGTGCATAAAAATATCCTTTCTTTAGGTCTTTCGGTAGAGAATCACGTTGCCTTTATATTTCATACTTGAAGGCAGGGTATAATTCGGTCTTGAAAAAGTTTCTAATTATGAGATTTTTAAGACCTTGCAATGTCCATTCATACGGCATCGTACATGTAAGTTTGTCAATGCTTCTCGTGAAATGTAGAACATGGCCCTCATCCACTGCAATATTTTGTGAAGCCTACATGGTATCTTCTTAAACGCATCGAATAATATACGATTTTTCTTACGTTAAAAGCATACACCTTGTAGCCTGATATCACAAAACGCTAATGCAACGGCTGATCAGGCTTAATATTATTAGAGAATTAGATCTTACTTCGTAGCCGTACCTGTAAGGATCTAGGGTCTAGGGTTAGGGGTTGGGGTTAGGCTGGGGCTTGTCAACTGCAGGTACGGCTATGAAATGAAATCCGACCAAAACTTGTTTAAAACCTGATTACAATTTTTCTTTGAGTATTAAGTGTAAAGATGACGTGGTTTTCTATCATACGAGTAAAAGAAAGCATCTGTGTCCATAATCTGTATAAAATATATTTGAATTTATATGATCATCGAAAATCAGAGGGGAAAATGCATGCTACATAAGTAGTCACCTTTTACCGAGTATGATTTCTATAGGAGGTCGAAAACAAGTGCATTCAAAAAGCAAAATCCTGCCGGGTCTGACATATTATACGAGTATGCCGCAACCCCAGTAGTACAGCCCCACGTAAGTAATCCCTCCTAATCGAAAACGCATTTTATGAAATCGGTCGCTCACTGTACAAATATCATATCGGCCGTTTTAACTTTCTACCAACATGCTTAAATTTTTTTTACCATCTTGATCAGCGTCCAGATTTGTTAACTTTAGCGACAGCGGATTGCGGCAAAACTGCGTTCTCTGTCGAGGCAACCCCGGAATTCTTCCGTGTCCATAATGTATTCGTCTTCAAGGCAGTAGGCAGGACACAATCAACAGGCGAAAGACAAAGACGGCTATTCACACGCAGTTCTATGGACAATATACGTCCCACAAAACCGCATGCTTCTAAAAAAGGCATTCTGTCTAGCCAGTTGTTGCGTGTAGATAAAGCTCGGCTTTGCAGACTCTGTAAATGCGTCAAATGCGCCTTACCATTCTAGCAAATAATTCGACGATTTTGTGGACGACTGCACGCGCAACCACCGCGTCTCTGTTTTGCAAAGCGCACAATGCTGCTCTGTCGCGAGGCTCACTCCTGCCCCTTCCTCCCCCTCTCCCCCTGCATGCTTAGACCATTCTAGCAGAGTATGAAACCCAGGCGGTCGTCAACACCGGCTGTCCGGACGGTTTGTCCTCCACCCGCAGTCGAGCCACTTTCGCCTGCCTCCTCAGCCCCAGCGGGGGCGGTGAGGTCGCCGTGCAGCAGTCCAGTGGCCATAGTCCCCTGCGACTGGTGGGTCTAAACCGCATCACTTGCGCACCCGGCAGTCTGGGTCTCAGCTTGGAACGCAGCCTCCTGGGTCTACGATCCAGTCGCGCCGATGAACTCGGGCCTCTCGCCGACACACCTGACAAAGACTGCACGCAGAACGGGCACCACACTTCTGCCTGCCTCTTCATTCTCTGTCCAGGTAAGGAGCTGCGCTGTGAATTATGCTCGTCTTAGGTTCCTCCTACTCCTCCTACTACACCCCTTCCCCCTCCTCTGTGTCCGGCAGACAGCCCTTATTAGCGCTTATTGAAGTGCGACCACTTTTACATAGCCCCCCACCCCCCGGGGGGCAGTTTATTCCGCAGGACAGAGGAGTTTGCCACTTGGCCGGTTTGTCCATAGCCAATGAGATGAAGTCGTTGTCCAGTCCAGCTTGGTAAACTGGGCTACCGTTGAAGTGACTAATTCAGCCGCGGATGCTGTCAACCAGACGGAGAGAAATACTTTTTAGTTAAAGAGAAAGCTCGGAACTCTAGTATGTGGCAGCTGTCCTAAAGACCACATCAAAAGACAGTGGCTGCGATCTGACCCGCAATAATCCGACTCCGACTCTTTCAAGAACAGTTCTTGAAGGTCGGTGGTAGAGGGACGGGGATGCTGAGAGCCGATTCACGCATGTTTATATTTCTGATCAAGATTCTGATTGGCTGAGCGAAGGCAGAATAAACCCGCTTTCTCTGTCGTCCCACTTCCTCTGCTAATACAACTAGGCTGACTTCGAATCGATAGTTGGTCGCCTCTTTGTGACCTTTGCCACCCATGTAGAGCTTGCCTGCCTCGGGAAGCCAAAAGATCGGTGTACACTGGGCTGCTTCTTGATTATTAATTAAAAGCCCATCCTCCGACGGCCATACAGAGATATGATCCAAATCATAATGCATTACCGACAAAGACAAGGGAGACTGGAATGGTCATTTCTGGCTTATTAGCCGTTGTCAGCTGGTCATACCCAACCCCGAAGAGTGGAACACCCGAGGCTCGAACTCGCGACCTGTTGGTTAGAAATCTACGCCTCTAACCAATGTGCCACGAGCCCGTTGCCCTGTCGGTTTTCGATCAGGAATATACAATGGTAGGGGGCGCTCACTGATCGTTCTTACAGAACTCACTCGTTCCGTTGTGCCTTAAGGGATCTCTCTCGAGCCCAACCAGCAGCCGCACAGCGGCGCATGATATATAGGCAGAATGGCAGGCCGCGAGTTCAAGCCTCGGGTGTTCCGCACTTCAGGCTTGGGTATGACTGGCCGACGACGGCTAATAAGCCAGAAATGACCATTCCAGTTTCACTTGTCTTTGTCGGTAATGCCATTCTGCCTATGTATCATGCGCCGCTGTGCAGCTGCTGGTTGGGCTCTAAAGAGAGAGCCCATAAGGCACAACGGAACGAGTGAGTTCCGTAAGAACCATCGGTGAGGCCCCCTACCATTGATCCAAACCATCTCCCAGAAAGTGGAGATCGGTCTCATTTTTAGAAAGCTGCCCAACAACCATATTGTTGACATATTTAACATATAGGAAGCCACTGGACGATCTCAGGTAATCAGCGAAAAGTGAAACTCGAAGCCATCCATAGTTGCTAGGAACAGAGGAAAAAATACGGTGAGAGCAATTCGCTTTATTTTGGAAGCATACATTCGAGATTTTCAGCAAAAAGGGGATTCCGTTCACTGTTAACATAATATACAGTGGGTGACTGTTCTCATGAAATGTTGGCTGGAATTCTGAAATGCGTTCTCGATTAGGAAGGATTATTTAGGGGCCGTTGCAAAACTGACTATATTGTGGCAAACAATGATACTCAAGTAGCATGCATTCTCATTGATTTTCGATGGTCTTGCAAATTCAAATACATTTTACGGAAATCACAGACAAAAATATGCTTTTTTTCAGTCTTTTGATAGAGAGTCATGTCGCCTTCTTATTTTATGCTCAAAGGTGTATAGTTAATTTTTTAAAAAGTTTCTGATTATGAGTTTTTAATGACCGTGCAATGTACATTCATACGGCATCGTACCTGCACGTTTACCAATGCTCCTCATGAAATGCACAACTTGGTCCCCATCCACCGCAAAATTTTATGGACTCCATGTGATATCTTTTCAAAGATATAAAAGAATAGGTGATTTTCCTTACGCAAAACGCATGCACCTTGTAGATTGAAATCACGAAGCACTAATGTAACGATTGATCAGGCTCTAAATTATTCAGAGATTAGAAAATTTTTTTAAAACCTAATTACACACCTTCTTTGAGCATAAAGTAAGAATATGACATGATTCTCTGTCAAACGACTGAAATAAAGCATACTTTTGCTCGTGATTTCTATAAAATATATTTGAATTTGTAAGACCATCGAAAATCAATGGGAAAGTGCATGCTACCTGAGTAGTCATTTTGTGCTGAGTACGATTTTTACAGGAGATTGAAAAGAAGTGCATTCAAAAGCTGACATACTGAGGAGTCCGAAATATTATAGGATTTTGCCACAAGATAGTCAGTTTTGCAACCGCCTCTAAGTAATCTTTCCTAACCGAAAATGCATTTCAGAATTTCAGCCAGCATTTCATGAACTCGGTCACTCACTGTAAATCAACATATTACTCAGGAGCCAAAAAGCTTTATACAGAAAGGAACAAGGACAAGGGTCGAGTCCGCTGTCCTAGTCGCAAGTGCAAGCGCAATATGGGCGGAAATGGGATGCTGAAATCGTTCGTGGAAAAAGTAGCGCAAACTGAAACTTAAAAGAAAACCTGATGTTTGATAAATCTACTGCAAGATTGAAGAAGGCATAGATTCCCCGAAAAAGACCTGGTTAACGGGAAACGCAGGGCATCAATACCCTAAACCTAACTATAATCTCAAAAGTAAACCTAATCCTTATCGTTATTATAGACCTAACGCTAACCCTGAACTTAACACTAAACCTAGACTTTCGGGGAACCTAGCCCTAACCCTAATCTTGACCCAAATCCTAACCATAACCTTAACCGTATTCCTACCCTGTCTTAGCACTAACTTTAACCCCAACGCTAACATTGAACGTAGGCCTAAACCGCAATCCAAATCCTAACTCTAACCAAAACCCTTAAACTTAACATAACTCCTAACCCTAAACTCTATTCTCAGCCTGACACTGACCAAAACCCTAAAACTACCCCTAATTCTAAACCGAAACAGCAGGTTGCGCTTTTCCCTTTTAGCTTTGGTGACCTTCTCACTAACGATTTCAGCAGCCTCCTTCAGCTTACTTTACTTGAAATTCCCACATTGCGCTTATACTTGAGACCAGGGCAGTGTAATCGACCCCTACCAAACCAAGTCTTCGTTTCTGTATTTCGGTCTCTTCAAGCGCGAGATAGCTGGCCAGGAATGGTAATACAGAATGCTGATTTACCAATGTACGGCGAGAAAGGCATCTATGAATCGCCAGATTAAGAGTTGAGGTGTGTGTGGCAGGAACGTAAACGACAAATCTAAGAAAGAAATTTTCGCGCTTTAGTGAAAACGGTTTCAGTGTGGAGGGGTACCTGAAAGAGGCTCGTTGGGAAGGATCTCCAAGAATTCTGGACTAGGAGAGGGTCGCTGTCGAGAAATACACTGGACGGATTTCTGATTATTCAGTAAGAGACCAATTTCCTGCGACCATGCAAAGACATGATCAAGGCCAGAGACTGCAGATGTGTCTGACTTAACTAGCAGACAGTCCTTTGAGGAAGAATAGGCCTTCAATTGCCAGACTGGATGAACTGTTTCACAAAAAGCAATCCAGATGGGGGAGTCGCATTCAGATTTTTCTTAAAGAGGAGGTAGTTAGCAGCAGTATTGAAGGCAGAGGAGTAGTCAAGAAACGCTCGTATGTGCAGAGTAAACCACAGGAGGAACAGCGTCCAAGGCACTATACCTTGTTTTATCTGCAAATTATAAAGGGACCAAGAAATTAGAAAAGAATGGCATAATGGCAGCTAGGGCAAATCATTCAGCAAACTTCAGAAGTATGGACGAACATGCTACTGGACGGGAGGATTTAGGATCAATATCTAATAAATTTTTTAGGGATGGAATTGATTCTGACATTATGTCAGGCACTGGGCATCTTTGATCCCGTAAAAGACGTGTTACCAAGATGTGTTGAAAGAGGCGCCCTCTGAATAGAACTGGACTGAAGGAGAAATTTTAAGCCACCATCCGTACCAGCATCAGTTGAACCACAATCCTTTTGAAGATGTTTACTCACTGCAGACCTGGACACGGAACAATGGGCGAGGGAACTCATTAAGATTAATGATAGCATTTTGACTTAAATAGTCTAAATTAGCACCAAAATATGCCTGAGGCGCCTCCCATTCCTCCAAATCTCGGCAGTGGAAAGACGAAGGAAAAAGGCGGAAGAAGATATAAGCTAACCAACAAACAAATGGCATGGCCAAGCATCCTTTAAGCTGTCAAGCAGTCTCAGTTCGCAGAGGAGATGCCGTCGACGCCTTACAAACTTAAGGTGCGGCAAAGAAATTATGTCAAGTATAATTATATCTGTACTTGTTTTGAAATAAGTCCTCGCCCTTGGACAACGCCTACTGTCCGTTACTTGAAAATGTAGACGTCGTTCTAGAGAATTCGTCTAAGATCTGGAATTTGTTCTTCCTAAAACTCCCTTCATACAACGACAGACGCGCAATAGCACAACTTTTACAGGACTTCAAACTTAACGAATATATTATTATAACGGAATGAGTATTTAACTGGCGATCGGGGTCCCTTTACTTGTACTTGTACTTGGTGCGGCTGCAATTATGCCTGATCTAGCCGACCTCGATGATGTCCCGAACTGTACCTCTCCGCGCGTGACGATCCGCGGCAGCAGATCTGGACAGCTCAACCCATCCTCCTCGTCAACGACGGAGACCGAATAGCGAAGGTCCAAGAACCACCCCCATGTCTTGACGAGCTGTGTCGAGCCGGGGGTCCCTTTGGTGGGGGCCTTCTCCGCAAGAGCTCACGACCGAGCCATGTCCTACGCTCAGCAATGGAGCCCTTCCTAAGTACCTACTTGATGCTTCGAGCATAATTTAAGTAGTATTCCACCTCAGTCGGGAGTTCTAGGAGAGCATGAAATGAATAAAGATGAGGACTGATAAAGCATGCCTGAGCCTTCGGAGTCATAGAGGAAAAAGGTTGGAAGACATGGACGACAGTAGCAATGCTACTCAGCGTGTTAGTCATGCGTGTGTGTGGGCTTGACTTGTGCCCCTAAAACGGGCCACACATTAGACATGCTGCGCCAACACAAGGGCTCGATCGGAGTCCGAGCGGTGTTATCGGAAATGCACGCCCATAACAAATGTCAATGTTGAGGTGTGGTGGCACCCTCAGTTGCCCACACACGTCGCACGGATTGGGATCCGTGTCACGTGGTCAGTGTCTGTTGTGGACCAGGGGATATGGTGGTTCAAAAGAAGAAGAGGCGTTCACCAGGAGGGGTTTATTGGAGATCCAACGTTTCGAGTAGTTGATTCGTCTACCCACTACTATGCGGAACTACTGAACTCAGTCATTCCCGATCTACAATTCACGATGGAAGAGGAAGTAGGGGACAAATTTCCCTTCTTGGATGCTCTCGTTTGTCGCCAACCAAACGGCAAATCAGCGACGTCGGTCTACAGAAAACCGACGAACACGCTGCAAATGCCCAGCTACAACAGCAGCCACCCGTTAAAATACAAAAGAAGCTGTTTCCGCATACTATACCGACGGGTTGAAACTCATTGCAGCACGCCAGCCGCCAAACTAGACGAGATAAAGCTCCTTCAAGAGCTCTTCAGAACCAACGGCTATTCGCGCGCATTCATTGAACGGAGCCGAAGGTAGCCAAAGAAACGCAATGAAGAGCTTGGTCAGCCAAACTCGTGGCGGAGCATTCTGTACATTAAAGGGGTCTCCGAGGCCGTGGCTAGATCCCTCGCACCACTCGGAATGGGTGTTGCCCACAGGCCTGACTCAATAATTCGCCGGCAAGTGATGTGGCCGAAAGATCCGATCCTTAAGCAGGAGATGCCGGCCGTTGTCCACCGACTTCAATGCAGCTGCGGAAGGTGCAACTACGTTGGGGAGACCGGCCGACGGCTGAAAACGCGAATGCACGAGCATAAGCTGGCCGTGCAAAGGTTGGACCCGAAGTTGGAGGTAGCAACTCATGCCGCGCCGCAAATGGGACACATCTTCAACGTTGACGCCGTTGAGACTGTGGGCCTGGACGGTGATCATATAGCAAAGCTAGTGCAAGAAGCCTGGATGTCCACCGACTGCTCCGTCAACCGGCACATCAGTTTGCCTCCACCCTATCTGACTTTACGAACCTTCTTATCGGGGGACAGTCACGGCGCGGGACAATCGGGGCCGTCAGTCAACTCCGCGGCCGAAGGGGGGCGATTTAGGTCACGGTGGCATGACGTTGGCGGGTCACGCATTGAAGAAACTGGATGTGCGTAGCACTATCCAGTCTCTGAAGATGGGTAGACGAATCAACTAATAGAAACGTCGGGCCCCACAGAAACCCCTCCCGGTGAACGCCACTTCTTCCATTGATGTGCTAAATGGGAATCGCATTTTCACTACTATTAACTCCAGCACAATAACACCGCCGCCGACGCCGTCGCCTTCACCGCCTCTGACGCTACAAACATCACCACCGTCGCCACCACGGCCACAGCCACTGCCACCGTCAAAACATCCTCCACTTCACTCAACCAACACCTACCTCCCTACTGCTAATACTACCACTACTGTAGATATGTTGTCCACTCACGTCGCACGCATTGGGATCCTATTCAGTGTCTGTTGTGGACCAGGGGATGTGGTGGTCCACCCAAGTGTAGGTTTGTGCAGTGCCAGCCTCCCGCCTCCAGCCTTCTTGACTTTGTCTTGATATCAGGCCCGGTAGAGTAGGGAAGGATGGGAGTGAGGTAGATGCAGCGCAAGTCTACTGTCACGCGTGAGTCACCGTCCCGCCTCTCACTCTACCGTGAAGCACATAGTGGACATCGTCGAAATCGACGGTCGAACTGTCGTCCTGTGTTTGACTGGACCCGGCAGTGTTGTCACAACGCGAAGTGTGCGAGATGTGGTCCGAAGTCAAGAGAGAATGATATTCACCGCTTTGCTCTGATTGTAGGACAGAATACAGGCTCTCTGGCTTGCCTTAAAACTCGAGCATTGAACCATTGCAGCGCAGACACAGAAAAGGCACACACAATCGACTATCGATAAAGACGGGTCGTTCTGGAGCGGCCGTTTCCGATTTATATACCATCATCAGCCGGCCACATTCCGGCCGGAGATCCAAACGAGCCCGGGGCTCGAACTCAGGTAATATTCTCCCGGGCACTCAACTGAACGCTCTGCCGCGGCAGACAACTGAAATCGCGGATCCCAGGTGTTGCGATCCTGGAGTTGGTATGGCTGGCTACCAGTCTCCGTTCAACATGTATTCATGGTCACCATGTGACTCCCTTCGTGGGTATGTCCCGTAACTGGATCGGCGAAAGCAATTTCAACATAGAAATTGCGATTACTTTCGATAAATTCTGGTCAATTTATGGGAACCGAATCAAGTGAAACATGTCATCGATTAGACATATCTATTAAAGTTTGTTTTAAAATGCTGGGGGGGGGGGAGGGGTGATGGGAGTCAATGTCAGGGGCGGGGTGAGAGCAGAGGGGCGCGGAGAGTTGCATGTAGTTAATCGGCCTTTGACTACGGCAAACACGGAGCCCGGACGAGGTTCTTCTGCGCGGACAAGACCAGCTTTCGTAACCTGACTACGACCGCTTCTACCCTTACTAACACACGCTGACCCAGTAGCTCAGGGTTGCTGGAGGGACCTTATAAGTCACATGAAAAGCTTCGCTGGGGTCCACAGGGTGTCCAGAATCAAAAACATGTACGAAAATTGGATTATCAAAAGGTGCATCTGAGCAGCGGTAACCAGTTTATTCTGATTGCGGTTCTGTTTCGCCCTGCAGACGGTCGCATTTCTATCAATCATCAGGAATCCAAAATGCTCCCAACAAAGGCGAGGAAGACCGGAATGGCTAGTCGTGGTTCGCTTGTCATCAGCGTGTTTAACACCAGGCCGGACCGGCTGGAGATTTGTACTCGGCTCAAGGTGATTATTAGGCCTCCAGTCGTTCGGTTGGCTGTTCAGCGATAGCGAGTAAGCCGCACAGGATCGCTCCGACCTCGGAATTTCAGATGTTGCTCTCTTACCATCCGTCTGCTTCCATTTTCCTCTTCAAAACCACAAAAACTAGGATTGGCGCATGGGTAAACAGACACACATTAGGTCCCAGAATTTTGTAGTGCGCGCATTAATCATAGGCTACTGTCCGCTATGTGCTAGGCTTGGACTGTTACGGAACGAAAACCCGTATGATCTTCCAGGCGGTCTGGTATGAGATAGTACTTCTGGCTGTTAATGCAGTAAAGAGTCCAGAACTAGCTGCCCCCCTTAAAGTGGTGTTCTCGACTTGCGGACCTCAATTTTTGCCAGTCTCTGTGAGACGTCGTGCAAATTCCTGCACGAGCATGAAGTATCTGCGCCGGTGATGCTCTGACCAGAACTGGTTTAAGCATTGTTGCTGTGAGGGGGAGGGGGGGGGAAGAGTGGAACTGCCTATGCGTGTGTGCGTGTGTGCAGACGCTAACGGCGTCCGAAAGGTCTTTGTGTAGGCACGCCACTTTTTCTGGTAACCGGCCGCCCTCCCCACCCGCATTGCGCCGCAAAGCCTGCCTCAACGTGAACCGCGTGGGGTGACTGACATGAACGCAGCTCAGCGCCCCCTCCCCCCACGGTGCCTACGCTCTTATGAGTATCACTCAGTCATGAGTGGTGTCACGTGATTGGCCTATTGAATTACTAGCTCTGCCGTCCATGCACGCCTGCGTTGCCGAGCTTGTCACCTCGCGTGCTTGCACCTGGGCAGGCTCCAACATGTCGAGAAAGTTGGCTTGTTTTTGTTGTTGTGGTCCTGGTGGTGGTGGTGGGTCTAGTCATCCTTGGTAGCGCTGGCAGGGTTCTGCGCAGATGTGAGCTCTGTTCTAAAGACGCACACGGGCGCCGTCACCGTAAGGTCTCGTGAACACCGCTGCTCCGTTTAGCACACGTGATTCCAGGAGTTAGACGGAAGTCGTCTGCCAGTATCACCCCCTAGCGCACCTCACAACACGCCTTTCGGTTTTAGATCGTTTCGTCCGATATTATGGTGCTACCTATCGACAAATACCTTCTGGTCTCTTAGCACTGAATCCTCGGCGACGGTATGGTTTATGGCCGGGGTTACTTACTTCGGGGAACATTTGTGTTGAGCAAAAAGAGCTGAACATCTAAGAACTCTATTTTATCACCACTTTTGATCCTCCATGTTTTCACTTATTAAAAGGGGACACTACTTCTTACCATTTAATGATACTAGTAAATGAACGTACTGCCCTTTTGCAGGTAAGGTCAAAAAGGTTCGCAACAGGCGCCGCGAGCTATTTTTATTCCTGTTTCTGGACCGAAGAAATAAATATTGCCAGTTATTTTTTTCAGCACAACTTTTCCCCAGAGTAAGTAACTCTGGCCATAAACCATACCCTCCGCGAATCGTCTTTGAGTAGGAGTATAAGAATAATGCATTATTCATATTGACCCAACTGTGAAAAACTCGGCGCCCCTGTGGGATTCGAACCCACGCAGTAAAGGGAAGGCTTTAGTACAGTCAACGCTCTAACCACTTAAACTACGAAGCCCCGCCGGACGACGCGTGTTTAATCACATTTGGGTCATGTTACCTGCCCAACCTACTGCAACGTCTGGAATCCATCAAATCTGATACAGTTAGTTGACTGCCCAAGCAGGATTTCCCAAGTAATTCACCTAGAATCCACCAGATGACTACCAGGCTCACGTAATTCTGCCAATACATATATATGAATAATGCATTAGACTAGATGTTTGCTTCCGCCTCCAGCAACTCAACCATTGATCTGGCGCCTTGTCGATCCACGCAGTGTTCCATCTATTTCTTATTTCCTTCCGATAATGTCTTGCTTTAGTAAAAAAATAAGTAATATCTGTATACCTGAACGCACAGTAAGACCGGCCTCACTCTTCCCTCTTCTATATACACCAATCTGAACATTCCTGGAGACTGGGAACAAGGCCTGACACGGCGTGATTTGTTACGTATACGTGTGCCATGCTCACACACAGCAGGTGGGCAAACTCATGAAATATCGACCGAAATTTCGAAATGGGTTCTCCTTTCGAAAAGATTAATTAAATAGGGTTGTAAAACTAGTCAGCCTGCAACATAATTATATAATATTTCAGTTACCTCAGGATGCCGGCGTTCGAATGAACTCCCTTTCGACTGCATGCAAAAACTAAACGCTGTAAAAATGACTACTTACGTAGCATGGATTTTTCTCATTGATTTTCGATGACCCTAAAAGTCCAATTATATTTTATGGAAAACATGCATAAAATATTCATTCTTTTATTTATTCGGTAGAAAATTGCGCCTTCTTCGGATTTTATACTCGAAAGAAGAGTATCATTCGGTTTTAAAAAGCTTTTCTAATTCCCGAATAATTTTGAACTCGACCTGCTGTTACACTTGCATTCAGGGTTTCAAAACTACAAGCTGTATATTTTCCGTATACGGAAAACCATGCATTTTTCTACGGTGTTAAGAGGAAACCATATGGGGTTCATAAAATTAAGCAGTGGATTTGAGCAATATTGTTAACTTTACACATTGGTAAATGCTACAGCGGTAAATGCAGATACATGACGTTTTATGAATGACCATTTCACGGTATTGAATAATCTCATAATTTGAAACTTTTTGGAAACCGAATCGTACCCTTCTTTCGAGTACAAAATTAAAAGAAGGCGTGATTTTCTACCGAATATGTAAAAGACTGAATATTTTATGCATGTTTTCCATGAAATATAATTGAATTTTTAAGGACATCGAAAATCAATTAGAACATTGCACGCTACTTAAGTAGCCATTTTTTGCAGAGTGTTGCTGTTGACAACAGTCGGAAATAAGTTCATTCGAAAGCCGACACCCTGAGGTAACTGGATCATTATAGAATTATGCTGCATGATGATTAGTTTATAATCATAATTGGTGAATCTTTTCGAAACGAGAACGATTTTCGAAATTTCGGTTGACATTTCATGAGTAAGCCCACGTACTGTACGTCATCAGTTAATGCTTGATGCAGACTTACCGCGACTCGCCCAATGCATGCCATGAGGAAATATCCACACCTCTATGACTCAGCGCAATACGTACTGACTGTTCAATTCCGACTATGTTCACCGTGTGCTACACAGCAAAGTGTAACAGGCACGGTGACTTGCGCGTGAAGTAGTTTATAGTGGTAGTAGACTTGCGCAGCATTTACCACACTCTCTCCTCCTCTCCCATCTGCATCCGGTGTCAAAACAGAGTCAAGAAGACTGGAGACGGGGAGGGTGCAGGTTGCTGGCGCGGCCAGACCCGCACCTAGGCGTGCCACCAAACCCTCTAGGCCACAGCATACACTTGACTAGGATTTTTTACCAACAACAACTGCAACACCCCAACAGGGGTCAGAAGGACGAGGAAGATGACAGGGCAGTCATGCCCCCACCACCTGTCTACCCAGCGGGAGCGCAAGCGCATCTGTCGGCAGGGAACCAGGTGTCAGGAAACTGCCAGCGAATATCAGGCTGTGGGGGCCATGGTTTGCTGCTACTGGCGGAGCACGCGCTTTCAGACCTTTTGACCGCAATACGTACCAATCCTCCCTCAATTCTGGTTTTGACCTCCCAACCGAGTATAAAATTGAAAGAAGACGCGATTTTCTACCGAATAAGTAAAAGAATGAATGCTTTATGCATGTTTTCCATGCAATATAATTGAATTTTTAAGGATGTCGAAAATCAATTTCAAAAATGCATGCAATCTAAGTAGTATCCAGCCTGAGATGTATGCCGTGACTTCTGTGTAAGCCTTTGAAAGATCTCAGTAGAGATGGCCCGCCAACAGTGAGGCGTAAACGACCCAACCGGGTTAGCTGCTGGACTCATTCTTGTATGGGTAGACTATTAATCGGGGCTACAAAGGCGGTTAAGCTAGTCGCACTTCCTGCAAACTCTCCACCATCGAACAGTGATATCGATTCCCAAAGCTAGTTGGATGGAGATATCTCCTGGTTGCGGAGGGTAAAGCTGCAACTAATTTCTACCTGGACAACCACAAGTCGCACCGCTGGCTAAGCATGAAATTTGATGATGTCGCGAGTCTTACAAGACTTGGAGGCCATCGAGTAAATAAATCAATTAAGGCTGTGCAGCATATTATTCAGTAGTTTAGGCGAATAGTCATGGTGGGGATTTCGTCAATTCAGTAGTAGATGACTCCTGAAATTCCATGGCTGTTCTTTTTTTAAACCCCGTCTCCAAACTTTTTAGCTTGACAACTCGTATTCAGTGGAGGGTGAATAAACTGCGAAAATTTTCAGTACCTGTTAGTATATTTAGTGATCGTACTGCTTCAGAGTGTTTGTACTAGGGGTCATTTTCTATCGAACGAGCAAAAGAATGGATATGTGTTCGGTAAGATGTATTTGAAATTATAAGGGTATCGAAAAGCAATAGGAAAAATTCATGCTACTTAAGTAGCTGTTTTTTCGCAGAGTGTGGTTCTGCAGGCGGCCGGCAAGACGTTCGTACAGAAGCCGGCATCCTGAAATAACTGAATTATCATGGGATTATACTGCATGGTGATTAATATTACAACCCCACTTAAGTAATCTTTTTGAGTCGAAAACGCATTTCCGAATTCCGGTTAACATTTCATGAGTTAATACATACAGTTCGTGACCTATCTGATGAAATGCCACGAACTGAACTTGAATCGCTGTAGCGCACGAAACACCCACCCCACATCCATGAAAGTTATACTGCGTTAAAGATACGACCGAGCTCCAAACTAAGGCACAGTTTGATTTATAAAGTATTATTTATTGACTAAGGTATAAGTTACTTTACGAAAAACTACAAATCAAAAAACGACTCTCTGATAGGTTAACTATTAAAGGCCTAAAATAACTGCCAGCAGAGAAGGGGAACGTCATAAAACGACAAAATGATGGAAGATAGTAACAAATACAACGTATCATTACTTTGACGATTATCCTTTAGCTTTCAAAGTTACCTTAAGGCGAGAAGGCATGGAGACTACCAAGTTGTCTGAGGTGGTTTGGTCTATGTAACTATTAAGCAAAAATGTCAACTTTTTTTTCATAGGAAGACGTTTTCTTGCTTTGTCCTGATTTATTTTGATTAGTGCAGAGAGATTTTCGATGGGCTTTAGGTCCGGGCTGTTGGCGGGGATAAAAATGCTTCGAAGGCCGCAGGCGGAGAGGCTGCCTGTGGTCTAAAGTATTAGATTATAGTCGTAAGCTGAATTGGAATCATACCTCCTTTGAGCGGTGGACAGGGGCATTATCCTGCAACATTACGGTGTCCATTCGATGTCGATGAATGCCTTTGTAACCGAAGGCATCCTTTACGATGTCGATGAACACCTCACTATTTATCGTCTCCGCTGTTGAACGTCAGACCGATCGCTCTCCCAATTTTATGGCCATCCAAACCATCAGACGTCGATAGTTCTTGAAAGTTGGTGTCAATGTAGTGTGCTGTCGTTGAAAGTTGTCCCCACATATAACCACCTGAGCCGACTTCGGAGGCTTGTCTAAAAATAAGACCTCATCACAAATGCCTTTCCAGAAGGAAATTCTGTGATCAATATATTTTTGAGCAAACAAAAAACGTTCTTTAGTAAGTTTTCTACTTAAGAATGGCTTTGTCATGGGGTTTCGCTGATGGAGACCGAACTCTTTCATTCTTTTCAAATTATGCGCAAAGAAAACGTTGACAAGTGTTCTCTGTAAGGGGCGTATAATGATACTTTTTCAGTGTCCGACGAATGAAATCGTCGTCTTGCTTGCTTGTGGACCGTTTTGGCCCACCTTACTTAGTTCTAGGCACTGTTTTATTATTTATAATTCTCTAGAGAGTGACCTGGCTAATATTGAAAATACTAGCTGACGACTGTACACTGTATCTATCCGCTGAACTCCTAAGAACTTCACCCTCTCGCTCATAAACTTAATGTGTCAACACGTCCGTCGAAGGAGCTGGGTAAAATCACCTTGATTGTCTTCTAAGTATTTCAGAGCCACATGTGGGATGAATACAATTGGGCGACTGTTACTGTACTTTGAGTGGACGAACAGAGTCAAACTAATACTCAACAGTCTCTCTGCCGAGGACCTGTAAGCCTTTAGGGCAACATTAGCGATTTTTCTTCAAGGCAGTCTTCATTTGTTTTTTTAACAGGGAATCTCATGTGCTTCCTTCCGTATCTGTTTCTCCTTACAGGCCCTCCAGGACCCCTATTAACGTACGGCGAGAAAGTAGCCATTGGTCTCGGTACAGTGCTCGCCATCCTCATGCTTGGCCTTCTACTTCGGCTACTGATCGTCCAGCGTCGTGGGAAGAAGGTTCACATTGCGCCGATGCGGGAATATCCCGACGGACTGGAGCTCATGTTGTAGTCCCTGTCCTTACAGCGGACGTACAATCATTTGGTATTTTTGTCCAATACCTAGGATAAACCGCAGCAACTGCTATGACTGCCTCGACCGCGAGGACGCGATCGCCAGGCACCAAGGATCCAACCCCCCTCGGCCAGGTTGTCCTTACCTGGCAACCATCTTGGTTGTGAATATATACCCATACGGTTTGTATTTTTCCAAATCAAGTTTACAACTCTGCTCATAGCTCGTTGCGATTTACTTTTACTCGACAGACCAAATAACCGTCTCTAATGAGCATTAGCAGACGCTACAACAGACTCAATACCAATTCCCACGGTTTTTTTCCTGCTGGCTGTGCGCATATTTTGATGTCCTTTTAATGTAATAAATTTAAATAGACGGCACGTGTACTCGCCTTGAACTTATTCACACTGGGTTCATAAAAGCAACTCGCAGTCCGCGATGACGTACTTTTTCTTCCGGTACCTAACAGCAACACTTTCCATCGTGCGTGTGTGTCGGCAGTCCCATACGTGTGACATGTACACCGCTCAACCACCGCTGTGTGAAATCCTGGTACTTGTGTTTGAGAGACCAGGTCGTGCATGTGGCGCGCGCAGACAAAGTCAGCCACTGCGCCCATTTCCCGCACCTGTCAACTGACCGACACAGACAGTGACTGGGGTCTGGGAATGGAGAGTGAGGTCGACAAATTCGCACATTTTCCTCACTATAAGCAATCTGACCTCATGGGCTTACTAGGCCACATACGCATTCACATGGACCTGCGATAGACAACCGCCGGTTAAACCACATCATCACATCTTCATTCACCTACATCACACAACATCATCACCCCCTACAAGCATTCACTTGCCACCTCCCATGCAAGTGGAAACTGTGCGTCTCGTCTCTGTCTCCATGCGGCCCTTTTTCTGCATGAGTTGTCCGAGTCTGAGACTATCACGGTTCCTCAAGCACCGTGGCTGCTGATCGACGTCCCAACTCAGTCCACGCAGTCTGCCCACTTGCGTGAGAGTTTGTGTGAAATGGCAGATTGGTGGGCTGAAAGTCGGGCTGAAACGTCTTCTCCCCAGTGTGACCTACGGCCCTCATACGTATCTCGGATGTACGCCGCTCAACTCCCGTTGCATGAAATCCTGGTGCTTATGTTTGGGGGGAGACTAGGTCGTGAATGCGGCGCGCGCAGACAAGGTCACTAGATACGTCAACCACCACACCCATTCCCCGCACTTGTCAACTGACCGGCACAGACAGTGACTGGGGCCTGAGAATGGAATGAGAGAATGAGGTCGACGGGTCAGCGCATTTACCTTCCTATAAACAATCTGACGCGCTTAAAGCCATCACGGTGCGCTAAAAACCGTGGCTTGGAAGGTTGCCAAATGACGGGATAACTTGGACCTCGCAGTCGGTCCACTGTTATGTGTTTGTGTCTGTGGAGTGGCCGACTGGTGATCTAAGAGTCAGGCTGTAATAGCTCCTTCTAAATGTGATCTTTATGGCACTCCCGAGTCAGGTTTGACTGCCCGCCTAGGTGCGGCTTTGACATGCCAACTACCCTTTTGTTGTTGGTTAAAATCCTGGTCGTTTGATGTGTGAATCAGGGGGTGTGGAGTGGAACGCCAAAGTGCGGGCGCGACCGCGCCATCCGCATGCGCTCTCCCCTGTCTCCGGTCTTCTTGATTCCGTCTTGACATCGGGTCCAGGTGAGGGGGGGGGAGAGAGAGTGCGGCAGGTGTTCCGCAAGTCTACACCGTGCTTGCTTCACCTTGTTGTGGAGCATACGGTGGACATTGTCTGCAAAGGGCGGTCGAACTGTTGGTGTGTATGCGTGTTTTGTGAATTCATCTATAGCGATAGAAAACGTGTGCTACATCTGTTGCACTCCCCATGCTCGCTGCCATGACAGAGTCAAGAAAACCGGGGGTGGGAAGGACACACGTGGCCGGCGCGGCGAGAACCTGCACCTAGGCGTATCGTCACACAACGTAATCCAAAACGTAGACTGACCAGGATTTTACGCCGGGGAAGTGGGGAGAAGACGATTCGGAATCCAACTGACGTAGCGTGGGCCTGCACCTTTGCTTGCCACCAAATTTTGGCATCCGTTATATGTGTGCATTCCCGATGACGCATCCCGGACTCCGATCTAGCCTCTGTATTGATCCAGCTCATTTACCGTGTAGTCTGTTTTAGGGGTAAGGGGGGGCACACACACAATCTCACACACAAGCACACGACAACTATGCCTAGGCCTACTTGGTCACACGACATTGCGACCATAATGACCAGCAATTTCCACCGTGTGCTCCGCAGCACGATGAGAGCAGGGACGACGACTCAAGCATGAATCAGCTTATAATGATAGTAGACTTGCGCTGCATCTACCGCATTCTCTCTTCCTGAACCTTGGTGTCAAGACAGAATCATGAAGACAGGAGGGAGGGGAGGTTGCAGATGGCTGGCATGACGAAAATCCGCACCTAGGCGTACCTCCACACACCAGCGTCCACAAAGTACACTGACTAGAACTTTATACAAGAGAAGAGGCGAACGGCTCGGATCCCACTAGGTGGGCGTGTCATTAAGGCCATATTAAGAAGGAGACATTGCAGCCTGACTCTCATCGGGCTGACTGCGAGGCTCGAGTTGGAACCTCATTTGGCAGCCTTCCGTGCCACGGCTTTTAGCGCATCGTGGTGGGTTTAAACGCCTCCGGTTGCTTATAGGGAGGAATTATGCGCTGAGGTCGGCGACCTCACTCTTTGCACCAGTCGACTGTCCGAGCCGGTCAACTAGCTGATACTGAGATTGGGGGAGGGGATGGCTGAAACAGCTGAGAAGGGCTCGTCTACGCGTGCCGCACGCACGACCCGCCTCCCTCCCATGCGTGCGTGCACCAGGAGTTCACACACAAGGGGTAGAACGCTCAGATCTCACATGTGGCAAAAGGACCACACGGAGAAAGGAGCTGAAAAGTACACTTCCCACTTATGTGAGAGGTGGCGGGGGTGTGGGATGTTGGCGGTGATTATGCGTGGGGCATGTGTTGATGGGAGAATGTGTGCTGATGTGGCCATGTATGAGGTTATTTACTCCAAGCTTTCCTGAAGGCCCATGCGACAACAGAATTTGCGAGGACAGTGCGGTCAATTAAGACGATGATGTTTGGTATATGTTAGTGCTTCTCATCTACTTGATTCTGCCTTAACACCGGCTCCTGTTGGGGTGGCGGGGGGGTGAATGCGGTAGATGCAGCGCAAGTCTACTATAACTTTTAACTAACCAATTAACGCGTAAGTCGCTGTCCATGCTCTCACACGGCGGTCAAACTGTCGCGTGTGTCAAGCTGCTGCTCGAAAGGATAATCAAAGACCACTGCTGTCTTGGTGACCTCGTAACACCACCACTTCCAGCACTACAGTCCCTGGCCGCTCCCAAATTGTCTGCGGTGAACAACAGCAATCAAGGTGCACATTCATAGAGAGTGGGGTCCCACAAGGCTCGGTGCTCGGACCAACCCTCTTTCTCTTGCTCATCAATGATTGTGTAGATGGGTTGGATTGTGATTGTGCCATGTTTGCGGACGACATAAAAATCTGGAAAGTCATCCAGAATGCTGCCGATGAGACCAGCTTCCAAGAAAATCTTTGTCGGTTGGACGAGTGGTCCCGCAGATGGCACTTGTCCCTCAATTTGAACAAATGCACCATTCTGCGCCTCGGAAATCAGAGCCCTAGTACGCGGCAATACCATCTGAACGGAATGCCACTCCGAGAAGCAGAAACTCAGAAAGATCTCGGAGTTTGGGTTGCAGATAGCCTAAAGCCTTCTACACAATGCTGTAAGGCGGCCAAGGCCGCAACCTCAATGCTATATGCCATCAAGCGGGCATTCGCAGTTTTCGATGAAGACTGCTTCACCAAAGTCTTCGGCACGTTTATGAGGCCCTATCTCGAATATGCAATTCAGGCCTGGAGACCGTGGACGCATCAGGATTACGATCTGCTCGAAAGGGTGCAGAGGCGAGCCACAAAATTAGTAAGAAGTCAAAGTGCACTGCCATACGAGATCCGCTTAACTAACCGTAATCTCTATCCTCTGAGTTATAGGCAGTTGCGCGGAGACATGATACAAACTTTCCGTATCGTGCGCGGCTTGGATTGTGCCCTTCGGTGCGAGGACTTTTTCCAACTCGCCACTACAACTCACCTCCGGGGACATCCCTTCAAGCTACGTGTGCCACAGGGTAGACTGAATGTGGTGCCCTCCAAACGGGCCACGTGTTAGATGCGCTGGACCAACACGGGGGCCACATCGGACTTTGGCCGGCGTTATCTGTGCGCAATAACAAATGCCAACATTCCCGGGGTGCGCTGGCGGACCCTGTTGTCGGCATTCGTCGCACAACTGGACCTCTGCCTCCACCCCATTGTTTTGTGGTCAAAATCCTGGTCTTGGTGTGTGGACCAGGGGTGCGGAGTGGAGCGCCAAGGCGAAGACACGTCCGAGCCATCCACCTGCGGCCTCCCCCGTCTCCGGTCTTCTTGACTCTGTCTTGACACCGGGCCCAGGCGGGGGAGGATGAGAGAGTGTAGGTAGATGCTACGCAAGTCTACTGGCACTATAAACCCCTGCGTAAGTCACCGTCCCTGCTCCCACAATGCAGTCTGTGGGGCACACGGTGGTCATCGTCGAAATCGACGGACGAACTGTCGAGACTGAATGTGAGAAAATATTTCTTCTCCAACCGTGTCGTGGAACCGTGGAATAACCTGCCCGAGACGGTTTTTATGTCTCAATCTGCGGAGACATTTAAATGTCGCCTTGACAGATATATGCTGCAGCAACAAGCGGACTATGTGACTTTTTAGCCATGTGACTAATGACATATGTGAATCAATGTATGTATGCACTTAATGCTGTAATTTCTTCACATTTTTGCTTGTTTATCGATTTTTTATGTACAAATTGGGAGTTCAAAGGCGTACGCCTATTTCCCTCAAATACACTGACTGACTGACCTCAACGACAGACACCCTTTTCGGCCACGCGTGCTACCCATGAGCCAGTTTCTTTGCTGACTGCATTGGATCGGACGGTTGTGTGCGTTGAAATCACATTAAGAAATGGCCGGTACAAGCTGCCCTTGACAAGTATACGTGCATCCGAATAGCTAGCAATTATACAGGAAGTAGGCATAGCCACTGCTTTTTTACAGCCATTGTGTGCGTCTTCTATGCCGTTAATAGTCAAGCCATGACGCTCGCAGCCGGGCAGTTCTGTGGCACCTGGTTTCCTGCCGATAGATGCCTTTGTGCTCCCGCTGGGTATATAGACCGTGCCCAGTGACTTGTGTCATCTTCTCCTCTGTCTTTTTGTCAAAGTCCTGGTCAAGTGTTTGTTGCGGACCAGGGGGATGGTGGTACGCCTAGGTGCGGATCCGGCCGCGCCGGCCGCCTGCACCCTCTCCCACCTCCGGTCTTCTTGACTATGTCTCGACACCGGATCCACGCGGGGGAGCAGGAGAGAGTGATGTAGATGCTTCGCAAGTCAACCCCCACTATAAACTAATTCACGCGCAAGTCACCGTGCCTGCTCCAAACGTGCTGTGGAGAATCGTACGGTGGAAATCATAGGAAGCGACGGCCGAGCTGTCATTTACGGTCGGGCAAGGTTGGAGTCAATTTTAAGTTAAAGAGTGGCTATGACCGTCTCATGGGAACCGAGAAGCATGGGTGTCACTTCACGGACAGGAAAGGTCGTGTGAATCCGGTCCCCCTTTCATCTCGACCTCATCGTGCTTTCGCCACCCAGAGAAGCCTGTGGAGACGATTGAACACAGTGTTTTGAGGACCGTCTCCCTAACTAGTGCATTCAACAGTTTTTGGCTGCCAATTTGCCCGCGGTCAGCTGTTCGTCGTACGGAAAATGCCTCAGATAAGTCACTAGGAGGAATACTACCCACCCAGAGGAGTCGAATGACTGCCGCCACTGAAGCCTTATCTGTTCCATCCAGTTCTCTCACTTCTTTGTTAGTTGCCCTCTCCCATCTGAATGTGATATCTGCCACTAATTCTGTCCTTTTTCCCAGACCTAATCTCTTATCTATTTGACTTTTACTTCCTACTTTAGATGCTCTGTCTTCTTATGTCTGTTCAAAGTTTGTTGTGTTCATTTTTAAGTCTCCTTAAATCAACCTTTGTTATCCAACTTAATATTCAAACTTCTACTTTAATCTTCTTCCTTTTGACCGTGTCTCCTCCTTTTTCAATTGTGAATTTTCTTCCTTCCTCCGTCTTCACCTTTCCTAACTTCATTCAGTCATCTCGGCCTGGCGTAAATCACTACACAGCTCATGAGTCATGTTTGGAGCTCAGGAAAAAACTATAATCGGTCCTTTGATCGCAGTCAGTCAGTACTGCATCCTGTCTGGGCTGATTTGCTCTGCTTGGTTTCATCGTTGGAGGATGAAGAAACTGCTAAAAACTGTCTGTTTATATTGAGACCGTCATTAAGAACTCATATTCAATGTCACGGCGAGGGAACGAGGTTAGCCCGTTGGTTAGCTGAAGATACCTTCATCTTGCCTGCTGTTGTGTAAAGCGTTTTTGGCTAAGATTATCCTGATATCCTGATGACAACACGGCTATTCGTCGGGTCGACCTCCCTCCCCCATATCAAGCGTTGCGCAATCGCTTAGTGTTGACAGTTTACATTAAAGTCGGTTGTGGAGCGCTTGCAGTTATGCGATCGCCTAAAGGCTCTTTATTCTCGAGTTGGAAGATAACATCAAACGGTCGTATTCTGTTTTGTTATCAGGTCAGTGCGGTGGAAGAATCGTTCAGAGGGATTATCTAACCGGATGCTAACTATAAAGAGTAAGACACGTCATTTGAAGCTTCCAGTGTCGCTCCACACCTATGTCGCAGGGGTGGGTAAATGGCTATAACTAATTACCAGAGTCTCACTGATTATAGACAGCATTGGAACCCGGAGTAGCTCATTAGAATGTTTGTTACATACATATCAGTAAAAGTTACAGAGCTTCACCCCATGATACGTCATTGTACATAGTGTATAGTTCAGCTGCCATTTTCCCAGGTCTGTCAATCATAAGGTAGTGGACCGTGGAGATTTACGTGACAGAGCGGATAGCCGAACTCATCGCTCCAGAACGCGGCATGCCACATCCACCGCCCTCAAAAGTATATACAGCGATCTCATGAAATGTTGGCTGAAATGCGTTTTCGATTACGAAGGATTACTTACGTGAGGTTGTAATCTTTACTATCATGTGGCATAATCCTATCATATTTTGGATTTTCCAGGATGTCGGCTTTTGAATGTGCTTCTTTTCGACCTCCTGTAGAAACCGCACTCGACGAAAATGACTACTTAAGCAGAATGCATTTTTCATATTGATTTTCGATGCGCTTGTAAATTCAAATATATTTTATAAAAAGCATGCACAGAAACAAGTCTTCTTTTATTCTTTAATTAGAAAACTACGTAGTCTTCACATTTTATGCCCGAAGAAAGGGTATATTTAGGTTTTGAAAAAGTTTTCAATTATGAGATTTTTAGGACTGTGCGATGTCCATTCACACAGCATCGTACCTGTCCGTTTTCCAACGCTTCTCATGAAATATACGACATAGTCTGCATCCATTGCAAAATTTTACTAACTCTATACAGTATCTTTTTAAAGGCATGGAGGAATGTACGATTTTCTTCACTCAGAAAGCATGGACCCTTACGGACTGAAATCGTTAAAAGACAGTGTAACGGCTGATCAAGCTCGAAATTATTGGGAATTGGGAAACTTCTCAAAACCCAAATATACCCTTTCTTCGGGTATAAAGTGTGAAGGCTACGTAATTTTCTGTCAAACGAGTAAAAGAAGGCATATCATGTGCATGCTTTCTATGACATATATTTGAATATATAAGACCATCGAAAATCAATGTGAAACATCCGTGCTACTTAAGTAGCCATTTTTACCGAGTGCGGTTTCTACACGTCAAAAAAAGTGCAGTCGAAAGCAGACATCCTGAGGAGTTCAAAATATTATAGGATTATGCCGCATGATAATAAATATTACATCCCCACGTAAGTAATCCTTCCTAGTCAAAAACGCACTTCAGAATGTCAACCAACATTTCATGAGATTTGCCACTCACGATGCGGAATAATTTTGCTCGAAGGAACAGATTTGGTGTAGATTACGCTAGGTCATTTTGCGTCAATTCCCTTTATGATCTACTGCTGGTGATGGAGGTATTAATCCATCCATCTTTACACTCGTTTATTTTACAATTAAATTATTACTAATTACTTGGAGCAATCAGTCATTTTACGGTAAATTCAAAGGCATTCTGGGGATGTACATGATTTTAAAGACTCTCGGTTTCCTTCCCTTATTTCACGTGATAAGTGCCATCAAAAAATGAATTGAGATGAAACTCTGCACTATCAGATGCCTGTGTGCGTGTCGAATAACCTGTTTTTTGTTTTTATAATAAATAAGAAACGGAGACAATTTGATCGTTCTCGCGCTGGCCTTGGGTCCGATTCTTTGGTGCATTCATAACTCATTAAGCGTTAACAAATAATAGGGAGATGGGATATTAGAAAGCTCACACTGCCTTAATATGACATGCTACATGCTTTTTAGGACAAAGCACTCCGAGCTCTCCAGTTACCAATTATCTTTGTATTAGCGAATGCTTAATGTGATGGCATGGAAACATCGAAAGTTCGGATCCACGTCCTTCCCGGGAAATGCAGATTGCTTCATTGCTGATATTTTTCTCATTTAGAATGTTTCGCAAAAGAGCTGACACGAGAAAAATTTCCTACTTAGGCGAGAGGCCGCTACACCCTAACCTAGCACAACTGACATTCACTTATCGTTTAGAGTGGAGGGCATAAATCGATACTGCATATGCTTATGGTAGTTATTCATGTCGCCGACTTAGGACTTTTAGCCACTGCAGAGTAATTGTAGCTCCTACTGTCAGTCAAGATTTTGTGTCCAGTATATTTCTGTTATGAAAAAAGACTGCAATCTAGGCCGAACAACCTTGCAAGTGTCTGATAGAGCGGTAGAATCAGGGCGAAACAGATGGTTAAACAACAGTCGGATATGCGGCAGCTGTTTAAAGTTGTCCCGAATGCATCACCAAGCGGCAGTCAAGACAACCCACATACCCAACTCTTTGTTATAAACGCAAGCTCTGCATGGATGTGATGCATGTGTTCTTCGTGAGAAGAGTGCTGCGGTTTTCCCTTACGTCTCGTCAACTTCGTTTTAGCTTCAGGCGATACTTGCAGGTAATATTGGGCAGCTGAAGGAGTTTTTACACTAACAGGTGATTGGCATTGGAAATACTAAGAATGAACAATATTAGGCTCAGATTCCTATTACCTTTAAGCCAGTCGTGCTTTTATTTTTTAACTCTCCACACTTTTGATTGTCAAATGGCCATTTGGTTACTTCAGGACCTTATTTCAGCTTCCAGTCTTTAGTACCACGTGCCTTAGTGTGGCGAATTTGGAGCAGCCTGTCGGTAGGCGAGGCGGGAGTAGGGATTGATAAGAGCTCACAGACGTGTGTGCGATCTGAACACAAGATAAATACTTGCATTCTATGCAGATAACCTTCTCATCATTTTCCAAAACTCGGGTCGAAAAATATCTCCTGGAACCAAGGGAACTTGGCAATCAGATATCTGACACCACAAATTTCCAAAAAATCTGCTACTTTTGTAGTGTTAAAGTTTGTATCATTCTCTAACGTGTGAGGCAGTTCGACTTCGTTGTTCCGCATAAGTTCATACCTGATAATCTTCTCCGATAGCCCTGCAACAGTTTCCGCTACCCTGAATCACTTTTATTTCTTCAGTTTGTTAAAAAAATTATAAGCAGGTGTCCTAGGGACTCCGTGTACCAAAATACACAAATATTCTGCGGACCAACAGAAATATACTTATTTGCACGTGTGGGTGACTTAACAGACTAGGATACGGAATAAATAGTGATGAAACTGAATCCTGGGTGACATTGTGGTAGGCATATATCGTCATTTGCGTGTACGATGACGAAGCGAGAGCTAATGAGTTTTGAGACATTAACGTGCAAGTCTTGCGCTCAGAACAGATCAACGCATGTGTTGGACACGGGGTGCTGGGGAGAGGTACCGGTGGCAAGATGAAACCGCTCGAGGAAACATACAGCGCCTGTGTCAAACTGGCCAATCATGCAACATCCAAACTTCGCGTTCTTCCTAGCGCTATCTCAAACGTCCACTCTTGAACTCTTGCCCCACCACAAGACTTCAAGTTGTCTCTCGACGCTCATGGCGGACCCCTCTGTATTCGCCTTCTACTAGTAGTTTTGTCGTACCTCCCTTCCCCACTCCTAGACTGGGCTCGAAGCGGACTCTGGTCGATCGCATCTGGGTTCCTCTCGTCTGGCCTCTTCGACGCGAATAGTCTCATCCGGCGTATCAATCCTGCCCTGACGATGTCCGTTCTGGATCCCGTATACAGTACCACATGCAGACTATTCCTGTCCGACCCGCATACGTACCCCTCAAGGCTGACATTTATTTCTGCCCTGACGATGTCCGATTATAATCCGTTATATACCGCCACATGCAGGCCAGTCCTGCCCGCATTTTGGTGTTATTATTAGCGAGGGTTTTTTCTCCTGTGAAATTAATCCAATCATTTTTAAATATTTAAGTGGTTTTTTTCACTGATCGTTCATTATCTTTATCAACGGACTAAAAATTCAGGATCTTTGAATTGCATTTTGTACAGATTCTGCCTACCTCGTCTAAAATTCGTAAGTAAATTTATTTTTACTTGCTTTGACGGGACCCCGACGTGTCTTTAATAAAAAAAACAATAACCTAACTCTTTTACAAGTGTAATTGTGCTCATGCCCGCCTACCAGTCTTGCTGGCTGAAATCTAGAGTAGACCCACCACATTAAGGCTTTGATGGTGATTCCCGTCATCGAACCCCTACTTCGTTTACTCATAGATGAGAACGCGTGTACCAGCTCCTTATTTAAGAAATCAATATTTTGAAAAACCGACTTGTGTAGGGTTTGTAGTCTCAACGTAGAGCCCTGCATGACAGGATTACTTCAGAAGGGATCGGTTTTTTGATTCTTTACGCCTGCGTTGGGCAAATTTCAGTTTGTACCCCCTTTTCAGTCGTAAGCCGACGTCTTCTATCACGCAGTTATCTATATATTAACTGAAGTACTAAGGAATGCGCACGGCTCTGTCCACCTCTCGAACAAACGGCGGGGCCAACAGCTGGGATTTCAACAGGTGGCCCAGTCTATCTCAGTCCTCGAAAACAAATGAGGTGGCGCGGTTCATCTGTGCGATTGCTTCTATAGGATGATCAACGCAAGGGGCGTCGCCCACGATATGTGTACAGCCAAAACACGCAACATTATCATTCATTTGTGCTAAAAATAGAAGGAGAACGACCTTGGATTGAACTCGGACCCCATCCGTCTCAGTTTAGCCCGGCTCATAGGACGAAGACGTATGCTAGAGGGGACCCTTATGAGTGGATATAAAAAGCTATCGTTCAGTTTCGCAGTGTCCACTACATGTTTGCTAACAACAAGAGACTGTGGCGTCGGAGCAAGCTAGCGACTCTGCTTATAATCGTTGGTCTGCGCAGAACATTGTATTCTTGTCAAAGGCAACGTCAGTTAAGTCGTTCCCTCCCTTTATAGAATCCTAAAAGTTGAAATTATCGACAGTTATCATTACAGATATTCAATTTATACTGCATACACTTAAGCTGGATAATATTCGTAGTGTAAAAAATCTCCCGACTATTCTATCGGATGCCAGGATTCCAAAAAAATCCGAGGCATTGCTTCGCAGTTGCGGATCAGGAGAAGTGAAGGTGGTGGCAGTTACCACCCTTCTGGCCATGGAGTCGTCCGCCTTTAGATTTCAGCCCCCATGATCACATCCCAGTTAGCGCGGGTACATTCTTCGCGTAGATTGCCTCGAAGAAACAATCGCACATGTCGGCGCCTTCCCGTTAGTTGCTTTCGCATGACGCAGGTGGACGGGATCATCTACTGGTATCCCACCCCTGTCTTCCAAAAACAAGTCGCCGGAGGAAATTCTACTGTGTGACTATTCTTGTAGGGTGGTCTGCATATGGAACATGTCCACTACATCTTTACTGCTAAAATTGCAAGATTATTGGCCATTTGTGTTAAAATTGGAAGACAAACGATCTATTGAACGGGGCCATGTTGTTGACCACCCCGTTTGCCCTGTCCTTAAGACAAAATCATGTGCGAGCAGGGCAGACAAGAAGCGGCTTATTCTTGTACTACAAGACACTAAAACACGAACCGGGCCGCAAAAAAGCGGAGCAGTTGTCGGTTAAAACAAAGCATACTATCAACTCACTTAGCTAATTGCGGGACAACTTCACACTCTTTTATTTCCCATGATAATTACTAAGAAGAAGAAGAAGAAGAAGAAGAAGAAGAGGGAGAAGAAGAAGCAGAAGAAGAAGAAGAAGAAGAAGAAGAAGAAGAAGAAGAAGAAGAAGCAGAAGCAGAAGAAGAAAAAGACGACGAGGAAGAAGAAAAAGTAGAGGGAGAAGAAGAAGGAGATGAAAAAGAAGAAGAAGAAGAAGAAGAAGAAGAAGAAGAAGAAAAGGAATCGGTCGCTGGAAAAAGGGCTTTATCCGCCTGACGTTTCGGATTCTCTCCTGAACCCATCACCAGTTTCTGCCACTGTCTCTGATGGGTTCAAGTGAGAATCCAAAATGTCGGGCGAATAAAGCCCTTGTTCCAGCGATCACTAATTCTTCTTTCTATTTTTCTTCTTATCATGTAGTTTCTGGAACTCGCGTCTTCGCTTGTATCGCTGATTAT
Source organism: Spirometra erinaceieuropaei (assembly GCA_902702965.1). Taxonomy (NCBI): domain Eukaryota; kingdom Metazoa; phylum Platyhelminthes; class Cestoda; order Diphyllobothriidea; family Diphyllobothriidae; genus Spirometra; species Spirometra erinaceieuropaei. The sequence continues at coordinate 819,744 of CACRXP010000155.1, forward strand.
CTTTCCTCACAAAGCCTCTGGCAGGCAGCATGAAAGACAATGTAATTGAAGCACTTGATGACCCAAATGAGGACAAACAAACAGTCGTCGCACCAAATACGTTTCCCGCTAATAAATGCGTGCACTGCCATTCATGATAGATGTGTGCTGACATGACAGTCGCTTCCTATAAATAATACACCGCTTTCGGCTAAATAACGCTTTTGAGAAACAAGATTGGCCCACCGGGACAGGTCTATTAGAATGCTGAGATTTCGGAGAGCTTTATCTGCTCATCGCTGTCAAAAAGCAGAACTAGAAGTGACATGTTGCGCTGGTTGGCCACATGCTGAATGATTTTTATCTCTGCCCTCCCTGCCTCAGACTTTCGGGAAATGTTGGGACGGAAGAGGGGGTTAAGCTGCGCGTGTTGCGAGTCACCAATCCATCCTGGGGGGTAACTGAGCCCCTGTCGGAGTTGACCCGGCTGGCGGCTCTTTTTTTTCCTTGTCGAGCGAACTCGTCACCGGGCTGTGTCCGCGCGGCCATCTTAACTTCTGTGTGGTCGCCTTGTCCTGAGTTTTATATAACCCTTCTCTACCACTGTCTCCGATGATAAGACCGTGCGAAAAACCCAAAGCAACAGGTCAACAAACTTCTCGTTTCAAAGATTGCATCTAATTATTCTGAACCTCGTCCAAGAAATCGCCTTTAAGCTTCTATAGGGCGACGTGTGAGCACCAATATAGAATCTAAATTCGGGGGTAACTGGCCCTGAAGCACGAAATAGGGATAACGCAAATTTAAAATAAAATGGTCCCGATTTTCGAAGTCAATAATGTTTCTTATTCATTTTTGAGAGCTCATGATAAACTTCGTGCTTAAAATTTTGTGTTCCGGGGAAAAAAACATCGATTGGTAAGCAGTTCCTCCAAATCGACTATAGAGTTGATGAAACACGAAATTCAGGTCAATCTACCAAGTACAACTCCACGACTGGTGGATGATCTCCTGGCGGCGCGTCATAAACGCATGAAGCCGGTTTGAAGGAATTGCTTGGAGGTGCTGGGTTAGATGCAGGCAACATCGGACATCAAACTTTATGTCTTTATATAGATTTGGGCATAAGGATATGGTAATGACATATTTTTCGCGCGAAAAGTTTCTTCCTCTTCTCGAATTTTCCGACTTTTTTGTTAGATTTCGCGGCATTTTGATTTATTGTTTTTGAGAGTTTGTCATTGTGCTTGGATGGTTTTTTATGGCTGTCGGTTGTACACCTTAATACATTTTATCGCGCTTTTTAATAGTTGCTTAGCCGTTTCCTGTTCCTTACATTTATTACTCACGAATCTTATTGACGTAAGCAGTTCCACCCTGATTAACTTTCCAGCCCTATCCTACTCCCTTTTCCATGATTTCTTCTAATCAGATCCGTACATGGCATGGGTTTTACGTCCTCGCAGATCCCTTTACAATCACCATTCTCCTCATATGTTGGGGAGTTTGGACCTATAAAGTCAGAAATGAATTATCTTTCGCGATCATGAGAAATTCTAGTGGTCACCAGCAAGAGTCGAAATGTCCCGTTTGACAGAGACACCCCAGCAGATCAGGCAGTAAAGACAGCGTGCAGACGAAAGAAAATAGTTCCAGAGTAGCACCCAATATGTTCACACGGCAAGCTAACCAGAGAGGACCAAGTGACTTCCGGGTCATGATTATATTGCTCCCACACAGTAGCGACTATAATTCCGTTTTATTCTTTTGTACATTCCCTGTTAAAAGGCAGGGAAGAGTCAGTTATTTACAGGTGAAATTTCCCACATTAACCACGGTCCTGACCTTCCGCGATATTTGCGCTTAGGAATCCCTTTTTAACATTCTTAGTCCTTGGATGCCAGTTAGAACTGCGGACTGTGATTTAGTACTGTGAACCTTCAAATTTTCCAAAGTCCCATTGAGAACCTTGGCTTTCTGAAAATAAATATCACGTAGGACACGCATTCGCACCCCGCAGAGTTTGCTTAAAGCCCTTGAGATAAACGCAAATTACCCATCTATACATCGTCGTTTCTAGCCCTGTCTCTTTAATTTAGCCAACATCTCAGATCACAAATTCACAATTGCCCATTTTTGTCGTACCGTACTTATTCATCTTATGATCTCGTTGCCAACAAAAGACCAAACCAACCTGGCGTAGCACACCGAAGGGATTCGGAGCTTACGTCCTCGAAACTATTTCTCCTACCCCGATCGAATTTACATCTGGCAAGGTTGTAATCGCCGGTATTCGAGTTCGGCGCTCTTCTTTCAGACGATGGCCCCGATACCTTCTTTCTGCCGATATGTACTAATCACTTATGATCTTCCGGTTAATTTTGATTTCTACGATCGTTCCGTTATCAAGTAATTTAACTGCAAATAGTCTGTACCGCCTGTCTAGGGGTTTCAAGTCTAAAGTGAAGTAAGTTTCGATTCGAAACGCTACATCCTGTAAACGCCACAAACATTTAGCGTAGTATGACAGATGTTATTCAGGATTCCTTTAGTATTGCTAGGTGTCTAACAATTTTGCATGCTTATTAGGGTTGTCATATTATCTAACTTAACGGTCCATGTTTATGCCCCTCAATTATCCGTACTAAGCCCACTGCTCCGTCCAATCTAGGCTGACATCCTGAATCTGCTAATTTCGAACAACTGCCTCCCGTGAAGACACGATTTGTGATATTAAGGCTTCACTGAGCATGCTTCTATTCAAGAAGGTCCGACACGCGGTGCCGATTAGATTAACCAAAAAGTCACTTTACGACAGCTTTGTTAAGCTTTGACTTTCCTGTGAGCAACCGACGCTTAGTTTTGAAACGGAGCGTAAACATTACCTCATTTAATGATATCGCTCTAAATGTCGACTCCAGCACAGTGTGCGCCACATCACAAAGACGAAACAGTGCATACAGACTGTTGCAAAGACATGGAAGGCAGTTCTTGTCCTTCAAATACGTCTTCGAAGCTCACTGGATAGAGTGACCATAATACACTTAAACTTTTTTTTTCGACTGCGCACCGAAAGCTGCTCTCAAAGGTGGTCTCTGTACTTTATTCATAAGACTGAGTTTTCGCAAAAACTGCAGTACCAAACAAAAAAGCCTACTTTTTTGCTTCGGAATCTACCAAAATGCCTGAAAATGCCAAACTCCCTCACAATGTTGCAGTCCTGCCAACACATAGCCTCGCCTTGTGGGTGTGGCCAAGCAGAGGATGGACGTGGACGTGGACATGTCCACGCCCTATTTTGAAGAATTTCAGGAGGTATTTCAGTCGCTTAAACGGTATCTTTTGCGTTTACATGTTCCGCGTTTGCCTAAATATACGTTAATTCACCCAGGCAGTATAAGGGTTTTCATCGGAGTACAATCGACAAGCCGATTGCGTGGGACAAGAAGGCATATTACGCGCGGACGCGGGATCCCTCCGCTCCCCCCATACGTCGTCGGTGGTAGGCCAACCACTGGAATTATAAATGCCCGAACTTGTCCCAAAAGTTTATACGGGTAGGCATCTTACTGCATTGCTTACTAGAAAGTTCAGAACTCGTAGAAATAAGTGAGGGCGCAGTAACAGGCAGGTGCTATCTGTCAGATTTACGGGGATTCATCCTGTAGGCCCAAATGCCACTATCCAAAACAAAGAAGTTGTTTCGCATGCTGCGGCCATACCACTCAGAGTTTTCCAAAGATCCGTAGACGACATTACAAACGACTCGAACTTTCCTTTCGCAGGCCCCTGAACAAGGGCAGCTATGTCCATTTGGGTCTTGGGCGTGTTCTACTGGACCAACTGTGCGCACGACTTATCACTGTCTGAGGAGGGGCGGACGAGTTCACTACTTTGAATGCCAGACCATCACCTGGCCTCCGCCGATCGGAGCCTATTTTTGATACGCCATCTAGGGACTGCATTTCCCCCGTTATTAACATCATTAATTACTTCCATGGCAATAACACTACCTATGTTTTACGACGGACCTTTTTTGCAGGAGCCGCCGATAACCGGTGGAAGTGGTCTAGAAGCCTTTTAGTGTCCCGTTGTGAACTATAACCTTGCCTGTATTTTTCGCACTGATTGTCCTCACTTGCAAACGCTAATAAATCGTCGTTTCTAACCCTTGTCTGCACACTTTTCTATGCTGTGTACATTTACGTGGAGTGGTTATCGCTGATTTGCACTAGCCGAGGCTGAGAGGATTCAATGACACATGTAAAGGTACTGCGGTAGCCGATAGTTTAGAATGAATGCACTCGCGAGTGCAAAACCGAAGCCAAAAAAGGTGGAGGAACTAAGGGGAAATGGGGAGCGCCGCCGCGCATTTCTTCGGATGCTGCGGCCAAACCTGACTATCGTGTCTAATATCACGGACTAGCCACGCCAGAGAGCCTCGTCTGGCCTCTTCATATCCTCCTATTGCCACGGCGACAAGGCACGGCCAGCCGAGGCTGATGCTGGTAGGAAGGGGAAGTAAAGCATTTATATAGTCTAAACTTACTATATATTTTACAAGACTGACGGTGTAACTGCGCATTTGTACCTCCAGTATACCCAAACCATATAGCCTCCATGGAAAAACTATCAGAAACCTTAACCGTACAAAAATATTTATCCATGACTTTACAATCTAATCACGAGTCACTCATGCGGCATCTCAATGATCGAATTCACCGATCAACGGGGTGGTCAATGAAACTATTACTTCGGCATTCAAGAAATGTTTGAATTTCATGTAGAAGCCAAGACAAGTCAAAAGCATTTGATCTAATTTGCTAGTAATCTAAAATACACGAGTAGACGATTATTGGTTTTTATCGGGGTCTAAGTGTTGCCATTTTGCATATTAGGATGAAAAGCAAGTCCGTTTTTATTTTTTCAACACCAGTCTTTCTAGGGTACAGTTTTTGACTAATTTAATGCAAATTTCGGTGTTGGTCTCAATGTGTGTTCTGCCTCCTAGTATAGATTACCTCATAGATGTCCGATATGGCACTATCTAGTCTGTATGATTTAATCGAGGCTAGTAAAGGACTGAGTGAGGCCAGTGAAGACGACTGTGGGCAATGCTTTAAAACACTGGCCATGTCTTAGATGACTTACGAGAGTCGGCAACCCTTAAATTAGTTTAATTCATGAGAATTTGTGTAATACACGAAGGCTTTGTGGGGTGCAAAATAAACTAGCATTTCTCGCATATAAATGAAGATATCGATTAGATGGCTATACTGGCTGACGACAGGGCAATACCCCGTACTTATGAATATAAAACAAAATATTTTTCTCATATAATTTTAAGTGAAGCATTGACAATCGCGTGTCAGACTTTATTAAACGACCCGTGATGTGTCCAGCAAAAGCATCTAAAACGGAAAAATCGTCTGTCGTGCGTAAGTAAAATCAGGTGAATTTTGTCAGAAAATGTTCATGACATGCACAAGAGGATGCTGGGAGGATGAAACACTGCGTAAAAAGTAAGTGTACGGAAAGGATAATCGTAAGGCATTTGGTGTGGTTTTGAGTCTACTTTACGTGTTTTTCCAATGCATTGGGGTTCCGTGAAAGTATGGCAAAGTAGACGCATAAGCGGCTGGGTGCCACTGGAGAGGAATATCGACCATACTTCGGAATAGCAAATAGAAGCGCTCGAAGGAAGCCTGGAATGTGTAACCATGGTATAAAAGAACTGTCGCAAATCAAGTAGGAACCAGCGCATCTGTCGCCAATTTGCCTTCGACTGAATCGTTGCCGATAAGCACTAAGCAAGCATTTGAAGACATTGTTATGCGACTGCGCGAGCATGCTAACCTCAAAGATAAAACAGTTTCTAAATGAAAATGATAACTGCGACCTGTATATAAGGAAGCAACTTGGATGAAGGTTTTATTGAAAAGGACTGCATTAGAAAAGTCCGCCAAAACTTTTAGATTCGCGGTTTCGTTCCAGTTTCCGCTGAACCGAATACCCCATAAATGTTCTTCGGGGCTTCCTCCCTTCCGGTATTTTCAATGATACGCCAAAGTAATTAACTGTCACTTACAGACATCATTCAACTAGGTTTAATATCGGCAGGCATCAACTAATAATATACAGAAGATTGCCGGCGAATGTTTTACGGGTGCACAGATAGATATTTCGGTCCCTAATAACTCCTGAGAACTATCGAAATCTTTCGACAATAACACGGACGCCCAAATAGTTTTAAAAAGTCCCAGCATTTTTTTCTGTAGATCCATTGCCATGAACGCCGAAAGAAACCATACTTGACACTGCTTTACAGCTGTGTTGCTGCTCTACTACGCCTAGCATGCGTTCGTTACAGATACCTTTGAATGATGAGATTAATGCACAAATTTTCGGCTAAATAAGTCAGTAAGCTAAACCAGCTGCCTGGGATTCACTAGCTGCGTAGGTGGTTTCCAGCCCACTTTATGCCTTTCGGACGTGAGCACTGTCTGATATCTGAATTTCAAAAGTTAGTTTCTGTTCTTTTCGTCACTGATTTGGCGTGCTCGCAGGGAGGTAGTCAATACGTATGCCGCGCTCCAAATCGCAGCCATTGAGCATTCTCAGGCCGAAGGCTGCCTCTGAGCTCCCTCAAAGAATATACCTTGCTGCTCCCGAGGGTGAGATTTTTTCCCCGCGCAGGCTTTCTGCTCCTTGTCCATTTTCGACCGCTAACGGAACTTCCGTAAAAAAAAAACAAGCGGGTCCAGGGCAGCGAGATTTTTTTGACTAATCCGACAGGTAGAAATACAAACATTAAGAATACCACTCCGTGGGTGTTACCCACTGTGATGTAAGTAATGTTAAGTGAAATGTATTTTTGTTAAAAGGATGTACCAAGTAAAAAGGGAAAAAATTGACATAAGTCGTAGAGCCAGTATGTTTAAAAGTACTGTCGGATAAGAGAACTGAACAGACAATATTTGGTGAAGTTATTGCCCTAAATTGCAGAGATAAGAAGGTCTTCACGGTACGCAAAACAAATATTCAGAGTAAGTGAACGGATGGCAAAGGGTTTCATAGGCGGGAATTGGCATGATTAGGCGGGTTCGATATCCTAGAAATATTGAATAATGCGAATCTTATGGGAGATCGTGACGGTAGGCAGGAAAGTTTAAATTGAAATGTAATATAGTCTCATGGGTCAGCATGCAACAATTGGAAAATCGGGTCAGACGCATTCAAAAAGGTCCTTTGTGCGTCTAAGCTGCTCTGGTTGTCAACTGTTCTAAACTATTTGCGTCTGCCCGTAAAGTGATTCATCGGTAAAAATGAAAAAAATGTGCAGAAAAAAAGAGGATCGACTGTATCAAAGGAGTAAACTAAACAGTGGATGTTGAGAATATATGTTACGAAGTTATATTATTTGATAACTTTAAAAATTCCGCAAATGGTTTTCACAATCTTTTTAGCATATTTTATTTTCTGGGATCATCAGATAGCTTATGCAAACCGATAGAGAAAGCGTAAATCGGAAATGCCGGTATTCGGCGACTTGAAAAAGTCACGATAAAACACTCCAGAAAATTCAACGAATGAGCATCTGTAATTACTAGTGCCTTATTCATGGAAGCATCAAAATTTGCATCAAGTTGTCCCCACACATGGCGTTTTCTGCTTTATTCCCGGGCCGAATAATTGTCAATAATTCAGTGCCAAAGTCTTCAAAGTGTAACCTGTCGCTACATTAGAGTGCTTGAGTCGGCATGGAAAATCACTTGTTGTTGTTGCACACTGCATTACTATTTGCTAGGAAGACCTACAGTTACGAATTGTCGTATCCATCATTAGAAAGCCCTCTGTGGTTGTAAAAATGCCTACAGAAACCTTTACCCGTCGCATTTCATTCAAATGAAGATTCCATCTCCGGCATCTCGGTGTCAGCAGCTGATACCTGGCCAGGAAATCGTATGCCCTTGTTGGGAAGAATATTCATTTGTGTATGGTACTCTGACGAGACTCATTGTGTTTGCGCATCATCACTAATATGGATGGAGAACATCAGACGAGATAGCGAATGACAAAATTACACTAACAATGACTATTCATAAACTACAACGGAGGTGGGAGCTGACATCATTTGACACACTATAAATAGGTATTTAGGGACAGGAAATTCTATATTGTACTAAATCACTCCAATGCTGCAAACATGACGCCAAAACACACGATAGTAGGAAAATCAGTTTATTAACAAACGTACTATATATGCGATTCTATAAATGCTTAAGCTAAAAGGACGCAACGTCTGTCTATGCACCCTTCATATTGAAACTGATGGTTCAAAACTAATAAAAAGAGAGCTAACACATGTGTTTGTGCCACAGCATCTCATTTTGTTGCTAGAAAGCATTGTTATTTGTCTCATGAGGGCTTAATTCCGTAGAAATACCTACAATCTTGCATAATGAATGAACAAATGATTTTGCATTCTGCATTTTGCTACTTCAAAATCCAATACATTAGGGCGCTTTCTGTTATCATTTGTTTGGCCCCCGCCACAGTAATCTGTTCGCTATTTTAAGCAGACGCTCTCGATTCGCATGCGACGCTCCTCTTTTGCCCTTTCGGTTAGCGCCTGACTGAGGATTCAGTAGATTCTTTGGCCTCTAGGTTTGCTGTTAGAATTCACTGTAGTGGCAGTGTGTCCAAGGGTTATGCTAAATTTCTGATGCATAAAGTCCACCAACATTAACTCTGATCCAGTTACTTTCGACGCTGCGTTGCCCTTTTTACCTATAAAGTCAAGTGTTCATGATTTGACCAGTTATTTGTTGGTACGCTCGTTCGGAATTTCGGAGAAAAGACCAACGTCAAAATGCTGGATTACATGAAAAACTATAAATATATGCTAACGAAAGAGTAATTTATCACTTAAAACGCTTATGGATGCATGCATAAAAAATAAAAGACACAGTTATGCAAACAATCTGATAGGCGACAATTGCGTTTAACTATATCCGTTAGGTCCTGATTGACCTCAAGTAGACACATGATTGGAAATAATAATAGCACGATGACTGGTTGTCGTGCAAGCCTGCTTTTGGTCATATTCTGTTTAACTGACATCTGCTCCTCCCGAATAAAAATTTCAGTTGAGCCGTCTATTGCGCAGCTCAAGTCTGCATTAAGAATACGATGTGAAATCGATACAAAGCGTTTTGAAATTATGTGGTTTAAGAACGGGAGACAATTTGCGGAGAACTGCCTAAATTTTCGAATCCTCCCATTAAATTTTACGTGTATCCAAAATGGGACTTTTGTGGAATTACTTTTTAACGCTGTCGAATATGAAATTAGAGGAAACTGGTCTTGCCAGCACGGAGACCAATCCGACGGAATTGAAGTAAATGTCAAAGGTAGATTTTGCGTGACTACATCATATATGACAGCTGTAACTGTCAGCATTCATTTGAGAATATTTTTACGTTGTAAGAACGCAAATATTTTTGTAGCCAAAATGTTAAAAATGTAAGAGTTAATATGCACTGCATTTTCAACTTTCGTTTGCACTTTAAATTCCTTTCAGGCCGTTATTTTTTAGACCGCGTCAGAGACTGCATGAAGCCTTTACAAGTTTCTTTGATGTGCATTTTGATGATTTACGGCAATTCCTTTCTACTTTCCATGATTAATGCACTATTGCGAAGTGAAGTCGACCTTTTTATACTTGCATCTAGAGTACATTTTATTACCCTTGATAGCAAAAATAGTGTATTTGCAGCTCAAAGTTTACTTCTCAGCTTGTGATTATTTCACCGCTCACCTGTTCTTAAAAACGATCTAGGTTTTTTAGACCTTTCAACGTAAATAAATATTTGCCATGAAAAAGACTTTTTCGTTTTGTTTAGGAATCGCAATTTTTGGTATGATGGGGGCTGCTAATCTCCAACTGCCCGAGAATGACACACAGCTCATTGACAAAAATAAATATCATGATGTTGGTTTATTTTCTTTGACAGAATGCGGAATTCCTCTTTAGACGGACTGTATATACTGTGATTTGTAATGCGGCTTGTAAACTGCCATTTAAAACCTACGGTTTGCACGTGCGGTAAAAGTACGGACCGAAGAAGGCATTTAAAAACAACTTTTAGTGAGTTTAATCTGAAATTTTTAAAGAGCCCAAAACTCAGAAGTAACAAGGGGTCATGCTTAAACATTGCATACAACTAGTAAACATATCGTAGTGACACCCGACTGCTTACTTGAGTCCCTGCTTATTTAAATGTCATCTTTTATCCGCTTGTATGTCGCATTGCGTTTAGTTACACAGGCAGATCACTGTGAATGTCACGGTGTATTCACAGAGCCCGCGAACTTGTCCACTTAAGAGAGGATTTTTCACTCCTTCCAGTCCCGCTGATTGTAAAGACTTCGGAGATTAAGCTTATGTCCTCAACCAGTAGTACAACAGTCTCTGGGGCAAGCGCGCTTCGTCGAGCCGGTGAAATCCACGATGACGCCTTCTCCATCGCTGGCCCTCGCGCTGCTGTTGTCATCAGGCAATTGTCTGTTGGTGAGGAGACCACTACAAAATTGGTCGACGTTGACTTTGGCAGTGGTACGCGAGCCAATCCGATCAACTTGATACAGAGCCAGCTCTCTGGTATGCACTCCGTGGAAATCGAATGTTCCACTAACTGCGTCTCTCAGTTAACGCCGCTCCGGTGGACCATACGCAATGGGGTAGGGTAAATTTCAAACTTTCTTATTATTTGTAACCCACAAATACTCGCACTGACTGTTTAAATTCTGTTGTTCCGATCGATCTAAGTTACCCTTTGCTGACTGTATGAGGTACGACTTCCTGACTCGGGCTCCCGTGAAACAAAGATCCCGGGAGTCGAATCACACTTCACCCTGTACCACAGCGGCCCCCGCGATTCCTCTGGTCGACACGGTGTGGCGATTGCCCTATCACAACAAGCGGACCTCGCGCTACTTGCTTGGGAACCAGTCAATGACCGTATGGCCTACGTGCGACTGAAGGGTCACTTCACGAACATCTCCATCGTCGCTGTGTACGCACCAACTTCGGCTACCGACCAGCGCGATAAAGAGGCGTTTTACTGTCAGTTGCAAGCGCTAGTTGAAAGACTGCCTCGCCGCGATCTGCTGATTGTTGCTGGCGATTGGAATGGTCGAACTGAACCTGGAGACCCCACAACCAGTCATCTTCTTGTCCGCTTTGAGCTTGGTTCCCGATGTGAAAACTGTGAGAGATTACTGAGCTTCGCAGATCGAAACCGACTGCTTGTCACCAACACATGTTTCCAGCATCGTAAAAAACATCTGCTGACCTGGTTTTCAAACGACGGTCGTACGGCCAGTCAGATTGACTACATACTAGTCAGCTCAAGGTTCCGCTGCTGGGTTCACGATAGCAGATCGATGCGTGGTGCCGAGACTGGTAACGCCCATGGTTTGGACCATGTCCTCGTCCGTACACGCCTGAAAGTTCATCTCCCATCCGCACCAAAAATGCCACGTCCTAGACGTCTCAATGTCGCAAAAATCCGGCAAGCCAGCACTGCCGAGGCCCTAAGCAGAGAAATCCGGACCTGTTTTACGACCCTAGCCGACGGAGAAGTCAGTAACCAGTGGTCGTCACTGAAGACCTCAGTCTATGGGGCAGCTGAGACAATCCTTGGATACACCCAGCGACGCCGCAGTGACTGGATCAGCGGAAGAACCCTGCAGTTGTCTGCTCAAACGCCTAGAGCCAGGTCCCGCAACGATGATTACTTCCGCCAACTTCGGAAGATAACGGCAAAATCGGCCAGGGATGACCGGAAGCAATATTGGGCTGAAATAGCGACATCCATGGAACAGGCCTCAAACGTTGGTGACACCCGAAAGCTCTACCCTCTGATCCGCCAAGTTAGCGGTAAGCCCTCTACACTGAGTGACTCTGTTCGCGATGTGAACGGCAGCTTTATAGCTGACAACTCGGCCAAAGTCGAGCGCTGGCGTGAGCACTTTGAGCACCATCTCAACTTCGATACCCAACCTACATCGCCCTTGCTCTCCTCCTCAGCGGAGTTTCTTCCCTCTCCTACCTATGCAGTGCCATGCGATTCCCCCTCCGAGGAAGAAGTCGCCGATGCCATACGAAAGTTGCGCAACAATAAGGCACCCGGAGAGGACGGTATACCCGCTGAAATCTTCAAGTCTTGTGTCGACACTCTGGCGCCCTGGCTCCATGAGGTGATTGAACGAGCGTGGAGAGACGAGGTTGTTCCTGATGACTGGGGCTAAGACATCCTTGTACCTATCCTCAAGAAGGGAGATAAGAAGAGATGCGAGAGCTACCGCGGCATAAGTCTCATCGACGTTGCTGCGAAGATCTTCGCTATTGTCCTACTCAGACGATTCCAGGCTGTGCGTGACTCAAGGACGAGGCCCAACCAAGCCGGATTTCGTGCTGGACGTGGATGCGCAGATCAGATATTCACACTGAAGCGCATTCTCGAATTTCGCCATAGCTACCAACAACCGACGGCCGTCTGCTTCGTTGACTTTGCCGCCGCGTTCGATTCCGTTCACCGTGAGTCCCTGTGGCAGATAATGGCGCTAGATGGTGTACCGGCAAACATCATCGTCATGATCAAGGCCTACTATCGCTCCACTACTGCGAGAGTCCTGGTTCGTAACAATCTTTCCCAACCGTTCGGTATTCGGTCTGGCGTCCGACAGGGTTGTATCCTGTCACCCATATTGTTCAACTACGCTATTGACTGAATCCTCGGGAGGGCCCTACGCGACAGTGACGGCGTTGAATTTGCACCCGGACATCGACTGACTGATCTCGACTATGCCGATGATATCGCCTTACTTGCTTCAAGTTTTGGTGATCTGCAGTCTATGGTGTCACGGGTGAACGAGGTCGCTAAATCCGTCGGTTTGTCCATAAACGCTGGGAAGACCAAAGTATTCTCAGGCTGCATACCTGACCAGGAGAAGGCATCCCTCGGGTTTGATGGCTGTCAACTTGAAGAAATGGATAGTTTTAAATACCTCGGGGCGAGGCTGCTGCCTAATGGACAGAGTAAGGAGGACATTGTCTCCCGAATCGATGCTGCCCGCTGGGTTTTTTCAAGCCTTCGGAAATGCCTGTGGAACCGACGTGACCTATCCATCGCCACTAAGATTCGCGTGTAACGTGCATCTGTTCGGTCTGTCCTTTTCTACGGTTGTGAATGCTGGACTTTGCGCGTGGAGGATGAGCGAAAACTGGAGGTATTTGACCACCACTGCTTGAGGATCATCCTTCGAGTGAAGCTAACCGACTTCGTTTCAAATGAGACAGGCCGCGATCGCTGCGACAACATCGCAGGGATGACTCAGGCCATCCAAGAAAGACGACTGAGGTGGTTCGGGCATGTTCTTCGTCGTCCACCTCAGGAGCTCAATGTTACTGCCCTCGATCCGGCACCGTTGCCCCATTGGAAGCGTCGAAGAGGGTGTCAGTTCAAAACCTGGCTCGACACTGTCCGTCAAGACATGGAGGTGGTTCTTGGACCTTCGGTATTCGGTCTCCGTCGTTGGCGACGGTAACGGGTTGAGCAGTCTAGATCTGCTGTCGCCGATCGTCACGCGTGGAGAGGTACAATTCGGGACATCATCGAGGCCGGCTAGATCAGACATGATCGCAGCCGTATCAAGTACAAGTACAAGTAAGTATCCTTTCCAGCAAATTGTTGTTAAATTCGGTAATCGACAATGCCTTAGAAGGCCTTTTGCGAACTGATCATCCGACAAGTGAAAATGGCGTGCATCAGTAAACCTAGCTTGCCGGATTAAATAGGGCTTTCCGTCTTGCCTTCAGATGTCATCGAATACTTTCATGGCTGTCAGGTTTTTCGAAAACCCTTGTGGACAATTGATTTACTAAACGCATAGATCTATAGTCATCGCTTCAGACTCGCCTGCCAAAAGAAGTCGATTGGCTAGGCAAATATGTACCTATATATGCACGCATATATCACATTCGTCCTCTCTCGAAGAGTAAACAGTAAAGGAGGCGGCGCGCTTACGGACTGAGTCATAATTGTACATTTGGTGAGCAATTTTAACATCTGGTCGGTCGTCTCTGATACGTACTTTATTTTCACCAGACCATGCTATAACCTTAGTGATGTTTCCGTTCAGGTTCTCTGAGGGTAGACACATAGGTATAAATTGAAAAACAGGCATCCCAAGAAATATAATTAGAAAGGTGAAGTTCTTTGGGAAAGAGCAAAATTTTATTGTGAATTTTCGAGACTGGTTCCCCAGCTCGTCTTCAGACAACGGGTGTGCAAAAACAACTAACTTTTAGACTGAGTAGCAAAATAAGTCCATGATTGGTTAAGGTTGTCATCTCGGGATTGGCTGACACAGTTTGAATCTGTCCTTAACGATTTTGTATGTGGCATCTAAATCGATATGCCTGTGGATGCATGCCTCATCTGAGTGCATTGCCTCCAGGAATTCGCGGCCTTTTCTTGTTTGGCAGGCGCCAACAATGCGAGTGTTCTCCCATGCGAATTTATGCCCAGTGTCTAGTGTGTGCATGGCCAGCTGGGATAGATGGTCGCGTCTCTTCACCGCTAACTGATGCTCATGTATACGGGTTGAGACAGATTTCCCAGTTTGGCCACAATAAACGGCATCACAACTAGAACACGGGATTTCGTAGGCGACACCTTTTCTTTCGAGGTAGCCGACCCTGTCCTTAGGGTGCACAAGCTGTGTGCGTAAGGTAGTTGCCGGCTGGTGTGCTACGTGTATCTGGTACTTTTTCAATTGTCTTTCGACAAGTTCAGATACATTTTTGACGTATGGGGGAGTTCGCCATGTGGTTTGTTTTGGTGCCTGAGTGGCCGTAGCACTGGAAATACCTTTTCCCTTGAGTTGCTGGTGCCTCATGCATTGACGTATAAAGTCATACGGGTACCCATTTTCGGAGAACAGTTTGTAGAGGTATTTCATTTCTGCTCGATAACTTGTTTCGTCAGAGCAGTGGGTTTTGGCTCGATTCAGAAGGCTGTAGACTGTGCTCCGTTTGTGAGAGACAGGGTGGTTACTCTCAAAGTGTAGGATGACCTCTGAATACGCCTCTTTGCGATAAACTGATGTCTGGAGTGATCCATCGGTTTTTCGACGTATAAGGACATCCAGGAATGGGAATTGTCCATAGTTTTCGGCTAATAAACGTCTTCGGATAACCGTCCTGGTCTTCAAGTCTGAACCAGATTGTGAGCTGTCGAATGGTTACACTGAAAAATGAGACTCTGCGCCGTTATCGTTGATTTTACGTAAATTTTTTGCTTCTATTTCGTCACTTGGACCTCGCTTGAGGAGCCCGTCCAGCAAGGGTACTTGTTGCTCCTGTTCTTTCCTCTTTGCTAATTCTTTAGCATATTTTTTCTGACGATGACAACTTTGTTGTCCACGCAACGGCGCCAAAAGTTCGGCATCTGGCGGGAGAAGACAGTCTTCTCCAGCTCCTGTAGGACCAGTTGTGTCGCTGGACCAGAGATTTGGGAGCTCATCGAGTCTTCTTGATATACCTATACGTTTCCCCTGCAAACGTGAAGTAAAGTCTTTGACAAAACTCGGACAGTCTCTATTTCGGATGGGCTCTGTGTTCCGTCGTATGTCTCCCCAACTTTCTTTCGCAAGACTATGGGCCAAACGCAGCAAGGTAGATGTGGATAATGACCTCACGTCGAAAGAGGCCATGATTTCAGCCCATTGGATTCGCCGACTTCGGAAGTCTACGTGGAATTGTAGGTTTATCGAACTGCGGTAGTCAGACTGGCTCGGACGATCTTCACAGGAGAGTTAACACACATCTCCGTATGTGAGCCATTCTCCCGAAGCTACCATGAGCAGCAGAGTCATAAAAATAAAGGACCGATTAAACCCTAGGGAGGAGTCCAGTGCAGTTTATCGTATGCCGTGCCTAAATTGTCTTTGCAACTAAACAAGTCAGACAAAATGCGTGCTCCGATCGTGTAGACACGAACACAATCTGGTCGTATGACAATGACAAATTATTGTAAGTAACCGTCCACACCTTCGAAACAGACCCGGAGTTTAACTTGGCAGAAACCGGAAGACCAACCGAGAGTTGACTGAAGCCTGGGGCTTGGATAAGGACGCAGTCAGTCGATGTGTCGATCTGTCGCCGGTATACAGAACCCTGCGCAATCCCTTTCAACTCTTCGGCTCCGATCGCTGATTGGCGTTTAGACTCAGGTCGAGTTATAACATGGAACACAAAGGCGGGCCAATTTACAAATTGGTCTAAGCAGTTTTTTGGAAGCGTTTAGTAATCCATGTATTTTGCTTAAAATAATCTGCGATCAATGACGCTTTGAGTCGCCTTCAGTCGGAGTTTCTACTGGCGCGGGGGCGATTTCACACTTCAATTTCCCCACAACAAACAGCCAAACGCCCTTTCAATTGATCACATCAGGCTAGTAATTGAACTTGGGGATGCAATAAACTTACCGAATCCTATTCACGGCTTTGGGTCCCTTTGGAAGGACTCCTTCTTATGATGCTCTTTTGGGTGGCTATCCTGGATGAAAAATCGTCACCCTTCTCGGAATGAAACAAACGCGAACGATGACTCAATCTCTCCACTCGCTGCGAAAGGGAGACTGATATGGCGAAATTATGCCTTTTTATGGTCAACAGCAAGTGCCTAGGGAAGACAAAAAGTAATGTGGACCAACTGCCGCCTGAGCTCAAAATTATCTTCCTTTCTTGTTATTTCAGACCGTTCCAAGTACGTTTAGGACGTAATAGACAGGATTACTTTAATGAAGATACGGAAGGACCCACCCATGCAACGCTGGTGCGATTGGCGACACAGAGGTCAAAATGCTATTGGCAGCACATACCTCCGTGTAGTCTGTTAAGGATTACTACGAGGGTTCCCAATGAATTCGTGTGTATGTGTGTCAGATGTTTCGGTCCCTCCGCTTCCGAACCGCGTTCGTCAGTTCTATGCTTCCCCGCCCCTTGCCAGAGATCTTACACTACTGAAGGCGGACTGATGCAAACAAAAAAGGTTTTTTTTAAAATCGGAAAAATGAATGCATTTGTCTCTTCTACTCCATTGTCTCCCCACCTGTCAAGAGCATTATGTCGGAGTACGAAACCCAACTGGTCTCTAACGGTGACTGCCCAGACGGTCTGTCTACCATTCGCACTCGAGCCACCTTCACCTGCCTCATCCGGCCCATCCACGGCGCTGCGCCCAGGGGGAGTGCTGTGCCGTCCAGCGGACACAATCCGCCGCCGCCGCCCCTGGTGGGTCTCAACCGCATCACCTGTGCGCCGGGCAGGCTTGGTCGCACTATTGAACACAGGCTTTTGCACCTGTCGTTCGGATGTTCCACCTCCGCGGCGCCTGTTGCCGGTTCCCTTGACGAGGACTGTTTGCAGAATGGATACCGCAATTCCGTCTGCCTTTTCATTGTCTGTCCAGGTAGGGCTGTGCACTATGAACTAGTTTTATCGTCTTAACTTCCGCCTAGAGTGGATGTGCTAACTCATGAAAAGTCAACCAAAATTTCGAAATGCGTTCTCGTTTCGAAAAGATAAATTAAGCAGTGTTGTAAAACTAATCATGATGCAGCATAAATCTATAATGATCCAGTTACCTCAGGGTGTCGGCTTTAGAAAGAACTTATTTTCGGCTGCATGCAATATCTATACTCTGCAAAAAATGACTACTTAAGAAGCATGCAATTTTCTCATTGATTTTCGATGCCCTTGAAAATTCAATTACATTTCATGGAAAACATGCATAAAAATATTAATTCTTTTACTTATTCGGTAGAAAATCACGTCTTCTTCCGATTTCATACGCAAAAGAAGAGTATAATTCGGTTTTTAAAAACTTTTCTAATTCCTGAATAATGTTTAACCCGACCTGCTGTTACACTTTCATTCAGGGTTTCAAAACTACAAGCTGTATATTTTCCGTGTACGGGAAACCATGCATTTCTCTTCGGTGTTAAGAGGAGACCATATGAGGTTCATAAAAGTACGCAGTGAATTTGAGCAATATTGTTAACTCTACAAGCCACATTCGTAAATGCAGATAGATGACGTTTCATGAACGGCCATTTAAAGGTATTAAGAAATCTCACAATTAGAAACTTTTTTAAAACCGAATTATACTCTTCTTTTGAGTAGCAAATTGGAAGAAGACGTGATTTTCTACCAAATAAGTAAAAGAATGAATATTTTTATGCATGTTTTCCATGAAATATAATTGCATTTTCAAGGGCATCGAAAATCAATGAGAAAATTGCATGCTACTTAAGTAGTCATTTTTTGCAGAGTATAGATCTTGCATGCAGCCGAAAATAAGTTTTTCCGAAAGCCGACACCCTGAGGTAACTGGATCATTAAAAATTTATGCTGCATCGTGATTAGTTTTACAACACTACTTAATTTATCTTTTCGAAACGAGAATGCATTTCGAAATTTTGGTTGACATTTCATGAGTTAGCACATTTTTTTATCAGATCCCTCATCGTATCATCATCACCAATACCACCGCCTTCACCGCACCACCACCGCCACCACCACCACTACCACCACCACCACCATCACCGCCACCGCCACCACCACCGCCACTATCACCGCCACCACCACCACCGCCACCGCCACCACCACCACAAAAAAAATTGTTGTTTTCTGTTTCGCTATAGGGTGAGATGGCACATTCGGCCGCCGTATTTTACGGTCTTAACAATTTGGTCGGACATTTTGTGACGTCCTCTTAGGATTCCAGTATGATTCCCTTCAAACTGTCAATCGAACAAAAACTATACGACAATCCTTCGTTTAGACATTTAGAATGCAGTATTAAAGTGCAAGGCGCATGACTAACAATATCCCATACGCATAATCAGCACTCTTTGTCCTCTCCATCCCAATTCGAATTCAACCACCGAACCAGCGGGGATGGTCATTTTACAGCATACGAAGATTAGTATCCCATAACGCCATGTTATTGTTGCTTGAAGGCAATGGCTGGGGATTGAGGTGAGTCCAATGTGCCTTGGACAGTTTAGACGAAGCAATCAGCTCTATTTATAGCCTCAGTTTCAACCATAACGCCCTCTACTAAACTGAGAGAGATATACTTTTAAATCGACAAGCAGTGTGCTTACGCAGTCTTCCAACGATTGTTCAGACCGCCCCCCTGCTACGGTTTCCCTTCAGTGCTCGAGGCCGCTTGCGACTGCGCTGTGGCCTCTCTCTCTCAAGAGCCTGATGGGTGTAGCCACGCGAAATGTGCTTGAGAGGACGTTAGCATGGCTCTTTGCTGATGCGGTGTATGAAGGAAGGATGGTGGAGCGAAGGCCGTGATATTGGGGGGGCTTCGGTGTGCGCGCACTGCCTTCTCAGGTCAATCACTGGCCCTCCCAGCCCTTTCGTGCGTCCTAGAGCTCGCGGGGTTAGGCCCTGTGCCGCATCGCCGCCCCCCCCCCTCCCCAGCCCCTCATATGAGCATCACTCAGTCATGCGGGAATGGTGGTGGCTGGTAAGTGGGAAGGACGCGATACGATTGGCTCTTCTAATTGCTGCTTTGTCCACGCGTGCACGTTATGTCGTCGTCGAAATAGCCACCGTGCTTACTCGTACGAGGACAGGCTCTAACATGTTGGAGGTGTTGAATGGTTACTATTTTTCTCTAGTCACCTCCACAGCTATGGCGGGGGGGGGGGTTCGGCGTGTATGTTGTTTTTGTGTTCACCTCGTAAGTGCTCCTTTTCTGTTTGTTGCTGTCGTACTTGAAAGGAGTCTGCGAGCCACCTTTCGACTTCTACAGAAGAACCTCTGGACGTATCTTGCTTAAATATGATCTTGAACTGGGTAAGGTCACTTGGTGATCGCTACTGAACTTCCCTGGCCGAAGATCTCGCTTCTAGTAGCCATTCCAACCATCCAACTATCCTCGTAATCCCACCAGTCGTAGAATGAAAATCTTTACAGAGGGCAGAAGGCCACACGGGAAGTACTACAGGATATCTCGTTTGACTGACATCGTTGGTGAATGGAGCGTTCTGATCGGTATGAGATCCGAGCCGTAGCCTGGTACATGTATTGGGACCAGGTCGTGTGTGTGGCTCGCGTAGACGGGCTGTTTAATTTTGTCAGCCACTGCATCCGCGCCCACTTACGATCGTCATAACATTACTCCTGCCATTGGAGCCAGGTGGGTGAGGGAGGAGTGAGAGAGTGCGGTGAATGCCATGCGAGTCTGCCCCACTGGAAACTATATCACGCGCAAGTCACCGGTGATCCGCACACTGCGAAGGACACACGGTGGACGTCAAGGCCTGCGGCGGTCGAACTGTCGGCGCCCCAATAAATGACGGACTTCACCTCCCTCTACGCCTTACTCCATGCCTGTCCAAGTACTTTTGTGGCAACGAAGTTGAACTGTGATCTTCTTCCAGGTCGGGAGCGGTCAGGAGGAAAAAAGGGCAGTTTTTTGCCCGCGCATTCCGATGTGTATGTTTAGTCACTTTTGACCTGTGTACTTTCGGGGACATACCACGTAGGAATCACCGGTTCTCATCCAATTACCGAAGTTAAGTTACGTTGAGCCCGGTTAGTACTTGCATGGGTTTTGGGCTGGGAAAGCGGGGTGTTGCAGACATCTCTCTTTTATAGGGTTTTCAAAGGCTCTGCCTATCGCCATCATATATATGTATGTATTGCTGATTGAAGCAAAAATGCGCGTTCCCGGATATAACTGAGAAGATAAGGCGATCGCAGGAACCATAGGTATATTTGCCTGACGTTTCGAAAGCAAACAAGCTTCCATCATCGGATGTGGTTTGCGTACTGCACGTCACAGTATTTATGGGTTTTTGTTCTTCGTGCTGGCGTGTCTCTGACTGCCAGCGTGCTGCATCTCAAGGCTTGGCGATTTGTTGTCATGGCGGCAACGGTTCCTCCTCATTCTTTGTCGGGTGTGAGAAGGGGAGCGGCATCAAGGCGACAGAGACAAGGGAGACCGAAATGGCCTTTTCTGGCTTATTAGCCGTCATCAGCCAGTCATACCTAACCCCCAGTGTGGATCACTTGAGATTCGAACCCGAGATCTTTGGTCATGGAGTTTAACGCTCATGACCAAAGATCCCGGGTTCGAATCTCAAGTGATTCACACTGGGGGTTGGGTATGACTGGCTGATGACGGCTAATAAGCCAGAAATGGCCATTCCGGTCTCCCTTGTCTTTGTCGGCTCCATCTCATCTATGTCTACTACTAGTCGCTGTGCGACTGCCTGCGAGGGTTTAAGTATGAGCCCCAAGGCACAACAAAACGAGCATGTTCTGTAACCTGATCGGTGAGCGCGCATCTGTCATAAGTATATATGTATGTATAGTTGAGGTTGTGTGCATTCCGAGATAATATGATGAAGTGAGAAGGCTCGTCGGAAAAATTGATTTGTACTCGTGAATTTTCGAGCTGGTGACACCAACTCGTCGTCAGACGAAATAAACAGAGGAGAAAGTGAAATTGTCAGACCAAATTGGTTGACGTGACAGGGCAGCCACTGACAGGCAAGCAACTAATGTATGAAATGGGGGTGGACACATAATTAGGCTAGGATCTGTGGCGGGGGAGGGGAGAGGGAACTGTTGCAGCTCCCTGTGTTAGAGAGCAGGGGGATGATGATTCAAAGGGAGTACGGAGAGTGGACTTAATGATCGTCGATCTGACATGCGGGCAGAGGTCAGTGAGCCAACGTAGATGTGTTAGGGGTTGCAGATGCGGTTAGCTTTGTCCGGGGTAGGGGATGACGAAATTTTGCGATTATACGTGGCCCTCCCCCGCCACAGATCCTAGCCTAATTATGTGTCCACCCGCATTTCATACATTAGTTGCTTGCCTGTCAGTGGCTGCCCTATCACGTCAACCAATTCACAAATCAATTTTTCCGACGAGCCCTCTCTCTTCATCACATGTATATATGTATATAATGGTAGGGAGCGCTCACCGATCGTTCTTACGGAACTCAGTCGTTCCGTTGTACCTTACGGGCTCTCTCTCGAGCCCAACCAGCAGCCTCACAACAGCGCATGATATAGGCAGTATTTTATTACCGACAACGACAATGGAGACTGGAATGGCCATTCATGGCTTATTAGCCATCTCCAGCCAGTCATACCCAATCCCGAAGTGTGGAACACCCTAGGCTCGAACTCGCGACCTGTTAGTTACAAGTCCACGCCTCAAAACAAGTGTTCAGAAGCGGAAAACTTTAAAACTATCTAGACTTTCTGTGTACCAAAGAAGAGAGGGTATATAGTGTTTGAAAGACCACTCATCAATGCGATATGGTGATTTTGCTGTGTTTTGTATCAAGTACTCCACGCTGGGATAAAAATACAAGGGTTGGACACAGGAATCTGGACCTCCCCCACTACTACTCATGGGTCCGAAATCTAACCCTAACGCCCCTAGCCCTGATGACGGTTTGATCATTGCGAGCGACGATGTTCACCTCGCGCTCCGTTGCAGATGAGGTAGGCACGATGACTTGCGCGTGAATTAGTTATTAGTGAGGGTAGACTTGCACAGCGCCTGTCTCACTCTCTCGTCCTCACTTTAGCCCCGTGTCAAGACATAGACAAGAAGACCATCTTAACATTACTTCTGCTTTCGGAGCCACCTGACTTCGCCAGTCTCTGTGCAGTGGATTCGCATGTGACCGATCAGACCGATGTGTGAGGTGAATGTGCAGTCGAAATAAGGACAAGTTGGGACCGAGTCTACTTCTCTTGAGGCGGGGGCGGTGATGGTGAATGTGTGCGTGATATTCTGGGCGTGAGGACCTTTTTGGCCGTTGGCGATGGGGTGTGGGTGTGTCCAGCTCTGGGTCGCTCGTTTGCAGGTGTAGACTACGCCTAGTAGTCACTTACTGCCAACCAACTCTCACCTGTGGCTCCCCGGAGCTAGGCTCTGTCTAGCCGCCACACGCCGATAACCGCCTCGACCGGAGGGCTAGACCAGGTGAGCCTATCCGTGTGTGCATCTCCGATAATCTTGAAGAAGGAGACACGATCGCCGGGACAAGAGCTTTATTAGCCTGACGTTTCGGATTCCTACTCGAATCCATCATCAGAGACAAAAGAACAGAGCAGCAGAGCACCCGTTTCTGCTCTTTTGTCTCTGATGATGGATTCGAGTAGGAATCCGAAACGTCAGGCTAATAAAGCTCTTGTCCCGGCGGTCGTGTCTCCTTCTTCAAGACTTCTTCCTGGGAC
Organism: Spirometra erinaceieuropaei; assembly: GCA_902702965.1. Lineage (NCBI taxonomy): Eukaryota > Metazoa > Platyhelminthes > Cestoda > Diphyllobothriidea > Diphyllobothriidae > Spirometra > Spirometra erinaceieuropaei. The sequence continues at coordinate 843,078 of CACRXP010000155.1, forward strand.
TCGGCTCTTCGCATCTCCGGTAATCTTGACTCCGCTGGCGGGCATCCGCATCTCAATGATGAGGCTTCGTCTGGAACACCGTAGGAGGCCACAAGGTAAGTTAGCCCCCCCCCCCAGGTAAGGAACGTTGCTTTTGCTTGTTCTTGTTTGGTTGCATTTGTCCTTACTGAAAACTGAGTGCCGTTCTGTTGCATTTCCTCTGTTGCCTCTGCATTTTGCTGTTCTTGTCTGCTTGCTTTGTGTCTGCTTGTTCATGTCTGATCTTATTCTTAGCTAAATGCCCTTCTGTTGAATTTGTCTACTCACCGTTTATATTTCAGCAGCCAGTTAGCTTAGAGAGGGACGGAAAGCTCTGCATCCCGTTTCTCTACCCATCCTCCCTCCCCCCTTCAAGCTTACGGCGCTGTCGTAGGCAGTCCCAGGCTAACTCCGGTCGCTCTTCCAATAAACAAAAGCCGTGGCGCACAGTGGAGTTCGGCAGTCGCCTGGGATAGCTGAGCAGCCCTGTTTAGGGATAGCACTGCTCATCCCCCCCTCGCGAAGGGAACGGGGCTAGAAAAGGTGCCCTAAACAAGTGCAGGGGACCCACGCCTTCTGTAGGCTGACCGCGGCCTTAGACGCAAAACTCACGATCGAAAGACTCAAATCCGAAACAGCATTCTCTCTCTCTCTCTCTTCCCCTTTCTCTCCGCCGCCCCACTCGTTAGACTGGTAGGGTGACAGCCTAGACTGCTCGTTTCCTTTTAAACAACCTGAGGAACAACCGACTGCAACGGAAGACGGCGCGATACAAGGTGGACATTGCAGTACTCAGTGAGACCCGGTTCTCCGAACGAGGCGAACTGGAGGAGGTGGGTGCGGGCTACGCCTTCTGGAGCGGTCGTCCAAGGGCAGAGCAACGGGACGCAGGTGTCGCCTTTGCCATCCGGAATGACATCGTGGGAAGACTGCCTTGTCTGCCGCAGGGTATAAACAATCACCTGATGAGCCTCCGCCTGCCCCTCCGGGGAGGCAAATTCGCCATCATCGTCAGTGCCTGCGCTCCTCCGATGACCAGCCTCGACGAGGCGATGAACAAATTTTACGAGGACCTACACGCCTTCCCGGCGTCTGTGTCGAAAGCGGATAAGCTGATTATCCTTGGTGACTTCAACGCCCCCGTCGGTACAAACCATGCTGCCTGAGGAGGAGTGCTGGGTCCCCATGTCTCGACGGCTTCGACGACAATGGCCAGCTTCTTCTACGAACTTGCGCAGAACACCGACTCGTCCTGACGAACGCCTTCTTCCTCCAGCCGATGCGAGAGAATCCCACATGGATGCACCCCCAGTCGCGGCATTGGCACCTGTTGAACTTTGTCTTTGTCCGTAGGCGAGACCATCGGGACGTGCAGGTGACAAAGGCGATTCCGAATGCTGACGGGTGGACCGACCATCGCCTTGTCATTTCTGAGATGCAGATTCGTCTATAGCCTCGAAGGAGACCTCAAGGTATGCGACCCCCTGGCAAGCTGAATATTGCTCTGTTGTCCTGCCTGCAATTAGCCAGCTCAACGGCTAGCCAACCTTCCAGTCGCCGCCGCCGCCATCGAGGAGAACGCCTCCGTGGAGAACCGCTGGTGTCAACTGCGAGACACGGTACAGTCGACGGTGCTAGCCGTCCTCGGTCGCGCACGCCACCAACACCAGGACCAGTTTGGTGACAACGACGCCGTTATCAGTGGCCGAGAGGAATCGCCTGCACAAAGCCAACGTGAACTGCCCCACCGACGACAAAAACCAGCCTTCTATCGTAGTCGCCGCCTTGTGTAACAGCGGTTGAACGAAATGCAAGACGCCTGGACTGCCCGCAAATCTGAGGAGATCCTGGGGTACGCGGACTGCAACGAATGGAAGAACATCTTCTCCGCGATCAAAGCTGTCTACGGTCCGCAGTCGAAAGGCACTGATCCTCTCCTCAGCGCCGACGCTAGTACCCTCCTGACTGAGAAGACAAATCCTACAACGAGGGGCCGAGCACTTCAGAGACGTCCTCAACCTTCCCTCCACAATCTCCGACGCCGCCATCGCCCGTCTGCCTCAAGTGGAGACCAACGTTGACCTCGAACTCCCGCCATCTCTCCAGGAGACCATCAGGGCCGTGCAGCAGCTCTCCAGCGGGAAAGCACCCGGGTCTCACGCGATCCCTGCTGAGATCTACATACACGGTGGCCCCAACCCATGGGTCACCTGACGGCGCTCTTCCAGGGTATGTGGCGTCAAGGAGAAGTCCCGCAGGATTTCAAGGATGTCACAATCGTGCAACTCTGCAAGCGAAAATGGAATCGCCAAATCTGCGACAGCCACAGAGGCATTTCCCTGCTAAAAATCGCTGGGAAGATTTTCGTTCGCATTCTTCTCAGCCGCCTGAACAACCATCTGGAATAGGGTCTCCTGCCGGAAAGCCAGTGTGGCTTTCATGGTGATCGTGGGACCATGTTCGTGATCGTCGTCGCCGCCCAATTTCAAAAGAAGTGTCAGGAGATGCTGAATCACCTGTACTCTATCTTCATGGACCTGACGAAAACCTTTGACACTGTGAATCGCGAAGGACTGTGGAGAATCATACAGAAATTCGGCTGTCCCGAGCGATTCACTCAGATGGTGCGTCAGCTCCACGATGGAATGATGGCGCGCGTCACGGACAACGGAGCTGTCTCAGCGGCATTTGCAGTGACCAATGAAGTGAAGCAGGGGTGCCTTCTCACGTCTATCCTCTTCAGTCTTATGTTCTCTACCATGCTGATGGACGCCTACCGAGACGAACGCCCCGGGATCCGCGTCGCCTACAAAACGGACGGTCAACGGTTCAAGCACCGGAGGGTGCATTTCCAATCGCGCGTCTCCACAACGACCGTCCACGAACTTCTGTTCGCCGATGACTGCGCCCTTAATGCAACTACTGAAGGAGACATGCAAAGGAGCATGGATCTCTTCTCCGCCGCCTACGAGAATTTCGACCTGATTATTAACACGGAGAAGACGGTTGTTATGCACAAACCGCTACCCAACACTGTCCACAATGCGCCGCAAATCAGCATGAGCGGAACCCATATACAAGCGGTACGACTTCACGAATCTGGGCAGCACTCTCTCCCGCAGCACCAAAATCGACCATGAAGTGGCCCGCCGGATTTCTAAGACCAGTCAAGCCTTCGGTCGTCTTCAAAACACAGTTCGGAATCTTCAACAGTCTTCAACACGGCACTAAACGGAAGATTTATAAGGCCGTCATCCTACCGACGTTGCTGTATGGAGCAGAGACCTGGACGGTGTACACGAAGCAGACACTTAGACTCAACTACTTCCACCTTGGCTGTCTTCGTCGAATACTGAAGTTGAGGTGGCAGGACTTTGTCCCAGACACGAACGTACTGCAGCGGACGGGAATCCTTAGCAGCTACGCTATGCTGTGACAAGTACAATTACGCTGGATCGGCCATCTCGGACGGATGGACGACGAGCAGCTACCCAAACGACTCTTCCACGGAGATGTCGCGACAGGTTCTCGCCAACGAGGAGGTCAAGTCTGGCGCTACAAAGATACTCTGAAAACCTCCCTGAAACGCCCTCAGATCAACCTCGCAAACTGGGAAGACCTTGCCTGGGACCGACCTACGTGGAGAAGAACAGTGAAGACGGGCGCAACAATCAATCTTCGAAGCCAACCGCATGACCGGCGCCAAAGCCAAACGCGAGACACGCAAATCTCAACTGCTATTACAACACCAACGCCCATCCGCCTCATACGTGTCCACGATGTCAACGGACATTCCGGGCGCCAATTGGACTTGTTGGACAGCTCCGGACCAACTGCAGCACCCGAACTGCACCAACCGTCGTCTCTCCGTCAACCTCTCCCACGCATTCCACGCCGTGAACTAACGTTGACCGCTCTCTCGAACCACCATTACCATCATAACCTTCCTCCCCTTTCCCCTCTTTCCCCCTCTCCGCATCTTCTTCTTCCTCCTCCTCCTCCTCCTCCTCCTCCTCCTCCTCCTCCTCCTTCTCACTACTACGAATACTACTACTGCAACTACTACTACTACTACTACTACTACTACCACCACTACTACTGCTACGACTACTACTGCTACTTTCTTTCCTCCCTTTACCCGTCCTTATCGCCTCATTGTCCCTCCCCCTCTCTCCTCTTTCGCCCATCTTCCCTCTCCTCTTACTAAGTTTCCCCGTTGGTTCGTCTTTGTCGCCTTATTATTGGCAGATGTTTTTTTACTGAGCTGATCAGTTGACCAACCGTTGACCTCCCGCCAAGCGAAGCTGACGCAATCTGCGAAATTCTACGAAGGAACTTGGAGAGAACAACCGCGCTTGTAGTCAGAACGAGCTGACTATCTATGTAGCCGCTTGGAGCCAGTCAGGAACTAAGTACTATATATGTTGACCTACTTATGCTGGCGTGTTCGTTGTTTAAACGAAGTTTTTTTCTCCCCTAGGACACCGTTAATCAGAAAACCACGGGGTCCGGTCTCAGGCATCGGGTTAGACAGAATTCGAGTTTAGGTTATCACTGACTGATGACGGCTAATAATTCAGGAATTAGCATCTCAATTTCCGTTATATTTTCGATAACTCCTTCGACGAGTGACTGCATATGGTCAGGTAATGGCCTGGATAGGTCCTGTATCCGGATCGCCAAGAACACTGCTCTCGTAATCATTTTGTGTGCTACCGATCTTCGATGGGAACTGGCCTAGTAGTCAAGGCCTGAAATTCAAAAGCCTGCAGCAAAGGGTTGAGGACTGGATGGCTGAATGGGGCAGTTAAGCGGGGAACGACCGTCGACGTGGCCCTTCTTCGCAGATGTTTTTTGAGTTAGAGTGACATTACCGACAGATATAAGGTAGACTGGAAAGGCCATATCTGGCTTATTAGCAGTCGTCAGCCGCTCATAACCCAATCCCGAAGTGCGAAACACCTGGGACGCGGTCCCGCGCCCTGTTTGTTAGATGCCCAACGTCCCTAACCACTGGGCCACGGGCTCGCTGTCCCGCCATCGTCGATCGAGAGTATGCAATGGTAGGCGGTCAGTAATGTCATTCTATGGTACGCGCCGTCATGCGGCTTCTGGTTCGACTCGAGAGAGAGCCCCAAGACACAACAGGACAATTGAACTCCGTAACATGATCGCTGAGCGCCCTTCTGTCATTGTAGATTCCCGATCAAAACCCGCAGAACAACGAGCCCGTGGCCCAGTGGCTAGGAACGTTGGACTTCTAACCAACGGGTCGTAACATCGAGCCCTAGGTGTTCCACACCTCGAGGTTCAGTCTAGCTGGCTGACGACGACTAATGAGCCAGAAATGACCATCCCTGTCTTTGTTGGCATGCTCCTTCTGCCTCTAAATCTCTCTGGTAAGTCGTACCGGTCATTCGATGACAATGCGGTATTGATGGTTTTTGCAGTCCACGTTCGTAGCGAATCCACGGCCACTTGGTAGTTTGTCCATTGTAATTGACGTTGTAATCGCTTAGAACTAAATTGATTCTTAAGTGGCGTACACTCGTAGGGTTACCAGGCTCGTGTAAGCAAAAGCATATTCTACAGAGGAGATTAGCCCTTATTATTTATTTACGGAATATTATGTATTTTTAAAGTCAGCGTCAAACAAATGGGTTCGCCGGTTTAGAGAGCTAAGAGCTATCTGACTACTCAGCCTTAGACTTCAGACAGTACTCGACTTTCTGAAGGTTTTGTGTTAGAAATGAATTTTCGCACGATCTTCCTTGTGTTTGAATTTATACGGGCACTGAGAATTCAAACACAAGGAAGATCGTGCGAAAATTCATTTCTAACACAAAAACTGCACAACGGTATGATGGCGCGAGTCACGGACAACGGAGCTGTCTCAGAGGCATTCGCAGTGACCAATGGAGTGAAGCAGGGCTGCGTACTAGCGCCTACCCTCTTCAGTCTTGTGTTCTCTGCCATGCTGATGGACGCGTACCGCGACGAACGCCCCGGGATCCGCATCGCCTACAGGACGGACGGTCACCTCCTGAATCAACGGCGGATGCGCTTCCAATCGCGCGTATCCACAACCACCGTTCACGAACTCCTCTTCGCCGACGACTGCGCCCTAAACACCACCTCGGAAGAGGAGATGCAACGGAGCATGGACCTGTTCTCCGCCGCCTGCGAGAACTTCGGTCTGGTCATTAACACGCAGAAGACGGTGGTGATACACCAACCGCCACCCCACTCAGTCACAGCCCCCAACGCGCCGCCGCAAATCAGCGTGAACGGAACCCAACTGCAAGTGGTGGAGAACTTCCCGTACCAGGGCAGTACTCTCTCCCGCAACAACAAGATCGACGACGAAGTCGCCAACAGGATCTCGAAAGCCAGTCAAGCCTTCGGTCGCCTCCAAAGCACAATTTGGAATCGCCACGGTCTTCAGCTGAGCACGAAGCTGAAGATGTACAAGGCCGTCATCCTGTCGACACTACTGTATGGAGCTGAGACTTGGACGGTGTACTCAAAGCAGACACGTCGTCTGAACCACTTCCACCTCAGTTGTCTTCGTCGCATCCTGAGGCTGAACTGGCAGGATCGCATCCCCGACACGGATGTGCTGGAACGGACGGGAATCCCCAGCATCTACGCCATACTGAGGCGCATGAAGCTGCGCTGGAGCGGCCACCTGGTGCGCATGGACGACGAGCGACTACCCAAACTACTCTTCTACGGAGACGTCGCGACGGGTTCTCGCCGTCAAGGAGACCAGATTCGCCGTTACAAGGATACGCTGAAGTCCACCCTGAAACGCCTGCAAATCAACCCCACCAACTGGGAGGAGCTTGCACTCGATCGACCGACCTGGAGGAGGACAGTGAAGACAGGCGCTGCGATCTACGAAGCCAACCGCGTCGCTGCCGCCAAAGCGAAACGTGAAGCCCGCAAATCACAACTTCGCCCAGTACGCAGCGCCGCCGCACCACCGCTTCCAACGTGTCCTCGATGTCAACGGACATTCCGGGCTCCAATCGGACTTGTTGGTCACCTTCGGATCAACTGCGCCTCTCGAACCGCACCAACCATCGGCCCCCGCCCGCCTCTTCCTTCCCTCCGCCGCCAACTAACTCTGACGATTCTTCTGACCCACCACTTCCATCCTCCTCCTCCTCCTCCTCCTCCTCCTCCTCATCCTCATCCTCATCCTCATCCTCACCCTCATCCTCCTCCTCCCCTCCACCTCCTCCAACAGACACCACCCCTACCTCTCCCGACTCCGGCGGTGAGGATCAGGACAGCACCTACCCTCACTGCGACCGCACCTTCACCTCACGCATCGGCCTGGTCGGTCACTTGCGAATCCATCGCACAGTGACTGGCGAGCCAGTGCCTGGAGCACCAACCTACACGCACCGCACTCGCCTCCACTGCCCACACTGCCCTCGCACTTTCACGCATCGCATGGGTCTATTCGGCCACATGCGCATTCACGAGAGCGGAATCGACCACAATTCTGACACACCCATCACATCCAACACACCCACCAGGCCCAGCACCACCCTCGCTCCATCGCCACCCGCGCCCATCACCACCCCCACCACCACCACCACCGCTTCCTCTACAGCTGACACCGACAACGTCGACCTCTCATGCCCACACTGCCCACGCACGTTCACCTCACGCATCGGTCTGGTCGGTCACTTGCGAATCCATCGCACAGAGACTGGCGAACCAGTGCCTGGAGCACCAACCTACACCCACCAAGCTCGTCTCAACTGCTCACACTGCCCTCGCACTTTCAGGCATCGCATGGGCCTATTCGGACATATGCGCATCCACGATGACCTGCGGTAGACAACCGCCGGTTACACCACACATCCACACGCTCCCTACCTTCCTCCACCATCACCACCACACATCAACACGCACCCAACTGCCACCTCCCACGCAAGTGGGAAGTGTGCATCTCGACTCGGTCCCCATGCGGCTTCGGCTGCACGGGTGACTTGAGTCCGAGACTATCCCGACACGTCAAGCGTCGTGGATAGGAAGGTTGCTGATTGACGCCCGCTCTCGGCTCACGCAGTTCGTCGCGTTGTGTGTGTGTGTGTTGTGTGGAGTGGCGGACTGGTGGGCTGGGGACGGGCTGAAGCTGCACTTTCCACGGCCCTCTCACGCAAGTGAGAGACACGCCGTTCAACCTCCCTTGTGTGAAATCCTGGTGTTGTGTGTATGGGGGGCCAGGTCGTGCCGTGGCGCGCGCAGTCATGGTTAGTCGACCATGATAGCCACCGCGCTCACTCCCCACTCCAGTCTGCTGACCGGCTCGGACAGCGGCTGGGGTGTGGGAAGGGAGAGTGAGGTCGACGACTCAGCGCACTTTCTCCTCACTATAAACAATCTGACGCGCTTGAAGCTATCACGGTGCGCTAAAAGCCGTGGCTTGGAAGGTTGCCAACTGACGGGGTAACTTGGACCTCCTCCTTAACGGGAGGCGGTCTGAGAGTCAGGCTGCAATGGCTCCTTTTTAATGTGGCCTTTATGGCACTCCCGACACAGTGTGGGATCCGAGCCAGACGTTAGCGGTACGCCTAGGTGCGACTTCGGTCGTGCCAGCCTCTAAATCTCTGTTGTTGGTTGAAATCCTGGTTATTGTTGGGTGGACCAGGGGGTGTGGTGGAACGCCAAGGTGAGGATCCGTCCGAGCCATCCACCTGCGGCCTCCCTCGTCTTCGGTCTTCTGGACTTTGTCTTGACACCGGGATCGGGCGAGGGAGGAGGAGAGAGTGTAGGTAGATGCTACGCAAGTCTACTGGCACTATAAACCCCTGCGTAAGTCACCGTCCCTGCTCCCACTGCTACTGCAGCTGCGGGGCACACGGTGGACATCATCGAAACCGATGGTCGAACTGTCAGTTAGGGGAGTGCTCAAGCAGGCGCTAGTACGCCATGCATAACCTGGCTCTGTGTCTGAAATAAGTACATTGACAGCCTCACATGATCTTTTCAGGCAGTGAGCGTATTGCTAGACTACTATAGGCGTTTCACGAGTCAGATGTGCTCAGGATGCAACCAGCTGGGAGCGCGGGGCGGTTTTGGGAATGGACTTCCAGGCCAAAGTAAGTGGAAAATGCAATAACTAGGACCGTATAAACATGTGTGAGACAAAATTGTTGGAATTAAAGTTGTTGGGTCTGAATTCGACCTTTAAGTGGCCCTTTGACATGCGAGCACTCCAGTGGAATGGTCGTGTGATGATTGGGACCGCATGTGAAAAATCGAGTAATAACAGTGGCGTCAACAGTCCTCTCCTGATTGTTTGACGGAATGTGGATGTTTCGTTTGAAGTTGGAGCCTTGGCAGTACTTTCCAAGTACGCATTATCACAAGTGGCCGCCCACATCTACGAAATGGGTCGCGAGTTTAACTTCGCAGCCGCCAGAATAATCGCCCACGCCGGGAACAAAAGAAGCCGAGAATTGATTGGAGCCTGGGCCCCAGATGAGAACTCGGCCAATCGATTTATCGATCCGGCGCCGACGCACAGAGTCCTGCGCCGTCACCTTCAGTCCTGCGCCGTCGGTCGATGATTGGCTTACACACCCTATAACTGTCGCTTCTTCTGTTGCTGCTACTATCTCTGACGATGGACTCCTGAACGCGTTCGAAAGCTCCCAATAATAAAGAAAATGTTCCGGTGCTCGACCATACTTCTTCACGGTAAGCATTATCTTTTGTCGACGTCCAATAAAGTAGAGACCAACTCCATTGCTTCAGGAAGGGCTTCATTAGCCCACCATTTCAGATTCCTGTCGGAACCCAGTGCACGTCGAAAACTGCTCCACCATACCCCAACACAAGTGCTGGCTAAAGGGTCAGGGTTCGGTTTCATTAATTGTTGTACTCGGCTGCTCAACGCAGTTGAGAGAGAACCTCGGCCCATATGCTTCCCGACACCACCCCATTTGCCAAATTGGGCCTTAGAATTTCTATAGAAGTTGAAGATCGTCGGCTCTGACCTTGAGATGTGGTCGTTGAAAATGTGTGCATAATCAATTTGATCTCTTAGCTTTTACTGATGTTAGGGATACGAAAGGGCAGGTGATGGCGTGTACGAACCACTAGTAGACTTGGAACGGAAATTCTACACACAAGGACAGGGTCTCCTCGACGAAACAGAAGGGCAGTTCTCCGTCCTGAAATTAGGACAGATTAGTGATTACAGCTCACATACGATTCCAGCTTAGGGTACGTGGATGGCGACCGACTAAAAATACCCGACGAACAGTCGGGGAGCGTCGGTCGCGTGTGATTTTAAGTTGTTAAAGTCATTATCGTCATCAGCAAAAAACGAAGCTTCGAAAGGAATTTTCCACAGTTCACTCGTAAAACCGTACCTGCAATGCTGTTCCAAAACAACGCACACTTGGTAAATTTCACAAGCTCCATTCCGTTCTCCCTTTTTCACTTACTTCAGGTCCGCCAGCACCCTATCTGACCTACGGCGAGAAAGTTGCCCTTAGTGTGGGCGTGATACAAGCCGCAGTCCTCCTGCTCTGTCTACTTGCAGTTCGAGGCCGAGGGGCCAATCAGCATGTCAGGCCGGGGCGGAGACTTCCTGGACACTCGGCGATCAGGGTCTAGACTTGCTCGAAAACGTGCTTGTTTGCGTTTATTTGTCGCCCAGATTCCAGTGCTGCGCAAACACTGTCACTTATAGGGCCTCCTTTTATAACGGTTTATATATGCATTTCGGGCCGTAGTGGCCGCACCCAGTTGACTTGGTCGCTACATCACATCCAGCCACTCCGGTTGTGAAAGTTCTACATAAATTTTGCTTTTTTCCTCTCTTACGTTTTCTTCCTTGCTCTGCGTGTTCGAATTCTTTTTAGGGTCTGTGAAAGGTCAAAGGTCTGAGAGCGTGTGCTATGCCATGACCCTCGCAGCCTGGTATTCGCTGGCAGTTCCCTGACACCTGGTTCCCTGCCGGTAAATGCGCTTGCACTCCTGCTGGGTATAGGGGTAGTGGGCATGGTTGTCCAGTCATCCTCGTCCTTCTGACTCCTGTTGAGGTGTTTTTGTCGGTGAAAAATCCTGGTCGAGTGTATGTTGTAGACCGGGGGGGGGGCGTGTGGTGGTACGCCGGTCACCTGCGCCTCCCCCGCCTACGGTGTTCTCGGCTCTTTTGACAAGGGGTCCAGGCGGGTAATGGGAAAAAAGGGGGTGTGGTAGATTCTGCACAAAGTCCGCCATCACGTTAAACTACTTCATCCGTGAGTCGCCGTGCCTGCTGCACCTTGTTGTGTAGCACTCGGTGGACATAGTCGGAATCGACGGTCGAACTGTCGTGCGTGGGAGGCACCTACGGCGCTCGAGATCCGACCTCGGGGAAGCAGCGCGTGTGTTGTACGCGTAGACGGGGATCAGTCAGTGTACTCGTGACCTCGTCTTGCCAATGGGACAGAGTGGATTTAGGAGGATAGGGCAATGCAGATGATGCATATCAATTGCAGACATTACTGCAAAAGACTGCGGAAGTAGAAAACCCTCATCACCAGAGTCAGCTGACGAGTCAGACTATCTCAGTTGTTCAGCAGAATGTTAGGCCGGGTTGCCGCGTATGTCTTCCACGCCAAAAACACATTTATGCGCCAGCCGTCGTGCATCTGCGGGACTGCGGACGGACGAAATACCAGGTGTAACAATATCGTTTCGCGAGGGCACTCTACCCTTGCGGATTTATAAAGTAGTAAATTGGCCATAGACAGTCGTCACAGCGCCGAGCAAAACTGCTTCAGAGCCTGACCGGTAAAATCGAATGAGATGCGAGTAAGCCTGCTATAAACTGGCTGGCGGCAGGTCGCGAAGACGGAACACCAAAACCTCCCGAACGGGGCTCGACCTAAGGTCCCCGCCATCCGGAGCTGGGGCTGGTGTCTACGAGGTTTCTATATCGCATCTGCAGAATAGGGTTGGACACTCCCTACTCTTACATTCGATTCGAGCCGTTGAATGCTCAGACAACCTCGAGGATGCTTTGCTATACCTGTGTAGCTTTCGCTGGGCAGAAAACAGACTGTAGCGCAGTAGAAGAACCGTGTTACTGATCATGGAACAAGTCAGAAAGCTTCTGTCCTGGAACGCAGTCGACTTCCAACCTCCCGGAGTCCGGTCGAATGTTCTGTTCAAAGTGGGGAAGACTATTGTCGGTCTTTCTTACAGCTATCATATCTCAGTGGAAGGACCAGAGCGAGACCGCCAGTACTGTTCCCTGTCTCTTACTTGCTACGGCAAGAATCATCCAACCCCCCTTCATGTGATTAGTTTTCACGCATGTTCACCGGCATTGAAGAAGTTGGGTTTCGTCTCCAATCGACGCGGTTACTGGGCTGTGACGGTTGCTTTCAGCTTTGTACTGCGTCGGGTGACATCGAACCAGAATGACCAGTTCGTCCGATTAGAAGTCTGACGCTACTGCCAGTCCGTACTTATGACTAGCTCCTCCTGAGAGCGCCATATATCTCTTGCTCTGAATCGGTAGATCAAGGGGCCGGTGCCTCTTATCATTAGGCCAGATGCGATTGGCAAGTCCTGAATCACAGGGTTCACCAAATGAATTACAATCGGTCGCCAGGTGGCTGCCGTATTGCTCAGTCAGACAATGACTTTAGAAGGTCAGAGGCTTGGCCTCTTACACAACACCAATGACTTGCATGTGAATTAGTTTAGAGTGGGGCAGACTTGCGAAGCATCCGCCGCACTCTCAAGACAATCTCGGGACGACCGAAGATGGGCTCGAGCGCAGTAACCGACAAGGTTAAACAGTCCGTCTACCTGTGCTATAGACGACCTAGTGCCCCGCCCAATTCAAAATGTTTTCACAAAGTCGGGTGTGGTTCAGACCTTACATTCGTGGGAGTTCCATAGATGTCACAGCAAGAAAGAATTGATACGGCAGCCATCAAAGCCAGCCTGGCGTCATTGCTCAGGGCCTCGCTTCCTCAAGGCATGCAGTGATTCGTTCCGGACAGCCACTCGACCGAGTTCAGGTCGGACACACCAGCGTCCGCACAGGGTCGCGACCGCCCATGCGGCCACTTGGACGCACCTCCCCCCTACAACCAGCAACAGAAGCCACTGGAATACCACCCTTCGGCAAATGCAACACGCACACACTGACTGGAGACCACTTGTGCTTGTCTCACGAGCCTACGAAAGCGGTTGCCACCATCGTCACAGGGACTCTCAGGCGTGACTGGACGCAGTCAACACCAGCCCTGGCTTCGCCAGAGGTCACTGCTGCGGGTTCTGTTTACAATAAACCCCTCATTCCGGTGCCTTCTGTCTTTTCCTCTAACGTGGGATTTGGTCTGATGATTGTAGCGTCTAAAATGCAGACTCTCACCGCTTAACCACTGCAGAACCATTGAGTTTGACCTCCAGTCCTAGAGCTGAACGACTATACCTTCAGAACCTCTTCACAGTTAATGGTTATACCAGTCACTTTATCGAAAAATACCGGCGTCGAAAGCACAGACGACGGCCAAAGGAACAGTAACACGAAGTCTGGAGGTCCATTCCCTGCAGTAAAGGGGTCTCCGAGGCGATTTCTTGATTGTTACAACCCACCAGAGTAGGCCTAACCCATCGACCCTGGGTAACAATTAGGCGCTGTTTGATGCAACCTAAGGACGCGCTGTCACCAACTGAAACCTCAGCAGTTGTCTACAAAACAAGTGACAGTGATGCGGACTGCAACCGCGTTGGGGAAACCGGGCGGAAATAGCAGACTCGCCTACGTGAACACAAATCGGCAACCTGGGGGGCTAGACTTAAGCTTTCAACTTGAAGAAACTGGCCCAGATTTTCGATCCTCAGGGAGTTATCATCTTGGGCTGGGGTAACTCAAAGGCAGAACGGCTAACACTTGAGGCGTGGTACTTAGATGTCAACTCCACCAAATAAAAATCTGGACATTCCTGCAGCTGACAAAGTCCTGCGTCACTGCATTCATAAAATGCAGGACCAGACGACGACACAGAATTTAAGAAGGCCATGCCGAGTGCACGAAGGCGAGTTCACTTGACGAGGCGGGAAATGAGCCGCCAGACCGACTAACCCTGACAGAATCACCTCACCCCCGACGATGTGCTGACTCACAACGCACGCAGCTGAAAAGCCGGCCGAACATCCCCACCCCCAGGAGGCCGGGGCCATGAGAGAAGGGAAAAATCGATTAGCATGAGGCCGACCAACGGTGACAGTTTACGCGGCCAACCAGGCTTTCTGAAACGCCGGGGTTCTAGTAAACCTGTTCCGGCGAGACCGTCTTATTTGTCAAATTATCCACGCGGGTAACTCAACTGTGTCAACCGGATCAGTGTTGACCACAATGACCCAGAGGTATCCAGTTGGCGATAGGATGTAGAACCCACAACTAGCTTGGGCTAGTCTGTAGACCGTGTCGTACGTTGAATTGTGGTAGGGGGTGGGGGGGGGGAGGGGGGGTTCACGGGTGGGGCAACACGTAGGACGGAGAGCAAGAGGACCTAGAAAATAGATAAATTTTTACCGAAAGTCTTGTCGTACGCTGTCATTTGGCAGAGAAGATGAGCGTGGTAGTTAAAAAAAATAAACAAAAAGCAATGATCAAAAAATAACGGCTTTTGAATAAATCACTGCTGGTAAGTTTATATTTAGTCGGAAGGGGAAGGGAATTTCAAACAATGTGATTGGTGAATAATAAGTGATGTTTACAGTCAAATCGAACCTTAGGGTGTGCCGCAAAGATTGTGGTGGACCAAAGACCAGTGTTCAGGAAAGCAACAAATATGATCCAACAGTAACCACCCAATCAGCCACAAACGCAGTTGTGTAAGGACGTTCTATCGGCGTGTCGAAAGGCACTGCAGTGAAACGGAAAACAAGATTGCCTAACTACAATACTTCCGACGGGTCTTCAAAGCCAATGGCTACCCGCGCAACTTCGTCAACCGGTGCATACGCAAAAGGGACTAAAGGCCTAACCGCAGGAACACCTAATTTTGGCGGGTGTTTTGAAGCAGGTTCGTGTGTGGCGTATGGTCTGGTGAGGCGTGGTGTATTCAAAAAACAATTTCCGTGGTTTTTAACCGCGGATCTGCATGAAAGCGCGTATGTCCGAATAGGACCATGCGGCGATGACAGATGAAGTGGATGCGACTCCGGACACTGGTACGCCAATCTCACTGCGATGGATTCACAAGAGCCCGACCAAGCCGATGCGTGATGCAAATGTGCGACGGAAGCAAGAAGGACGCGGGATTGTGGCTAGTGAGCTAATGTTATGCGATGCTACTAGCGCTGTCGGCGCCGGTGGTGACGGAGTTTTGGTGCTGGTGATAGAGGAGTTATCAGGTTAAGGTGGTAAGTTTGTCGTGATAACAACGCGGAGAATTCCGTTGCCATGGTTACAGACATGATCAGTCAAAGCACTGCGGTTTCCGAATGTTTTAGAGCATCGAAAGCAGATGGGACGTGAGTGATGGGTTTGAGTTGGGTCTACGAGTACTGGTTCGCCGGCAGTGTATGATTGATTCGCAAATGACCGATCATGCCCGTGCGCGATGGGAAAGTGTGACTGAGACGCTAATGGGTTAGAAGTAAGTCCCCACCGTTAGTGGTAGGAGTAGTGGCGGTAATAGTTAGTAGCTCGGTGGGACTGCCTTAAGTGATAATGTTTGCGGTGACGGCAGTGATGTTGGATTGTGAGATGAGGGGGGGGGAGGTTGGGTCTTCAGATTAGGTTGATCCATCCCCGTTACGTCCGTTGTCTGCGCGGACACCGTGGGAAGGTTTGAGTACTGAAATCAATGCTCAGTACCACTTTGGTCTTGAAAGTTTCTCTTTGCCTTGATAGCGACTATTCGGTTGGCTCCGAAAATGACTGCTCCGGTATCTACGGTATTGCGTCATGCCGGTAGATCTTGAACGAGATCCTCCCAGGTGTCCAGGTTGATTTTTCAGATGTTTGACGGAGACCTTCAGAGTGTCCTTGTAGAAACACCCCCGTTCGCGTTGTCCGCGACCACTCGCAGCTACGTCGCCGTATAACAGGGGCTTAGGCAGAGGCTCCTCGTCCATCGTCAGAGAGTGGCCGTTCCATCGCAGTTGTATCTGCTTCAAAATGGCATGGATACTGAGGACGCCGGTTATTCTCAGCATCTCAGTGTACGGAACCCTTCCCGCCACTTCACCTTCAGTATTCTCCGGTGGCATCTGAGGTGGAAATGATTGAGTTTTGTTGATTGACCTTCATAAAGAGTTCGGGTCTCCGCTTCGCATAAAACCATTGTCAGGACAACAGCCGTGAAAGTCCTTATTTTTGTGTTGAATAGGATGCCGCGACGGTCCTGAATTAAGTACTTTCGTCGGTTGAAAGTTTGGCTAGCTTTAGGGATCCTAATTGCAATTACATCGTCTATCTTGATGTTTCTTGAAATCCTACTTCCAATATACTCGGGTTTCTCCACCGCTGCGAGATGAGCCCGACTATCCTTGACACGGGGCTCGGTATAGTCAGAATTTGGTGCCGGCTGGTACATGACCACTGTCCTCACCGTGCTAATAGAAAGGGTTCTTGGACGGTCGGATTATTCCCAGGTGCAGCATGTGTTCAAACTCCGCCTTCGCGGCCTGGAAACGCTCCGATGCTAGTCGTCTCGGCCGAGCAAACACGGGAGGACCTGAGGTGCGGATATGGCGCACAACATCATGTTGGACCTCACCACTGCGAAACTGGGGGTTGATTATATTGGGGTGTCTAAGAAACAGTTCCCGAAAGGGGGCTAACAATATCTGTATCCGAGACAGATAAGTTAGTGGGTGCAGTAAAGGGAGTTAGTCCCCGAACAGACAGACCGGCTGTGCGCTCGAGGAGACGGGCACGTCAGCAGTCAACAAGGAGATCGAACTCAGCAAGAAAGTCCGAGCCTAGGACTGCATGAGGGACATCAGCAGTCACAAAGATCCGGGTGAACGACCGAGGAAGGGTGAGGGACAGACTGCCAAAAGTAGGAATGGGGGAATAGTTGGCAGCTTGGAGGTGAAGACCGGGTCTAGAGAAACGACGATCAGCTGCAGTTGGGGGAACAGCGCTGATTTGGGCTCCAGTGTCCACCAGGAAACGTCTGCGAGTCGCAGTGTCGCAAACATAGAAGGTGCGAACAGGGCTGGAAGAGCCAGAGAAAACGGTCGCGTCTATTCTCTGGCCGACTGGTTTCCCTGTTTCGGCTTAAAAGAGCATGGTGAAGAACAGCGACGGGCCTTTACGCCGAAATTAGTGTGATACCAGCAAGTATCAGCAGTCCGAGGTCGCAAACGAGAACGGCGACGGCTGCGTGAGCGACTGGAAGCAAGGCGAGTGAGGGCTATTTTAAGGGAGGCCAGCTCATCCGCCATGGCCGACTCCTGTTTCATTAAATGTTCATTCACTGTCGATGAGGATGTTGAGATCTGGGCAATGGAAGACGACTCGAACTGCTGTACCTCTATCATTCGATCCGCCATCTCAGCCAGCTGTGAGACCGTGAGATCTTGAGAACCGGACGCCAGGATCGGTTGAAAATCTGCAGGCAGACGCTCTAGAAACATCTCCTTGACAAATTTATCGTCCACCTGTATGTCTCCAAGGAGAGAACGCATTCGACGTAGAAGTTCTGAGGGCTTCCGGTCATCCAGTGACTCCTCCTTAAGTAACTGGTGATACCGCTGTCCGTCGGACACAGAATTAAGTCGAAGAATTTCTGCTTTCAACGTGAAATATGGAGCATCGGCAGAAGGATTAGATAGTTAGGACTGAACTAGCAAGGAGAACCTCCACAAGTTTGTGGTATTTCGCCAGCTCCTTGGTAACGTTGGTAGAATAAAAGGCTGATTCAGCGCGGATGAAATAAAGCTCTGGAGCGTGTTGCCAGAATTCGGGCTAAGTAAAATTGACGACATGAAGGGAACGGGCGGTGGCATCAAGTTGTTGGTTGGGATGAGACATAATTATCAAGTCAGAGATGGTAAAATATCGAGAAAATTCGTGAGAAAAGTAGACGTAAATGGAATAGAAATCCACAAGCAAATAGTACGTCAGATATTATTCAAAATGACATAGAAAGTATAAAGTCTGCGTTAAGGTCGGGAGTCACCAATGACGCAAATGGCAATGTTCTCACGAACTAACGAGTCAGCAAGTAAAATCGACCAGTGAATAGTACAGAACTTCTGAACGTTAAGTGACCTGACAACAGCGCGCGACAGCTAAGAAGGCCAGCGAAGCGGGTTGCACAGGCGCGTCGTTTTTCGTCACAGTCAAACAAGCAATCCGGACAAAGAAAACGGGCCTAAAATGTTAAAGGTAAACTAGTCCGGTACCTCACCACGGATACATGACCACTGACCTCACCGTGCTACTAGTAAGAGGGAATTTAGAGCAGCCGGAGACAGAGAGTTCAATACTCCCATACATTTCCACTTCCCCTGCCATGTTTAATGCGCAGTCATCCGTGAGCAGTGCGTTGCGAAGGTTGCCTTTTGATCCCCTCGAATAGTCGTTTCCAGCTATTGCGGCAGTATTCTTAGTCAAGCAGTGGCTGGGGCATATTCTTTCTTGAATAGGGTTGTTGAGCTACCTAGATTGCTGTCAAATTTTACTCACGTAGCCAGGAAAAAGATTAATCCGGATCGCCTATAGGTGGCTGCGTAAACCCATCTATTCCCTCGCATAGAGACTGACGAATCGGTGCCAGGAGGACCAACATCCACCTGGACTATAACCTCACCTCCGCTAAATGCATACTTACCTAGCTGCTACTTACTTTCCTTGAGTCGAAGTCTCCATTCGGTAATCGACCGCGCAAATGACACTTTCGAAAGTATGTCTACCATGGTTATTTCCTTGAATTATATTGAATCGACCAAAGTTTGGTTAACAACTCCGAAAATGCTACATTTGAAAGTATGCCCACCCTAATTGTCAGCGTAGGTCACAGAAGAAAAGCCGTGGTACCTTTTCACAGTTATATGATGGAGGTTTTGTTCTACTGATATGATTGCAAATTTACTCAAAGCGAAACATACGGGGAAGGCTCACTACTTAAACTATTCGGGGCTTCGTGGGAGATGCAGTTTAGAGATGTTCGTATGAATATGAGATGATATTATTGGGGGGTTGGTTGTGCTGGTATCGTTTTCGTGGACATTAAATATGAACATCTTTAAACGATGATATGGGCGCGGTGTTGGGGGCTGCCGCGTTCACGGGATACCATGCCGTCGTGTGAGTTGCTTTCAGGGGGGGGGGTTGATGGTTATATTTCGGTTTAAATCAGAAACTAACGAAAGACCAAGCGAACACTTAATCATTACGACAACGAGGTTCCGGTAGGAAGGATTTATGTGGTTCACAACTTACGATTTGTGGTTTGAACTTACGATTTCAAAATAAAGCAAATTCTTCTCCCTCTCTCGTTTCTCGTAAGGACAACGTAGTAGGAAACCCTGGACATTATGTATGAACAGCTTTAAAGGATGATGTAGGCGCGGTGTTGGGGGCTGTTGCGTTCACGAGATACAATGCTGTCCGCGGGTTTCTTTCAGGGTGGTTGGCTGGTTATATTTCAGTCTAACTCAGATACTTACGAAAGATCAAGCGTATACTTAATAATTCCGATAATGGGGTACCGGCAGGAAGAATGTGTGTGCTGCCCCGTAAGGACATGGTAGTAGGAACCCTCTCCGTTATACAGGTAGCTTTGTGCTAAAGTCTAGGAAAAGATGAGTTAGGGTTAGGGTAAATTTACGGTTAAAGTTGGTGTTGAGGTTGAAATTTCGGTTAGGTTAGTTTAAGGGTTAAGGAACAGAAGTAGTTATCTTCATGGAAGGTAGCGCAAAGCCACCTGTATTACGGGGGACGACCCCATTCCCGTGTTCTACTGGGGAGACGGGGACATCCAAATGATCCATATCAGGCGCTTTCTACTACAATAGTAGGGGGCGCTCACCGATCGTTCCTACGGAACTCACTCGTTCCCTTGTGCCTTATGGACTCTCTATTGAGCCCAACTAGCAGCCGCACAGCGGCGTATGATATAGGCAGAATGCTATTACCGACAAAGACAATGGAGACTGGAATGGCCATTTCTGGCGTGAACTTCTGACAAACAGGTCGCGAGTTCGAGCCTCGGATGTGCCACACTTCGGGGTTGGGTATGACTGGCTGAAGACGGCTAATAAGCCAGAAATGGCCATTCCAGTCTACCTTTTCTTTGTCGGTAATGCCATTCTGTTTATATCATGCGCCGCTGTGCGGCTGCTGGTTGGGTTCAAGAGAGAGTCCATTGAGCACAAGGGAACGAGTGAGTTTTGTAAGCACGAATGGTGAGCGCTTCCTAACATTGTATATTCCCGATCTAAAACCGACAGGGCAACGAGCTCGTGGCTCAGTGCTTAGAGGCGTGGACGTCTAATAAACAGGTCGCGAGTTCGAGCCTCGGGTGTACCACACTTTGGGGTTGAGTATGACTGGCTGACGACGACTAATAAGCCAGAAATTGCCATTCCAGTCTCCCTTGTCTTTGACGGTAATATTATTCTGCTTTCTACTACCTACAGTAGGAAGACGTCATAGAAAGCGGGCTAGTTGAGACAGAGGACCGTGACACACTGACGCCCAGTGCCTCTTGCCGCCTGATAGAAACTTGGGTAGCTCCAGCGCCACGCTGGTCGATATTAAAAACATATAAAGCTGTTTGAAGGAGGGTCCCGTCATTCAACACTTAACAAAGACACGCATTGGAGAACAGACTCAGGAGACCGACCAGCTGGTCCCAGATGCAGTCAGCTCCGATCTCCAGCGCGGTCTTAATCATGCGGATGGAGATCCAGGGCAGCGTGGACATTTTTTATATTCCCCCTATAGGGTGGGGATGCTTTCGGGAGGACAGGGAGCGCCGTTCAGTTTACCTGTGGTTAAGACAACCCTGCCCGCCCTCCCCCTCACCCGACCCAGCTGCATCTCCGCCCGGCAGCTGAATGTTTGCGCCGTGAAGAGCTGAAGGAGGGGGGGAGGGGGTGGGGCTGTAAAAAGTACCACACTTGTCAACTGCTTTCATTAAACCGAACGCGGCTACGTTAATGTCACCTGGGTAGCGGCGTGCCTCGCGGGAAGCCATAACTACGGCAGCATCAACAACAGCGCAGGCGGCGGCAAATGGAGGTCTGTTTCTGCGCCGCGGCTACCAGCATGCGTGAACGTGGAACACGGAAGGTCACGCGCACCCAAGGGGAGACGACGGAGAGAGAGGAGCAGTAAGTTGTTGTTTTCACTCTTTGTCTTGCGCTGTGAGATGGGGGTTGGATGTGTACGCCATGCCCCCCTCCCACCGCCCGGTTTGGGTGGCTCCATTCGAGGCTCCTGTTGACCGAGGCTACCGTGGGGAGGGACGTGCGCTGACTGAGAATGCTCTAAATGCGAATACAGGTCGCAGGTTGGGTGTCATAGACCAAACAATAAATGTGGGCAACTCTTCGTGATACTGGGTCTTCGCTGCACGAAGGATTGAGATTATGTACCTGAGTCGGTAAAATCCCTTTTCCAAGGAGTTTGAATTCATCTAACATGTTTCAGCTTTTTTTAGCGGTTGACGCCCTGTACCAAACGGCTTGTAATTCGGGTTGTTCCGAGGAATCTATTAGTCTCACTAAGTGTAAATTAACCTTACAGACTCATCTCAACAATTACTTTCGACTGAAGTCGCTTTTTTAACACATATGACGCCTTCACAAGCAGATTCAGCAAGAACAGGTGTATCTGACTCTCTGATGATACGTTCTGTAAAGTATGTGGTTCAGTCTAACAAGCCCGAGGAGATTACTTCTTTAATTCTTTCGAAAATCCCTCCCTGTACATTCGTTACAGCTTTCCGGCTGGCCCACAAAATGCTTGCGGTGCAACAGTCAAGTCTGACTTTCAGCAGAGGCGCAACCAATCAGTCTGTCTAAAGCCCCGGAAGAGAAATCAGGGATTCAGTAGTAAGGGTTCAGTCGGTGTACCTCGAAACATCCGAAGACCCCCATGATTGTGCCCCTGAATGGTTCTTAAAACAACGACTCTGACCCTTTGAGCCACCATCGCAACCGAAAGGTCATCCAACTTAAGAATTTATTCAACGCATCAGCAGCCGCCTACGTAAAAAGTTCCCTTTTCCTTCGCTAAATTCAAAAAAATGTTATCCACATCTGCAGTAGATGAAGTATCTGATGAAATGCTAACCTAATTGTGAAATGAAATTTCGATTGCAAAAGATTATTTAAGTGGGGTTGTAATGCCAGTACAATGCAACATGATCCCAAAATATTTCAATAACGCCAGGATATTGGCTTTTAAATTCCCTTCCCTTCGGCAATCTGCTAAATCTGAACTTGGTAAAAAATGACAACTCGAGTAGTATGCTGTTTCCGATTGATTTCCAACGTCCTTAAAAATTCAAATATGTTTCATAAAAAAACATGCACAGAAATATTCTTTTCTGGACTCAGTTGATAGCAAATCACATCGTCTGCAGTTTCCATACTTGAAGAAAAGGTAGTTAATACATTTGCGTTTGCCAATAGAAGCGAAGAGACGAGTCCCAGGAAGTAGTCTTGAAAAAGGAGACACGATCGCCGGGACAAGAGCCTTATTAGCCTGACGTTTCGGATTCCTACTCGAATCCATCATCAGAGACAGAAAAGCAGAAACGGGTGGTTGCTGCACAAGGGGCTGCGGTATTTATAGGATGCAGTAGCCATGCTACCGCATACCTATGAACATTCACGGCTCCCTCCCTTCATCCGGGATCGTCACACTTGGTGTGATCATTGCTTGATGGCCGACATTCGAGTCGATAATTGCTTCAATTTCATCACGGGTGTTGGATGTTGGCGTGATGATTGCTAGACCATCTGACGCACCGACCCCGGTGTTGGGAATGGTGTTCACCTCGTCGCTCCCCGCATGGCTTGTTACTCCGCCTAGGCGAAGTTTCAGCACGGAGTATGGAGTTGGAAGATCGTTGCAATTGTTGATGGACTGGGGGTCAGTAAACCATGATTCCAGTAGCTCCCGGCTCACGCGGTTGTCACCTCTTGCGAGAATTTCGGCCTCATCGAATTTGAATGTGTGGCCGGATCTCGTCAAATGAGCCGCAACTTGTGAGCTGGCGTCATTTCTGCGCACCGCTGCCGCGTGTTCGCGTCGGAGAAACCGGAAGACAGCTCCGACGAGATCCGGCCACACATTCAAATTCGATGAGGCCGAATTTCTCGCAAGAGGTGACAACCGCGTGAGCCGGGAGCTACTGGAATCATGGTTTACGGACCCTCAGTCCATCAACAAGTGCAACGATCTTCCAACTCCATACTTCATGCTGAAACTTCGCCTAGGCGGAGTAACAAGCCATGCGGGGAGCGACGAGGTAAACACCATTCCCAACACCGGGGTCGGTGCGTCAGATGGTCGAGCAATCAACACGCCAACATCCAACACCCGTGATGAAATTGCAGCCATTGACGACTCGAATGTCGGCCATCAGGCAATGTTCACACGAAGTGCGACGATCCCGGATGAATGTTCATAGGTATGCGGTAGCATGGCTACTGCATCCTATAAATACCGCAGCCCCTTGTGCAGCAACCACCCGTTTCCGCCTTTTTTGTCTCTGATGATGTATTCGAGGAGGAATCCGAAACGTCAGGCTAATAAAGCTCTTGTCCCGGCGATCGTGTCTCCTTTTTCAAGACTACTTCCTGGGACCCGTCTCTTCGCTTCACTGTCTCGTGCCCATCCCACTGTACGACACACGGCGGGCATCATCGTTTACGACAGTAAGGCTGACGTATTCTCGTAAGCATTCCACCACGCAGAACCCCTTTCCCACCCTTTTCGGTGATCCGGCGGAAACCCTGTGAATATTGGCAACAGGGCCCTGCCGATGTTCTGCGACAAGACGCAGCCGGTAAGCGCCGTCCGCAGCCTCTGTAATCATTGCTAGACAGAACGTGGTCCTATCGGTCCACATGCTAGTCTCTGCATCTGGTAAGAAACTATATAAATGTTTACTTACCGATGGATTTTCTACTTAAACATCCAAATAAGCAGTAACCACTTTTTCTCAAGATGACTGGAGTGGATGAGATCTTTCTGAAATTCTTTCTGAGGAAGTCAATTTAATTTATGCCACCAATATGCATGCATTGGAAGATTCCCAATGAGACGGCAGTCATGCGCAATCATGTCTGGTTTCTTAAGTACACAAGCCGATATAGGGGAACATTTATCAGTCAAACATACAAGTGGCTGCAGCAATTGATGTCAAATCAATTTCCGCGCGGGTGTGTCCACGTGGGTTATTTGAATGTGACTTTTATGGCGATAAATATGAGACGTAAATATAAACTATTTCATTTAGTTGAGTACCTGTCTTGTCACGCCGGAAAAATAACCGTTTGATTGATGTGGATTTCTCTTGACACTTTTCTTTAAGTAGGTAAATCCTACCACCAGATGCGGGACCCAAATTTATTCCTTGTACTCATCTTGAAACAGATTAAGCCTACTTGAGGCAGCTTGCGCCTAGTTAATGTGTTCTATCTGAAGGAAAGGGTATATAAGTTTTTAAAATATTCAGCGAATTTTGGGCATTTCAGGTACAACCAGCCGTTTATGCGTCGTTGGGTTTTCTAATTACCTACTGCGCACCGAATGGAGCAGTGTATATAAGGACAGGTACTTATTTTGAGGCAGCTTGCGCCTAGTTAATGCGTTCTATTTGAAGGAAATGGTGCATAGTTTTTAAAATATTAAGATAATTGTGGGCATTTGAGGTACAACCAGACGTTCTGATTACCTACTGCGCATCGAATGGAGCAGTGTATATAAAGACAACCTAGATTACCTGTAGCCAACCTACAGGGTATTATAGTTCTTGTTTCAAACTCCTATAAAATCGAAATATACCCGCCCAAACAGGACAGAGTTTAAGGGAAAAGCAAGTTCTATCAGTATGCGGTATGCTGTGGGAATTACACATTTTTCCGGAAAATATTTAACTACAAGGTCGCATGCTCGTTCTCTTTTTTTTAACGCAAACCTACGTCTAAATATAACTTCCACAGACTTTTCTGTCGGCAGGCACACTTACAGGTTTTTGGTCCAACAGTCAGGAGTTCCTACTCATATTGCACGCTTCCTTACTCAGTCACGCAGGCAAAGGTCTGGAGTTTGGGCATCTTGCGCAATTACCTAAATATGAAATGAAGGAGAACGAAGAACAACAGACAGGAGGAGGAGCAGGCTAATGAGGAGAAGTAGAAGGATGAAAAGGAGGAGGAGAAGGACGATAAAGGACAAGAGGAAAAGAGGAAAAATGTAAAGAGGAACACGAGAGAGAGAGAGAGAGAGAGAGAGAGAGAGAGGAGAAAAAGCAGGAGAGTGGGAGGCAGTTGGAGGCTAGGACGATGAAACAAGAGGGGAAGTAGGATCAGGAGAAGCCGAAGAAATGGGAAAAAGATCCTATTGCGTAGTCGTACCTGTTATGGGTTAGGGGTTTGGGATTGGGGTTATGAGTTGACGGTAAAGCGTGAGCTTGTCTACTGCAGGTACGGTTACGAAGTAAGATCCAACCGAGATGGCAGTAAGGGAAGCGCGAGGAGAAAGATCAGAAGTAGGTAAGTAGAATCGGAAGAAGAGGAAGAACGAGAGGAGAAGGTGGGTCAGAAGGAGAAGGAGCGGGGATAGTAGAGAGATCAGGCAGAGGAGGATGATGCAAAGAAGAGGCGAGGATATCTTCCAATGGTATGGCTACGAAGTGTTGATGTAACTGTGAGAAAGTTCCAAGAGTAAGATGTAGTTATGTAGCCGCACCTGATGGATGTAATACTGCTGACCTACTAGATTATTTGGAGTTGGTGTGATTACTTTGGCATGTTATTGCTGTGCGTCGCGATGTGTGTTCTGTTGGCGGGGTTGTTTCTTTGTTGCCGTGTCTACCGTTTTCGGCCAAATGCCGGTGTTCCTTCTTGATCTTCGGCCTGTCGTCCCCTTCTAACTTTTGCGTTGGATGTTTCGGGGTTAGGATTAAAGGTTTCGGGTTAGGCTTAGGGGCGTAGAGTTTAGGGTTGGGATGAAGGATTAGGTTTAGGAGTTTAGGGCTGGGGTTATGGTTAGGGGTTAGGGCAACAATTTTTAGCCACTCAAATTACAACCGCGCATTCCTAGTGGCCTTTCTGTTGCATACAATTACTTGACTTCCTCGCCTGTGCGTTCCTCGGTCCCCGGTTTTGTTTACCTTGGGTGCGTCTACATAGCCACATCTGACCGTTCCAATTTTAAAAGTTAAGGATCGCTTATGTAGTTCCTGCCCTGGCATGACATGGGGGGAGTAACATCCGGTGGCCTAGACACTCTGCAGGCAAGAATATGGTTTATGGCCGGGGTTGCTTACTCCGGGAGGCAATTTTGCTAAAAGAAAATAACTGGCGATAGTTACTTGTACGTGCTAGAGAATGAAATAAAAAGACCTCATGGTAGCTGTTGCGTGGGGGCGGTCAAGATGTCCTATGAGGTAGTCATCGAAATAAAAATGCGACATTGCAGTACCCTTTTGACAGTGTCTGCAAGGGCGCATTAAATTCACTTACTTCTATCATTACATGGTAAAAATAGTGCCGCCTTTCAAGTGGTTACAATAGGAAGGATCAGAATTTGTAGTACCACAGAGATGTTCAGCTCGTTTGCCCAACACAAATGCACCCCGGATTAAGTAACCCCGGCCATAAACCATACGCTTGCCTGCCTGCATAATGCGGTCCCCTCGCCGAGCCTAGGACCAACAACTGATCGATGATGGGGCGACGCTAGTTGTGGCTTCTGGTTAATCCGGACCTCGGGAACTAGCCATGCATGTGACTGCAACATGATGTCATCCGGCATTACAGGTGGCTTTGCGCTAAGTTCCAGGGAAATTGGGATTAAGATTAAGGTCAGGGTGGTGGTTATACTTAAGCAGCACCGGAACTTATCGAAAGGCCACCTGTGTCAAGCGGAGGAGGTATTCCTATTCACGTATCCTATTGGGGAATGCTTAAGAGTTCTCGCCGCTTAACCTATTACGTTTTTTCGCTCCAAACTGTGTTAGATGTTTGTGTAACTCATTGTCACCCGAACAAGTTGGTGCGGTATGAGCACATCAAAGTGTAATGCTCCGATGACAGCCTAACAAATCGGCAAAGTTCGATGGCCATTAGTGCAAGGCAAGGCCAAACCCCTATGGTTGGGTAGCTGTCCCAAGCCGGCTGAGGTGGGGTGTAGGGAGTGGAAGTGAGGCGTACAGCAGGCAAAGAAAGCAAACGACAAGCGGCCTTAGAAGACCGCACAGGAAGCCAGCAACCGGGTTTAACGTCTGTACGGGTAAGCCACGAAGGGCTAGTGCAGCCCCTGATACATGTAGAAAGGACAGGTGCACTGACGGGGCAGACCTGCACCGATTAAGTGCACCCAAAGCCTACGCGCCTAGCCAACTCACGCGGTAGCCGCATGGAACGCGATATGGGAGGTCGCCTCCCCCTGCGATCAAATACAACCGGGCCGTTTCGTAAAGGCGGGGGGGGGGGGGTGGAGGGTAGCAGTCTGTTAATACGACTGAAGCAGCTTGCAATTAGAAGCATAATGGAAAGCGTGTTGAATCGCAATCCGCAAAGGGTAAGTCTTTCGCCTTCTACTAAAGAGTTCCGTGTGGGGGGTGCAATGCAATGAGCCCATCTAGACAGTCTTGCATCGCCTCGTTCTCGGGGCGGTTAAGGTGAAGGAGAAAGTCATCCTGACAGAGCCTCTACGACAAATCAAACAAACATAGCTGGAGTACCAAGTCGTAGTAATGTAGCAAGCGCGCTAAGTGGCCGATGAGCGGAAATGTGAATGTGAGCAATAACATGAGGGACTTTACAGCGTAACTGCCCTTCCTTCGCCCAATTGGCAGCTGTAAGTATATGTGGGAGGTATGGTAATGGCAACACTGCAGCAGGCAAGGTATCCCAAAGCGAGGTCGAATACATTACACCCCCGCGCGGCCGACACGCCTGAAATATGTAACCTAATAAAATCATGCCTACTGATAGGAAGCAAGTACGTCAACAATGTTGACTCATAATCCCAGGCTACTCGCATTTGTCTCGCCCAATATTCATTACCAAGCGGCATAATCCTATAATATTTCGGACTCGTCTGGATGTCGGCTTTTGAATGCACTTCTTTGTAACCTCCTACAGTAACAGCACTTGGTAAGAAACGACTACTTAAGTGGCAGAAATTTTTAACATTGATTTTTGATGGTCTTATAAACATCTATATATATTTTATAGGAAGCATGCATAAAAATATGCCTTCTTTTGGTCGTTCGTTAGAAAATCACAATACATTTACATTTTATACTTGAAAAAGTGGTATAATCAGGTTTTGAAAAAGTTTCTAATTATGAGATTTTTAAGACCATGCAATGTCCATTCACACAGCATCGTACATGTCCGTTTGCCAATGCTTCTCATGAAAAGTAGAACACGGCCCGCATCCATTGCAATATTTTGTGAACTCACATGGTATCTTTTAAAAGGCATAGAGGAATATATGATTTTCCCTACGCCGAAAGCATGCACCCTGTAGACTGAAATCGCTAAAAGCTAATGCAACGGCTGATCAGACTCAAAATGATTCGGGCATTGAGAAACTTTATGAAAACCTAATTATACCCCTCCTTCAAGTATAACATGCAAAGGTAACGTGATTTTCTACCGAACGATCAAAAGATAGCATGTTTTTATGCATGTTTCCTATAAAATATTTTTTGAAATTATAAGACCATCAAAAATCAATGTTAAAATGTATGCTACGTAAGTAGTAATTTCGTACCCAGTGCCGTTTCCGTAGGAGGTGAAAAGAAATGCATTCAAAATCCGACATCCTGACGAGTCCGAAACATTATAGGATTATGCCGTTTGATAATCAGTATTGTACCGTTACCTAAGTAATTCTTCCTAATCGCAAAGGAATTTCCGAATTCCGGTCAGCATTTCATGAGATCGATCATTTACTGTAGATAGGTACTCCGTACATTTAGGCTGTATTCGCATCTTCTCAAAAGTGATAAAAGTAGGCAAGTATTGTTTGATTCATTTAGGAGAGATGAACCACGGTAACAGTTTACTTAGGATAAAATAGCGTCACGCGGACGGTTACCATCCCTGCCACGCGGACAGTTTGTTTTTCCGCCAATTGACGTATCTCACCGGACATTAGCTGAAATTTTGAAATGTGACCTCAATTAGAAGAGGTTGCTCAACACGGGTTGCAGTATTTATCATTACGCAGCATAATTCGACCAGCTGCAAAACCCACATTCGCCAAAAACGACTGCCTTGGTAGTATACATTTTCCTCCTGAGTTGCGATATATTTATAAATCCAAACCTATTGCCTAGAAGTCTCTGTAGATCTCATGATCGGCAGAAAGGCATCGCTTGAATACCCATGCAGTTAATATTATCCTTTTGGCGTCAGACATTAAATTCTGTAGTCTGAATGACACGTCATTACATTTAGCATACGGAATTAGCCCTGGTCGAATTTTATTTTGCTGTCGTACCTGCAGAAGACAAACGCCAGTCTAACCCCCTACCCCCTAACCTTAACCCCTAACCTTAACCCCTAACGTCTAACCCTAACCCCTATCCCCGACCTCCTAACTCTAACACCTAGCCCCAGATCCTTAACCTTAACCCCTAACCCTGACCCCTGACCCCAACCCCGACCCCTAAACTTAACCCTAACCCCTTACCTCAACCACTGACCCCTAACCCTAACCTTAACCCCTTACTCGGAACACCAAACCCTACCCTTGACACCTGACCCCTGACCTCTAACCCCAACCCTGCGTTTTTCTCGTGGCGATTTTTATCTTACATGGAATGGAGGCTCGAGCCTGGTGCCTCTACAAATGCTTACAACTATCTAACATATCTCCACTGCAAAAATTCAAGACTTCAAAATCTGCAAACGTACGCTTACAACTATTCATCACCGGGCCTACAGAACATTATAAGGGAGGGCAGAGTAGAAAAAGTAAAACAGCCAATAAAAGTTAGTATGGGACAGAGGATAGAGGGGTGTTTAGAGGTAAGGGGTTAGATTGTAGTTCCGTCAGGGGCTTAGGGAGAGGGAGGAGGAGGAGGAAGGTGTTTGGCGTTTAGCTGTCCCTGTGTTTCATCACTGTAACTCGACGTGGCTGGTGTGAACACCTATGCTGGGTTTGTCTTTGCCCATGGAAGCCTTACCGCCTGTACAAACGTTTAATGCAAGCACAAGGCGGGGTTGGCTAACCGTATGGCCACTGCCTCTGCTATCGCAAGGATTAGCTGACGCAGGAACTTGGAGTGTCTCGTCGACACTTTATATATCCCCACTGAACAGTATTATTCCTCAGCTAGTCAGGATCTCAACGACAACAGGAACATTGAAGAAGTCGAGTTCGGCGAAGGTGTAATTTCGATTATTCCTCCTCAGGCCTGTATATTAATATAAGTTATGATGAAACAGCACTCCGGACCAAGTTGAACCCAGACTGTATGTGCCCGAGACCTACCACGTCGCGCTGCTGAGGCGAAGAATGAACATGGTTCGCCGTCAGCCTCCTCCTCCTCCTCCTCCTCCTCCTCCTCCTCCTCCTCCTCCATCATAAGCCCCTGACATAACTGACTTCTGTGCACGCCCTGTACTCTCTCTCTCTCTCTCTCTCTCTCTCTCTCTCTCTCCCTCTCTCTCTCTCTCTCTCTCTCTCTCCATAACTACTGCCCATTGACCGCCTGAACTTTCGCAGCCTCACCCAAAATTATATTACTGAACAAGCGTGAAGATGAAAAATCGAAAACATACGCCCGCCGAACTTGACTTCTTCAATGTCTTCATGGGTGTCATCGCAGAAATTAAACAACGGGAGTGTTTTGTATAAATCGCCAATGTAACAACGTTTCCCTAACCTCCCGATGGAGTAATCGTGCGGGTTGCTAACTCACGAGACAGAAAACTGTTTGAATGCTGTGTTCGAATCTTATACTCACCGGCCAAATATAGCAGAGGACTATACCAATTTGATCTGACTCAGTAGTGGCCTAAGTGGTTGTAGTACAACCACATATTTTGTGCTTGACGTTCTTGAGACCTTGGATATAGAACTTGTTCCAAGTCTAATCTGATGAGACAGAAAAGAGACTTGACGTAATTAGAAAGGAAGGAATTCTTCTCTAAACTCGTAGGACAAAATAGTAAAACCTTGTACATATAAAAATACACGTTGCGTCGCTTGGTAAGCCAAACGATGAAGAAAGAAGAAAATAAGGAGTGAGTGAGAACGGTGCACGGCTACTGTTCGTTAATTTACGTCATTTGAAAGACACTTGGTTGTGTTATTTGCGTTACGATTCCATACATCAGAAGGGTGAGTGAGGGCAGTTCACCCATGAAGTCTACAGTGATTTGGGGACCCCATTGAATGGACGACTATGTACGCCCGGCATCTTTGGAAGCGTCCGTCGTTATTGAGTAAACGTCAGAAGCCATGGATGACGGAGAATCTCATTGGTTGGCAGTCGCTGGAATCGATTAACGACCAAAAGCGAGGAAACCATCTCCTTCGCTGCTGCAGAAGAAGATAAATACAGGCTAGGAATGCGTGTTAGGAACTTGCAGGCAAACGCTGATGCAGCAGAATGGGCTCCGAGGAAAATAATATAGCTACAAACACGTGCTACTTAAAAACATCCGTAACTACCAAAAATAATTTTACTGCAAATGTTGGAAATGCGTAAAGGTGCGTCATCGGATTGAACCAGATTGCCCGCCGCCCAAAATCGTATCAAGTGCGCTACCTCTGGAGTCAAACGTTCACAGTTCGTTCTGCAGATAGGTTGGGATGGTGAACAAAACTCAAATGCGAGGGCTTTGCTATTTCAAAGTGGGCAAACTACATGAAAATAGTCAAAAGGCAGACCGCTGAAGACAGCCTGACAAGAATATTACGCAGTCATAGTTGTACCAGACACAGCCCTGAGGCCGCACCTCAAATGGAGAAAGTGTAACGCATAAATTCTTCGCCCTGCCCTATACGTCGGGAATCTCGGTAGTGACCACCCTGACGGCTAAATCGGTTTGGTATCCACACTGAGCACAAGCCAGCGTCCTCACTGCGCGCAACATTTTCTCAGGTAAGAGACCCTGTCCTTAAAGAAGAGAAGCAAAAAAATGCGATCTGCCACATCCCGTGTGCTAATTGCCCCTGCATGTATGTTGGTCATACGGGCCGACGCCTGGGAACTCGTGCTAATGAGCACAAACTAGCCGTCCGTCGCCGTGACCCCCCTGTCCCTTGTCTTTGCGCACGCACAGGAGTGCGACCACCGATTCGATTAGGATGACGCTGAGGTCGTCGTCGCGACCAATACAAAGCGGCGAGAGTAGTCCTAGAGGCACAGCACTACAAAGCAGCCGGTATCAAGCGCCATGCTGATCTAGACGCCCATTATGAGGGGCTTCGAACACGGCTCACTGCGCCCTGCCTCATGTTGCAACGGCGACCACTAATCCAGTCGCCCAGATCCATCAATTTACCATCCCCCTTCCCACTCCAACGCAGGAAGTCGTAAGTCTTCTCCCCTCTTTTGCCCCCGTCTCAGAACCTACCGTGACCCTGCGTCCCCTTCACCGCTCTCGCACAATAATTACCCGCCTGTCAATGTCTGTACTGTCGCGCCAACTAGTCTGGTGAGATAGTCTCACTTCCTCTTTTGTCTTCATTTCGTCTGACGACAGGTTAGTATAACCAACTTAAAAATTCAGGAGCGCAACTCGATTTTTCCGAAGAAAGTCTTCATTTTCTCATTACATTGGCTCGGAATGCATATCAGTTCTGGTCCATATATAATGGTAAAGCGGCGCCCACCGATCGTTTCTACGGAACTCACTCGTTTTGTTTTGTCTTACGAGTTCTCTCTCGAGCCCAATCAGCAGCTGCTGTTGACGGCTAATAAGCCAGAAATGGCCATCCCAGTCTCCCTTGTCTTCGTCGGTAATAACATTCTGCATATATATGGTTGAAGTGAAAGGCGTTCATTGGGAGAAGGAACTTTATTGCGTAAATTTTCGACGCCGGTTCCCCAGATCGTCGTCAGACGCAGACTGAGAGTAAATGTGCCGCCAACAGTTAGCATATGACATATGCACTTGAAAAATCGATAATTGTTGACGTTTTCACCCGTGAGCGACCGCTATCTGTGTCCTTCTTACCCGATTGGCTCTCGTCTCTTCCATTTATCCTTGAGACTTGTAAACAGCGTGCAACTCGATATGCAGGTTGATGCACGGCTCATCCGAGTGCATGGCCTCGAGGAACTCTCGACCTTCCTTGAAAGGCAGGCACCGACAATCCGTGTTCCGTTCCAAGCAAACGTGTGGCCCCTGTTCAGGGTACGCATGGCTACTTGGGACAGAACACGGACTTAACTGTTTCCGGCCAAGGGGAACGCCGGACTACGGCCACCTTGACAGCCAACGCGGTCAATTTAGTGTTATAACGATGCTACTACCAACATTTAAGTAATATATGTTTATGCTATTTATTAAGCTTGGGCCACGTCGCACACCGCTGTTCACATTCACCACGATGCCTGTAGACTAAACAATTTTACTTCTTTTTCCGTGTCTTAAGTGTGCCTCAACTGTACGCTGTATTTTGACCAACAAAGCAAGTTAATGTGCTTCTAAACTCTGTTAACGCATGACATTCTGTGTTTATCTGTACAGTTTTTGCTATTCCCCTCGCATTTCTTTCATGTTACTTCCTTTCCATTTCCTCCATATATATCGTCTGCATGTAACCAATAGGGATTTCAAAGGTACACACCTACTTTCCCTGAAATATACTGATACTGATACTGAATCCTAAGAGCGGATAAAGCAGTCTACATGTCGAGTTGCCACCATTTACGGCGGGTTTGACTTCATTAAGACAGATAATGTTTGTGCGTCCGAATTTGCAACTGTCGATAGGTCTTTCTAAGATAGCTGTCTTCTCCAGAGCTAAATTGAAGCTGGCACATAACGGCTGAATTCTCCTGGCTGGGTATGGATTCTGTCGACCGCACCAACCGCGGAAACTCCCATTACACGTGTCGTTGACTTGGAGACACCTGTCCCTTTACGGACTGCTGCACAATAATCTGATCTTGCGCGACTTTGAATTCCAGCCCCTTCGGGTCATTCGAGGATTTAAGTTGGCTTTCAAGAGGTCCCGTTTGACGACTGGTGCACCATAGAGAATTTTCATCCGTCGGTATAACTTGTAAAAGGGGTTCAACTAGATCCATTCTTGTAGGCATTGCAATCCTGCCTAAGGGTTCATTTCTACTCTAAAATCCATCTTCTAGTGCAAGAATTCAAGTGCATGAGCGAATAATTTCTCACCTTTGCTAACACAGTCCCAATGAGGGCTGTGAAATTCAAAGTTGCCCTTCTTAATGAGATCGAAGAGATCTGCCTGACTCTTTGTTGGACTTCGAAATGGTGGGTAGCCACAAAGTAGTATGTACAAAATGACTCCGAGCGACCAGACGTCCACTTCGAGCCCGTAACCTGAAAGCCAGCGGAACAGGGAATGGGGTTAATTTCTGGAGTAATTTTAATCTAATTTTACTAACACATCGCTAATGATCAGCAAAAGTGAGAATACAAAGAAGATTCCGGATGAACATACCGATTCCAAGTAACATTTCCGGCGCAATATAAGTTGGTGTTCCACAAGTTGTACGCAGAGGTCTCGTCACCTCTGTTGCTAAGCCAAAATCGGCCAGTTTGAGGTGACAGTCTCCCGACGCGTTTTTTGTAACCTGAAAATACATGGTACTTATTAAATTCGAGTAGATTGTATGGTTAGGACAAACTGAAAGTGTCATGAAGTAAACAATACACATTCACGTGGTCTTGTCAGAATCCATGATCTATGAGGTCGCACCGCCACCGTTGCTGAACCGAAATCACCCAACTCGGACGGAAATTCCCCTAGGAAATCTCTAAACGCTAATAAATGTAGAAGTGGTTTACGGTTGCTAGGGCCCTCTTTGACGGGACAGTGATGCTAAATGCTCACGGGCGTATGACAGGACTCTGAATGAGTAATACAAAGGAAGGTTCATGTTGGACTAAAGGTCTTACAAGTAAATTCTCCGGTTTCAGATCCCTGTGGACGATGTTGCGCGAGTGTAGATACAACAGGGCCTTGGCTATGTCAGTTACCATGACCGACGATTCTCTCTCTGGGAATCGCCGACGTTTGCTGATCAGTTCGAAAAGGTCTCCACCCTGAAATAAAGACAAAACTTACTTAAAGATGAAAAAGTATTGAGGGATAAACAGCGTTACTTTGAGTACCATCAAAAGGGCTCTGCCTGCATTCCGTAGTAGATTTTGGCTGATCTCAATTAACAGATTAGCTGTGAACAATGATATCAGTCTGTCATCACTAAAAGTGGAGTTCTTCATTAAAAACCGTACATTTTCTGACTACTGAAACGCAAGAAGGACAGATTCTAGGACCAGAACCCACGGGGGTCTGCTAATATCCGCGCCAGAAAGAAAGGTGCTTTTTAAACACAGTCTCCATTTCCAGAGAACTGACGGGTGTTTGCAAAGATGTGACGTAACACCTAATGGACAGAATGCGCGTTCAGATATTTCAATCATGTTTAAATAATGGGCATTTTAAAATGGATCAACAAATTCCAACGCTGAAAAGTGTCACATGTAACGTAAGTGCAAGTAATATAACAATAACAAATAAGACTATTCATTTAGACATTTAAATTTTATTTAAAAAATACAAGATCCTATGACGATTTAGAAACTGTAACAACTGGAACACCCTAAGGGTTATGAGTCGTTTCGTACCTCTACGTGCTCCATCACGATATAGAACTGGGTCGGGGTTTCAAATTCCTCCAGCAACTTAACAATGTTCGGGTGATTGCACCGGCGAAGGATACGAAGCTCGCGTTTTAGCATCCTCTCCTTGCCCTCAACTCGGAACTTATCCACGATTTTAACGGCACAGTTCTGGCCGGTGCTTCTGTCTCGAGCAACGCGGACGATGGCAAAGTTACCGTCGCCAATCACCGAACCGACTTCATACCGTCTGGCCACGTCTTCTGGAGCTAAAATGCAGTCGAAATAAACGCGTGTTTGTTAGTTTGGTCGTACCCGCAACATAGGTGCTGGCCAAAAGCCTACGAGATTTAAAATTACTACCTACCGTTTAATATTAAGTAGGCGAATAATTGAGAATTCAATGAAATACCATAGGGGCACGGTAAGAAGAGGACAATGACATGCGTGACTGTGTGAGAGGCGGGAAGACAAGAGATGACGCCGGGAGGGGGGGCGACAAGATTACTTCAAGTTTGTGTGGTAGTTTTCAATTCTACTGATCACTCTTCTTTGTACGGATGATGTTTCATGCGCAAAGTACCTCCTGTTTGTTAGCTAACGTAGAAAGAACAATAGATCTCTGCGAGAAGAGCTTACCAGCATTGTCGATATGAACTGTGAAAGACTATTCATATTGCAGTCCGCAAGAGGTTTGCAGGTAGTACTGCATCGGCTAAAACAACACTTGGCGTTGGGCATTGCTGGCGATGATGGCTAAGAATCCAGCGATGGTCATTTCAGTCTCCTTAGACGTCGTCGGTATCTCATGATCAGCATATATATACTTGCCAATGACTTATACCGTACTGCCAACATAGGTACTTGCTAAATTCCCAGACACAGATATTGCCGCTTCCATATGACGCAAATATGAGGGGTTCGGCTTCCTAGATGTTCGTCTAGCGTTCTCTAGGCTAGTTTCCGGTTAATTAATTCCGGATAAATAGTAAGCTAATAAGTTGTTTGTAAATTCAAATTAATATATCTGTTCAAATGGTCCGCCCCAATCTGCTGATCGTATCGACATAGTTTGTTACGTAAAAAGTCGATAAGGAGAAGTGTGATTTTCAAAACGCTCAAGAGGTTTGTGGAACAGGTGTCATCCTAACAGACGTCGCGTAACCATCGTATAGTGACGATGAATCGGCAATGAAGGAGGTACCGCCTGCAACAACGAGACAGACAGAAATGAGCATTTCTAACCTACTGCGTGCGAGTCCTTGTCCCCATGATAAAGCAATACCTTGACATACAACTTAATCTAGGTTCAAACTAATCTAGACTATATTGCACAGTCACTGAAAGTGTTTCACTTCAGGTAAGTAATCACCGGATATTGCTAAGTAGTGACAGGGTTGGCCTCTAACAAACTGATAAGTGTATCCTCAGCTCAACATCGAAACCTATTGTTTTCAGTAAGCCCTTAGATCATTGGCGTTGGCAGCTTCAAGCGGGTAAGCCCGCCAATGAACGGAAGGATTGCAGTTGTCGGATTTCGACATCCAAGTTCAGTGGGAGTGAAGACAGAGAAGTGTCTACAATAAAGCAACGATTAAATTTCAGTTCCCGTTTTAAATGGTTCAGAAGAATGCGCTCGGTATTGGGGAGCATTAGAGATGATGAGGCGCATCGAAGCCATCTTTCGAGGAGTAACAACGCCCTGTTCACTACTAACTTCCCGCATGTTTTGATGTCGATGGCGAGATGAAAACAAACAGACCATGTTGTCTTCTAACCAACGTGTTGAGGGTGACGAAAAGCATGGTCATTTTTTGTGGTCTGATGCTGAATGTCATCTACGAAGTGTTTATGTCTGGTCCATTTAAATAATGCGGCCTTGTAAATCAGCCAGGTCTTGTTTTTTACTGATTTTGAAATAAACTACGTTTTTTAGATTGGGCCTAACAAAAAAAGGAGACATAATAACCGAAGGCGGTCATGTTTGGCATTGAATGCTGCATAAGTTTCGCAGGAAAAGCAACCCAACAACGCTCGTCGAAAACAATTCGCGACGTTTGTCTGAATACCTTCGATGTTCTTAAGGGCCAACGCTGGTTCACGAAATTCCAATGGGACAATTTCGAACTCTCTCCGATACTCATGGTTCCTGAAGCCCAGTGGAACTGAATAATTACGTTTCGCGCGCAACCGTTGAGGCAGATCCTCTCCAGATCATCGAGCAGTTATCAAGACAAAAACTAAATTCGTCATGGTCTACTTCAGCGAATTACTTTCAACAGATAGGGAGGGTCAGTAGACAAGGATCTCAGTTCACTCGTCAACGTTCGATAGAAAACGAAGTGTGGCGTTCCACAATCTATAAAACTTTGTTAAAAAACAGAACGAGAACCATTTCTTCACTAAATTTTCGTTAAAGATGAAAACTGGATTGTTTACTTTAATTACCAGCGCCAACACCAATTGTTTTTTTTTTCGGCCAGATACTTGTTCTTACGTGGAAACCACGTACGTACCCCAAGAAAGTCTTGCTATGTGTTTTGTAGAGTATGGTAGACATACTTCACTTAAGGCTGTTGGAACAACGGCAATTAAATCGTCTAAAACAAGCACTTGCCGATGAATATCCACCATTACTCATTAGAAAGGTGTCATTCTTCTGCATGTTAATACGAGACCGTATAGTGTGCGACGGCGGTAGAAAAAATTCGAGAACTATGGTGAAAACTTTTGCCACATCCACCCTATTCAACTGATTATCATTTGTGCAGATCTCTGCAGCATTTTCTGAGCAGAAAAACGCTTCGAAGTTATTAAAATTTGCTTCCTCCCCGATTTTGTTGCATCAAATTAAGGAGGGTTTTGAAAAATAAGTTTAGAAGTGGTCAACGGTGATTGATAGCGTTGACGAGTTTCTAACAGATTGAAAATAAACTTTTTTACAAACACTTTCCTTGTTATTTATTAAAAAACAACATTTTTTCAGGTATTCCCAATAAGTCTCCATACATATACTGACAAATGAGTCCCCAAAGCACTGGTCTTCCTGCAAACATGCACTGTACCTTTCAATCAGACCTTTGTCGTCCCGTTCTACATTTCATCAAGAGTATTGCCGAAGTCCTCAGTCAAGTCTCGGTTTTTGCTGTTCGAATTCAATACCCCCGTTGTCCGCGTCGAACGAATAAGCAAATGTCACACGATTAAACCCACATAATCGTGGGACCTATGTCTGCAATCGATCTGCCTGATAACTCGTACAGGGCTTCAACTAGGTTTGGACCCTGGGTCGTGCCGTGAGTGTGATTGTACCTAGAAAAGCGAAGGCTACCCTACCGGTAGTAAATCTCAAATCGTAGTTTAACCGTCACACGGCGTTCAAGGCCTAGACGTGATTGGTCGCCTGTCGGCCTTGTAGGCATGCCAAGCACGCGGTGATCAAGTTTTCGTGTGATGATGGGCTAACCGGGTGGTCAGCACGCTTGCTTTGAAGTGTGCATTTACGGACACCACTTCCTGTTCGGCAACGGTGGGCCGCGCACATGTTGTCGTTATCCTTTCCTCTTGACGGCGTGTTGGCGTGATATACAAGGGATTTTACGTGAAACAGACAATTTTGAGCAAAAGGTTTCCGAAAAGAAAGTGGCGAGCAAACGTTGCTCCCGATAACTTCTCTTCAGGCCGGTACAGTTATATGGGAACGGAGTACAGTGATTGAAAAATCGACAAAAGGTGGCTAGGCAAGAGTGGGAGGGTGCAGAAAGTTGCACGTGGTTAGTCAACCTTTGACCACGGAAAGCGCGGAACCCGAACGAGGTTCTTTTGGGCGCATAGGGTCGGTTTTTGTAACCTGATGGCGCCGCTTCTGCTGGTGCTAACAGGCGGTGGCCCAATAACTTAGAGTAGCTCGAGGGGACCATATAAATCTGCATGCGCAAGGACGCGCTGTCTATTCTCCTAGTTGCACCTTTTTGTCAGCCATGCGGGGAGGTGCTCTCGTATTCTTTTGGAACAGCAACAGCAGAAACGGCCGCCATCAGGTTACGAAAACCGACCCTGTGCGCCCAAACGAACCTCGTTCAGGCTCCCCACTTGCCATGGTTAAAGGTTGACTAACCACATACAACATTTTGCGCCCATCCGCTCTTGCCTAGCCTACATTTTAAAAAATACATTTTATCGATTTTTTCAATCACTACTCCGTTTCCATATAACTGTACAGACCTGAAGAGAAGTTATCGAAAACAACGTTTGCTCGCCACTTTGTCTTCTGAATATTGCTATGGGAACTTTTACAACTCAGACGCGTAGTCGTCTTCAACGAAAAATCTGCCTTCGAGATGTAGGCGCGTCCACTTCGGACGAAGACGCCAGTTCCTTAATCCAGTAATAAGTGATTTGTGGACGTGAGGACTTACGATGAGCTTGCTAGTAATAGCCGTAATAGTAGTAGCAATGATCATTCTAACTAGCCCTTTTAATTGTTGAGCCGTAGGCCTTGACACATACTACATTCCGCCGCTCAACCAAAACGACTCTCCTCAGCGGGAACATCGGTAACGCCCCGATAAGAAGGCTGGGTTGTTCGGAGCCATTCCATCGTTGTCGTTGGTAGTGGGACCCAATCGTATTTATATGTCTGTTGATAGACAACCCTGCTGCCTACGATTTCGCGCGATATAAACTCCTTCTAGCGGGTCGACGGAGAGTGTCAGTCAACATCTCACATACATGATCACTTGCAGACTTTATTCGGTCTTACAGTCAAAATCAGCAAGCATTACACTGACAATGACACCCCTGTAGATAGCCCGATTTGTTTTTTCGAGGCTCGATGTTTTACGGGTTAAAGTTAGGCGTGAGGGGACGGAAAAGAGACTTTAGCGTCCCACCAACTTCCGCACCCGATTCTGGACAGAGTCAACTTCACCCAACTTAGCTATACACAAATTTTTTAGTTGGGGCGATGTCGCCACCACCCTT
>CACRXP010000155.1:884212-1042091 GCA_902702965.1 Spirometra erinaceieuropaei
TTCTAATGCATTTGAATATTACTAGATCCTAGAATTTCAGACTTGGCGCGGCCTACTAGCTCTAGTTGTAAAAGCTACTACAAGGAGGCTGCCAACTTGGAGGGACATATTTTGCTTATAGCGATACCAACTGAATGCACTTTGACTGGACGCATAAGTTAGGGAAGTATAGTTGTCAGTTCAGGAATGCATTCCCTGTCATTTAAGTAATATATTATCTTAAATCGGCCTATTAAAATAGACAGTTATAGAACATATAAACGATCTTGGTATAACTGGCGGAAAGAGAGACCCAACGCCACAACGAGAAAATAAGACACAGAATTGAACACTTGGATTGTTAGGAGTGAGTCACCCGCGCTTTCTCGCTGAACGATAAAAGCACTTTTTACGCAGTCGTTCCGCACAGACACATTTTGCCGAAAGGCTTAAATTTACGCCCTTTCCACTCACAAAAATAGGTTACCTATGACATTGATTTTTACTTGATCGGCCAGACGGCGCCTTTTAATTTATCTTGGTCGTGGTGGAAGTGGGATGCCCCCACCGACAGTTCGACCGTCGGTTTCAACGATATCCACCCTGTGCTCCACATCAGGGCGCGAACAGGGACGGGGACTTGCGCGTGAATTAGTTTATAGTGATAGTATACGTTCGTAGTATCTACCACATTATCTCCTCCTTCTCCCCACCTGGATCCGGCGTCATGGCCAAGTCAAGAAGACCGGAAGGGTTGGCACGGCGTGAACCCGCACCTAGGCCTGCCACCGCACCCCCCGGTCCAAAACAGGCACTGACCAGGATGCTATACCAAAACGCAAGTAATCCGGGGGCAGGGATTCAAATTGGCGCGCCGTGGGCCTGCAACGGAGCCTACCACCGTACCCCCGAATGTTGACATTAGTTATGGTTGCGCGTTCCCGTTGGTGCCTGCTCGATTCCGATGAAACCCTCGTGTTGCTTCAGCACATCCGTCGCGTGGCCGGTTTTAGGGAGCAAGGGGTGTCCCACCACAAGCAAGTCCACATTGCGTCCTCTACTGCGAAGAGGTGGACCTTGTCACACGCGAAGATAACACTTCGTCTTGTGCGTATGTGTGTAGTGCGCGTACACACGCAGTACATGCGCTAGACCATTACAGGGGCTAGATGGGTATCCGACGGGAGTTATCAGGAATGTGCACCCATAACAAATTCCAACACTTGGGGCGTGGTGGCAGGCACAGTTGTGCCGCCCCATCTCCTCCCCAATTTGCGACGTGGTGTAAACTCCTGACCAGTGTACGTAGCGGATCAGGAGGTGTGGTTGTACGTCTAGGCGCAGGTTTGCGCCACGCCACCCACTTGCGGCCTCTCTCATCTCCGGTCATCTTGACTAGGTCAACGAGAGGAAGGGGAGAGTGCGGTAGATGCTTCACAAGTCTGCTATCCCGCGCAAGTCACCGTCCCTGCTCTCGCCTTGTTGTGAGGCACACGGTGAGAATTGTCGGCAACGACGGTCGGACTGTCGTATTGCGCGTGAATAACGTTTTAAAATCCAGCTCTCTCTCTCTGTGGCAGGTTAAATTGTCTTGGTTTGTTGAGATCCGTCAGAGTCCTTAGGACTTTCGACAATACTTTTAAGCTAGGGTCAAGTATATGCGAGGGGTAAGAAAATGCATACTGTTGTTTAACAAAGCTGCCAGCGTTTAAGCACTCCTGCCTTATTGGCAGACGTATGCGTTCCATCTAATAATATTTCGAGTATTTTGTTTTACAACCCTGCCGTTCTCCGTGCCGAGTGTTCTTTTAAAAAAATGAACTTTGGTCTTACTAGAGAATTACGCGTGGGGGTCGCACAACAATGAACCAATGTAGACATTTCGGCGGCACGAACTCCTCGAGGCTGTACATGTTAGCGAATGCCAACCTGCCGACGAAGAGCCGATCAAAAATTCTACCAAACAACGCATACTTTTAAAAATATTGCAGGTAGTCCTCCAAAGTTTTTCTCTACCCCGCGCATATAATCAACCCTTGCATACCTTTACGTCTAGTCTACTTAAGAGCATCGGTAGGGTCAGACAAGGAAGATGGCACGCCAATTACAGGCCGCAGCAATGACTATCATATGCATGTGTACTTGCATGCTCAAACAAAGATTTAAAATTGGACTCACAGTAGAAGGAAGTGGACCAGCCGATACCCTGGAGGCGAAAACCCAAACCCTTTGAAGCTTCCTGGAAGACAAAGAGCGTTCCCATGCGGTCTGCACGATGTCAAGCCTAAGGCAAGGGTCTAGCGCGTCGTTTAACCGCAGGGTCATTTATACTACCGCTGATTGGACCGAGGCATTGGCGCACCTGCAAACACGAGCGTGCGAGCTCGCGTGTCACTCCGAGCTGTCATTGGGTACAACCGGAAGTGTAGATGACACAAGGAGCGCGATCAGTCAAACGGTTTTTGACTCCACTTGCTTGCTCCACTTGATTGCTCCCTTTCATGTAATTTGTCATCCGAAATGGACGCATTATGTATGGAGGATGCACGTCACGGAGTGAGACTGTTTTGTAGGTTCACAGGGTTGCGGCCCAGGTGGAAGGGCCGTGTTGTTATTATAAAACCGATTTACGCAGGACATTTTGATGACGTAGAAACTCCAGCACGAAGACTCGGACACGGTAGACGAAGATTTCGTGCCAATTTGTTTTATGGCTATCTTAAATCCTTGTTCAGTCCGTGTGTGGGTGAATTTTTCTAGAAGACCTATAGTAGATGTGCTAACTCATGAAATGCCAACCAAAGTTTCGAAATGACTTCTCGTTTCGAAAAGATAAATAAAGTAGTGTTGTAAAACTAATCATGATGCAGCATAAATCTATAATGATCCGGTTACCTCAGGGTGTCGGCTTTCGAAAGAACTTATTTTCGGCTGCATGCAAGATCTATACTCTGCAAAAAATAACTACCAAGGTAGCATGCAATTTTCCCATCGATTTTCGATGCTCTTGAAAATTCAATTATATTTCATGAAAAACGTGCATAAAAGTACTCATTCTTTTACTTATTCCGTAGAAAATGACGTCTTCTTCCAATTTCACACTCAACCAAAGAATATAATTTGGTTTTGAAAGATTTTCTAATTCCCGAATAATTTTGAATCCTACCTCCTGTTACACTTGCATTCAGGGTTTCAAAACCACAAGTTGTATATTTTCCGTGTTCGGAAAATCATGCATTTCTCTACGGCGTTAAGAGGAGACCATATGAGGTTCATAAAATTAAGCAGTGGATTTGAGCAATATTGTTAACTTTACAAGCCACATTCGTAAATGCAGATAGATGACGTTTCATGAACGGCCATTTAAAGGTATTAAGAAATCTCACAATTAGAAACTTTTTTAAAACCGAATTATACTCTTCTTTTGAGTATGAAATTGGAAGAAGACGTCAGTTACTACCGAATAAGTAAAAGAATGAATACTTGTATGCATGTTTTCCATGAAATATAATTGAATTTTTAAGGGCATCAAA
Organism: Spirometra erinaceieuropaei; assembly: GCA_902702965.1. NCBI lineage: Eukaryota > Metazoa > Platyhelminthes > Cestoda > Diphyllobothriidea > Diphyllobothriidae > Spirometra > Spirometra erinaceieuropaei. The sequence goes on from CACRXP010000155.1 coordinate 887,725, forward strand.
CATTAATGAGAAAATTGCATGCTACATTAGTAGTTATTTTTTGCAGAGTATAGATCTTGCATGCAGCCGAAAATAAGTTCTTTCGAAAGCCGACACTCTGAGGTAACTGGATCATTAAAGATTTATGCTGCATCCTGAGTAGTTTTACAACACTACTTAATTTATCTTTTTGAAACGAGAACGCATTTCGAAATTTTGGTTAACATTTCATGAGTTAGCACATCTACTTTACTTGTACATACAGTAGGTGGGCCAAGTCATGGAGTAGTTCGTTTGACATTTCATGAGTTAGCCCGCCCTTTGTAGGTGAGCGCGGTGGCATGGCATGCTGTGAAGGTGCAAATGGAGTTAGTGTTGGCTAGTACGTCTGATTGCCTGACAGAAAGTTGCAAAATCTTTGACTGTTTTACTTCAAACATCTAGGGTTACTGAGAAGTCAGTTGGTAGTTTGGTATGGTTTTTTGAGATGCACGATGCGTAGGAAAGAATCATACCCCAAGATGCTTCCGTTGACGATCATGGTGCTCTGAGGCACTACACCGGTTGCAGTCTCTTACTCAGGAAAAAGCGTTTCGACGAGAAGATACTTCGTGAATAATTCGCAAACGCCCTCAGACGATCTTAGGGCCGAAAGGAAAATCTTGGAGTCTCGGGGAGATAGGGATACTTGTTTGTTAGCGAGAGACTAGTTCTCGGGAAGCGTGACTTGACCGAACCTTTTTTAAAAACACGCTGTCCTGTGGCACTGGTCGAAGTAAAACCGCACGTTCTTGACGTCATCTTTGCCGAAAAGGTTTTTCCTGTTACACCCGGTATTGCCATTTTCAAAACAAACACTTATCCAACGAAAAGTACAGAGACCATTTGTGATACTTCTAGTGGTTCACCATTTTGGTTCAGGAGAACGCTTGTCAGTGACAATTTAAAAACAACGTTACGGACCTCTCTGACCTCCTTCAGACTGATGCACACAGCAAACGTGAATTGTACAATAGAACCATTTTTCCAGGGCTGCATTATTGGTGACGATCCGGTTCAACTTGAGATATACTTAGATATGAATTTAGGCTGACTCCCCATTCGCGCTTTTGTCAGTTTTCCTCTACAGGCGTGCTTAGCAAAATCAGTAAACGTGCGTGTCTGCATTAATTTGAGACAATAAAATGTAAACACTAACATTATTCCAACCCTTAAACAGTTCCGTACGAGGCTGCTCGCATCTCCACTGCTCCTCCTTCTGCTATCCTGTTTTAACCCCGCAGGTGGTTGTTTGCTTCTAATCTCCGTCACCAACTGAGAACTCATTTACTTGGGGCAATTGGTGGATTGGTGTGCATAAAATACAAGATTAATTACGGTGGAAATTTGGCGCGTCTGCTAACTGAATCCTCTGCCTGCTTAGCATGCATAACAAACAAAGGAGATTGTCTGGCTGATCAGTGTGGAAAACGACAAAATAATCACGGCCTGCAGTACTTTTTAGACAGCCGGCGTTCCCTTAACCGAAACCCAACATGTTGGACAGTCGGCTTCCGTCTTGACCGCTAAACCATACGCCAGAAAAACAAAATATGGCCACTGGTTTAACTTTAAAATAGTAACTCTGCACTCTTTAAATGACACAAGCGCAGCCTTTGTCACGCGGAATGCCGACTCTGTTTCCAATGCTTATCCGCCCTTCTTGTTGCTCAAGGAGTGATTAGACTGAGTGTTTTTGATCGCAATCCTGCTATTGTTTTCTGTCGCTGCTCTTGTTTCCGTCATTTCTAATCAGTACTGCTTACTACGTAGTACAACGTCAAATTAGCTCACCTAAGAAACCTTGGCGGAACCTTTGGCTGCGGAATTCTACAGACGTCTGTGCAAGTGCATCTCGGAAATGATCCTTATGTAAATTGTGCAGATTTCTACACTAATTTACTGTGATCGCAAAAATCCCTTCCTTAGAAACTTGAAGAAATAAAACAGAACATAGCTGGCGGACACTACAACAAGTGGAAAAGTCAATTAACAAATTGAGGAAGGATGTATTGTTTTACAAGGCAAAAGTGGGCAAGAATTTTGCGTGCGAATTCCCTCAAGGGCATATGACAACACGACCGTCGCAATTGACGATGTTCACCGTGTGCTCCAGAGCAAAGTGAAGTAGGCACGGTGACTTTCGCAGCATCTACCGCATTTTCTCCCCCCCCCCACCTGGGCCAGGTGTCAAGACACAGTCAAGAAGACCGGAGGCGGGGGAAGGGGGTGCAAGTAGATGGCACGGCCGGATCCGCACCTAGGCGTATCGACACACCCCCGGGTCCAGAACGAACACTTGATCAGGATTTTAACCAACAACAACAACAACATCATCAAGAGAAAGACGATGATGACTGGGCAACCATGCGCTCTACCCAGCGGGGACGCGAACGCATCTTCCAGCAGGGGACCAGGTGCCAGAGAACTGCCAGTGGATACCAGGCTGCGAGGGCCCTGGTTTGCCGATCATGGCATAGCAGACGCTCACGATCCCTGGTCGGGGCATATGACTGAATCAATACGATCGTACGTCGGGAGTACACATACACGCTACCTATCTAATTATATATTTGGAAAGCATTTTCCTCGGGCGCCCGGAGCGAGTCAATCCGAGATTATGTTTCATGCTAGCCAGTAGCGAGGAGATAATTAAATTGTGTTTTGTGTTATTCTATTTTAAAGCCTACTGAAAATGAGATCCCACACTTTCCAGTGTTCAACGCATACCTTTATAACACCTCAGAGTAAACCGAAGTTTCATCCAAAATGGCCAGTTTATGGTACGTTTAAGCCGTAAAACTTCGCACACTCGTTTTTGAGGGTGGCGTAGGTGGTAGACTCGAATAAATCCTGGCTACGATGCGCGGTTAGCATAAATAATGTGGGTAGTTATTTGATAGCATGTTCACAATGGTTCCTAATTTTTATTAAATTCTTATGACGTGCTCCCTACGTAGAGATACATACAGTGCTCGAAACAGTATCCGTATTGAGGATTGGGCTAAACATGCATAAGATAGAACACCGTTTTGGAGAGATTAACACAGAATGGGAACTCGTCAACCCAACCGGAAGATAAATGTGCCAGTTTTACGCAAAAAGGACTTTCCTTTGACGTCAGCGACCAATTTTCACAGGCTATGTAGACCAGGAAAATGATAGGAACCAAAGTAGCCATGAGAGTGAAACTTGATGTTACGTTAATATCCAAAGTGGTGTCTAAGCTAATAGGCGTGTTTTAGCACAGTAAAGTGAAACACCTTTTATGTCATTTCACACCACTACATTCTTCGCACTGACAGACCGTCTGGGCCAACGTTCGGCACTGATGAGTTCCAATCCCGTTCAATAACGAAAGATACCTGTAGCGGTGAGCGTCGGGATTCTTTTCAAAAGAGCGCGCAGCGATAGCTATACTTGCTATCCTGTTTGGTAAGCTTGTCTAGGTGTTTCTTTCCTTCTCACAAAGGCGAACAAAATCTGTTTAAAAAGTCAAGTCCGGCAAACGTACGCTTTGGATTATTTCTCATCAGGCCCGTACAGTAATACAAGGAAGGTCCAAGAAGAAGGAATTATTTCTGGCACTGCCATTTCGAGGGCATCCGGCGAGGGAACTCCTACATCGTCGCTTAAACGCTGTTATCGCGTGCGCACGTACCGAGCCGCTAACACAAGACTAGTTTTCACAAGCACTCCGTTTCTGCGACTTGAAGGTAAGATAGCCTTTTCAGGCTTCTTTAATGTGCATCCACTCCTGTGGGGCAGGTTATAGTGGTCGAACAACTAGGCGTCTATCTAAGCGGATGCCAGAACACTATCCTGCCTGGCTAAATCAAGTCCATCTCTAGCGCAGTTGTGGCTCACCTGATTGACAGCGGCCACAGGGTAGACGTCAATCAAACATCCCGGCTCATCTATATATTTTGACACGTGATAGTTCGACGGTCGTTGTCGACGGTGTTCACCGCGGGCCTCCTCCTCTTCCTCTTCTCCCACGTGGATCCGGTGTCAAGACAGAGTCAAAAAGACCGGAAACAGGGGAGGGCGCAAGTGGATGGCACGGTCAAGCCAGCCGCTTGGCGCTCCACTCCACACCCCCTAGTCCACACATCAAATGACCAAAATTTTGACCAACAACAACAATGGGAGGAGGCGGCAGGTGTCCAATGTGTGCGACGTACGTCGGCAAGTGGGGCTGCCACAGCACCCCTGAATTTGTTATAGTGCGCATTCCAATAACGCCTGTCAGAATCCGATGTGGCCCCCTGTGTTGATCCAACGCATTTACGGCGTGTCCCGTTTGGAGGACGTTCAGTCCCACCTACTCAGTCCTCGATTAGCACACCGCCAGATTACGCGTGACCTTCAGGGGACGGCAACGCTCGAGAGTCTGCCTATGCGGACGCTCAGAGGTCAGCCAATAGGAAAACGAGAATCAGATGAGGATATGACCCCCAAATACGATGTCATAGACATGACTGAGAGTCGATGTACACGCAGCGAATGTTGTAGTACGACTGTTTTCTGCCATCCTGTCTTCTGTTCCATGCAAAAACCGGAGGTATGACAGACAGTCAGGTCGAACCAGTTCATCGGCGAATCCACAAGAGTAAATGTTAGAGTTCGCGTAGCATAGTTGCTTAAAACTCGGGGCTCCAGTTGATGCTCTGCTACTAAATGTGAGAGGGCAAATTCCAGACAGCAATCGATCGACAAGTGCAATGGCCTCCCACCTCCGTCTTCTGCGCTGAGATTTTGCCTAGGCAAAGTAATGAGCCAATCGGGGAGGCCATGGACGACTAAGAGGCCCAGGCCCTTTTCTCTCAGAATGTTTTATATGATGGGAATTTGATTCTCAGGCGTATCCTGCGAAGTTTACCAACAAATATATTGAAGAATTCCCTCCAACATCTGATGTGTCAGCGGTTGAGAAGAATTTATTTCTCCTACTGTCATCTCAAGGTGATCCAGTCAGCGAGCTTCCACATCGTCACTCAAACTCCGCTGTCGCGCGCACACGTGCCCAGACGCTAAACCAGACTAATTTTCACAAGCACTCCGTTTATTCGCCTTGGAGGTAAGGATAGACCGCCTTTTCGGGCTTCTTCAATGTGCGGCTACGCCTTCACTTGCTCCTGTGGGGCAGGTTATATCGGTCGAACAACCGGGCGTCTATTTAAGCGAATGCGAGAGTACAATCCTGCCTGGCTAAATGAAGGCGGGGAAAAGTCCATCTCTAGAGCAATTGATTGACAGCGGCCGCCGAGTAGAAGTCAAACAGACATTCCGGCTCATTTATAAAGTGTCCACGAGACAATACACTTGCGACAACAGAGGCAGTGGTTATACGGTTGGCCAACCCAGCCTTGCGTTCGCATAAATGGTTTGTACAGGCGGTAAGGCTCGCTTGGGCAAGGAAACCCCGCCACGTCGAGTTACAGCGATGAAACACAGGGACAGCTGGTCGCCAGACCCCTTCCCTCTCTCCCTCCCTAAACCCCAGACAGAACTAAAATCTGACCACTGAGCTCTGAGCGCCCCTCGACCCTCTCTCCCCCGTATTGACTTTTATTGGCTGTTTAACTTTTGCTATTCCGCCCTCCCTTATAATGCAGGCCTGATGATGACTAAACGAGAACGTATGTTTACCGGGCTTTAATTCCTAGATGTCTAGATGGGTGTAATCGCTGAACTTAAAATGTCTTCAACCCCAAGCCTCCACTTCCTGTCATTAAATGGAGATGGTTGATGCATGCAGTTTGGAAGTTTTCATAGGTCTTCTCATCCAGACAGGACGCAGTTGTCTTACCTTAAAAAGACTCCACATGATGGCGGTCAGGCTTAAGTGTATGGGAATACAGACGCCATAGTCAAGCGGCTGAGTGTTTAGTTGACAAGAGTACAACGTTTGAGGCTGTAACTCAAGCTAACCACTATCTTCCAGAATCTGTGGATGTACAGTAGGTGGGCTAACTCATGAAATGTCAACCGAAATTCTGAAATGCGTTTTCCTTTCGAAAAGATTAATTAAGTAGGGTTGTATAACTGGTCAGCCTGCAACATAATTCTATCATGTTTCAGTTACCTCAAGATACCGGCTTTCGAATGAACTTCCTTTCGGCTGCATATAAAAAGTACACTCTGTAACAATGACTACTTAAGTAGCATGCATTTTTCTCATCGATTTTTGATGTCCTTAAAAATTCAATTATATTTCATGAAAAACATGCATATAAATATACATTCTTCTACTTATTCGGTAGGCAATTACGTCTATTTTCAAATGTAAACTCGAATGAAGGATATAATTCGGTTTTCGAAAACTTTTCCAATTGCACAATACTTTTGAACCCGATCTGCCGTTACACTTGCATTCAGGGTTTGCAAACCACAGGTCGCTTATTTTCTGCGTACGGAAAACCATACATTTCTCTACGGTATTAAGAGGAGATCATATGGGGTTCATAAACTGTAACAGTTGATTTGAGCCATATTGCCGACTTTAGAAGCCACATTCGTAAATGCAGAGACATGACGTTTCATGAAAGGCCATTTCACGGTATTAAAAAATCTCACAATTAGAAAATTTTTGAAAACCAAGTTATACCCTTCGTTCCAGTATAAATTTGAAAGAAGACGTGATGTCCTACGGAATAAGCAAAAGAATGAATATTTCTATGCATGTTTTCCATGCAATATAATTGACTTTTTAAGGGCATCGAAAATCGATGAGAAAAATGCATGTTCTTTAAGTAGCTATTTTTTACAGAGTGTAGTTTTTGCATGCAGCCGGAAGGAAGTTCATTCGATAGCCGGCATCCTGTGGTAACCACATTATTATAGAATACCGCTGCACGACGATCTGTTTTACGACCCTACCTAATTAATCTTTTTAAAACGAAAACGCATTTCAGAATTTCGGTTGACATTTCATGAGTTAGCCCACCTACTGTGAAATTTTGTGAACAACTTCAGAGGGACCGACACGCCCCTCGTCACTTACCTTCCACCACGTGCAAAACATGTGTTCTACTTGCACGAGGATCATAGGATTCATGTATCAGACCAGAGCTTTGCTTTGTGGTTTTTTTCTGTAATCAAATTTAAAACCCACATAGACCGTCTACTTGAAAATGCGGGGGATTTTCTGTACATAAATGTTAAACAACAAACCGTTTCACTACGCTAGGACGCAATCCGATTTTTTTTTCAACCTATGTAACAAACGTAAAAAGCTGTTGCTAACAATTCCCAGACGGTGCCTTTGACGGTATTTGGATTCTTAACTTTTTAGTGGACTGTGAAAGCAACAACACAGCGGGAATTCCATGAAGGACGATTTTTAGCCTGACTTGTGCCTCACTATTTGACTGGACATCGAGAAAGGCGCCAGCTGGGTTCTGACGCAAGTTTACAGGAAGTGGATGTTATTCAAGGCGCTTACGTGCGACACGTCAATCGTCCATTTACGTCATATATCTACTACTTGCTGTCTGAGGTGTGGTTTGCGCAAAAAGCACCACGAAGTTGATTTCACAAATCCTGAACGATGTGTTTTCAAGGCGACACATGCCGTGCCAGAGACAGCGGGCTACATCCAACAGTCAGTTTAAATTACACGCCTCCGCGTAGGACTCTTGCACTTAAAGAATGCGGAAAGCGAAATAGGTTTGTAGGCAGTCTCTGCCTACTTTTTACTGTGCCAGTAAAAAACAGCCTAGACAGCTCTATTCTCGACGAATTTCGCTAATCTGCCGCTTTTTCATCTAGGGTGTGCATCACGGCCTAGTTCGTTAAGGCTTTCCGTGAAAAAGTGCCTCCGGTGGACTTTTGGATGTCGTGTCATGCGACATTTTTATACCGATCTGACTACTGAAACCTTCAGACCGCATGACCGTCACTTTCGTTCACCTGCGACCACCGCCCACGCATTTAGCACCGTTTTTTGGAGGTTGTGGAAACGGGGAATGCTTTGGGAAGTAGGTCGTGTTGAGTGGGCTTAAGTTTTTTGACATTTTTCACAATCCATGCGTCAGGAACTGTGATCGAGGCTGTTCACGTTGACGATCGTAAGATGTTTAATTCGTGTGTTTTACTGGCACTTGTCTCTGTGATGATATATTTCATTGCAAGGACAAGACATAAGTGCGGCCAGTGCGATAAAAATCAGAGCAATGAGACCTCAATCCCAATTCCTTAGCTTTTATTTCCTGATTTTGCGCGCGGCGTACGGGTCAAAAATCATGAATAGCCTAAAAATTAGAGGTGATTACTTAGGTATGGTCGCAGCATTGATAAATGCTCACAACGACATGTCATAACCTACTGAAGGCATCGAAAACAATCACATCAACCGCACTCGTGGAAACCTAGCACGTGTAATTTGATGTAATTAAAGGTGTAACGGCCACCGATGCCCATCCCGGATGTGGATGGTGTAACCGCATGTCGACGACTTTGATTCGCTTTCACCCTCGCCTCCTTTTTCCCTCTGTTTCCTAGCGACGATTTCTGCTGTGGAAGTCTGTCCGGCAACAATTGGGAGATGGCATCCAAAAAAATCCGCCTAACCAAAGCAGCCTGTCTGACGGGACAGGTGGTAATAGGGGTCTTATGGGTGGTGGCTGGTCGGGATGCACGATACTAGCCGACAGAATGCCTTATTTGAACAGGTGAATGATCGAAGTTGGCTCGCTCTCCGTTCTGTTATTACAAAATGGGTGGCCAAAGGCAGTATAATGGTAACAGACGAGTGGAAGGCGTATAATCATCTTCCCTCAGAAGGTTATCTACATTTCTCTGTTAACCACTCAAAGAACTTCAAGGACCCTACCACCGGACGGCACACCAATGCCATTGAGGCATACTGGAGTAGACTGAAAAGGAAACTCCACGAGGGAGGCCCAGTATGTGGTCAAGATGTGTGGGCTCACATAGACGAAGTACAGTATCGTCTTTGGTTTAGCCTCAATGCCACGTCTTTCACATATGCCTGGGAACTGTTCCTGTCCCATGCTGTGCAGACTTATCCTCTTTAAAAGTGATTTTGTTTTGTAATAAACTGCCATAATGCGAATGTATGCCGTATATTCAGATGTACGTGTGTAACGATGCGAAAGGTTGGGTAACAGCGACCATCGTCCATGAAACCTCCTGCGATGTTCGTTAGGCCAGCCCATGTTAGGCCGTCGGGGAAAGTCCAAATAGTGCGTGAAAGAAGGCCTGCAACCGCTGATATAGCCTGAAGGCGTTCGAGTCCACTGTTGAAGGTATTATTTCGAGGTAACGGATTTTTTGGGTGCCATTTCCCGATTGTTACCGTCTGTCCTCACAGCGCACCTAACCAACCGGTGAACCTGTTTAACGACCATAAATCTTCTTCATCCTTCTTCTCTGCCTCCTAACTCCGTTTTCTACCTCTGTGTTTTGTTCCATATCTTTGTCGCCAAAAAACTTATGTCCCTCAACTCCTATTTATGACTGATTATGAGCTGCTATCATAAACGTTATTTAAACACAAGGCAAACGAGGCTAAGGGTATGGAGAATGACCCCACTTTACTTTCGGTGGACTGCGGATCGCGTCAGACGTGATTGGCGTTAAAGGGAGTTTTAGGGGTGCGACAGCACACTAGACAGTTAGCTGACAAAATGCAGGAAAGCAGAGGAATTGTCTGGAACTCTCCTGATAACAGAAATGTGCGCGGTAATTACAAATAAAAAAAGTAAATTTTCAAAAAATGACGGAGTTTGAGTGGCGATTTGAAGTCATGGCAAGTGATTGTTATTGGCAGCGTAATGTCTGAAAAGGCCTGCGAATGGATGCCAAGATAAAAGTCCATACGAAGTGACCCACAGTCGCTCGCCAGTTACGTGGGGCCCTTCTCCATACAGTCGCCAAAACGCCAGCTGTGCCAATTTAGCGCTCTCTTCCTGATTTTTAATATCGGAACGCGCAATTGTGTAAATCTAACACAAAAATATAGTTACAATGTGCACACCCTCGACCAATCAAGACCACTGTGATCCGGACGCTGGGGATAGTTCCATCTCAAACGAAGCCGAAAAGAAAGGTATAGCCAAAGAAACGAAGATCGCTGTATAGACAAATACGTCCTTTGGGAAGAGTGCTAAACCTTATAAACCTTATAAAGTGTATTTTTGACGGCGGTCCCGCAGACCGTCTTCAAACATGAGTAAATGTGCACAAACCGTTAACACTTTAAACATGCCTAAAAATCAATACTTTTTTGGTGTTCCCACCGGTAAGCAACCACCGCGTGCATCAGTATGCATCGATCGGTTCGCGGCTCTTCGATTTTTTACCCGATATCTCTGTACACGGCAGATAACTCAATGCGCCGACTAGTGCATGACTCATCAGAGTGCACGGCTTCAAGAAGTGCGGCCGTTTTCGGAGGGACAAACTCCATAGGCCTTTTTTCCCAGGCTAAGGCGTGCTTGGTATCGAGAGTTTGCATAAAGGTATATACCGTGTACAAAAACCTCAGGGAAAGATGGCAGAGACGAGGCCAATCAATAAAGAATGACGCAATCAGGGGTCGCTTACTGACCGAATTAACACCGATTGTTAGGCAGGTCTGAAATGTTAACTAGTTTTTGAAGCATTTTTTCCCCGGTATGAATTGAAAACAAGCATGTACAGCAGAATTTATTGGGGCCAACAAATTTCGTGACGGCTTTTCAACTGCAACCCGTCTCTGCATAACATAGGTAACGAATGAATGCGCACAGCAGTATGAATTTGTACAGAATGGCAGTGCATAGGAGCAAGGTCAAAGTTCAAAATAATCAATAATCAGCTAAGACGTCCACATAAGCATCAAAAAGGAAAAAAGGAAGACGAAATGTTAACAACAAATCACAGTCAGAAGAAAATAGAGGCGTGAGATTACCAGGGCAATTGCGTTATTTGAAGGCAGACTACATACGGAGGGAGAAACCAGACCTGTGCAAGCACTTAGATCACGTGATCAATCTGCAATTGCCCTGGTAATCTCACGCCTCTATTTTCTTCTGACTGTGATTTGTTGTTAACATTTCGTCTTCCTTTTTTCCTTTTTGATGCTTATGTGGACGTCTTAGCTGATTATTGATTATTTTGAACTTTGACCTTGCTCCTATGCACTGCCATTCTGTACAAATTCATACTGCTGTGCGCATTCATTCGTTACCTATGTTATGCAGAGACGGGTTGCAGTTGAAAAGCCGTCACGAAATTTGTTGGCCCCAATAAATTCTGCTGTACATGCTTGTTTTCAACTAGTTTTTGCACAGCTACTCAAGTCTGAAGGCGTGTGCTGTGCCATGATCAGCAAACCAAGGTCTTCGCAGCCTGGTATGTGCTGGCAGTTACCTGACACCTGCTTCCCTGCCGGTAGATGCGCCAGCGCTCCCGCCGGGTATACAGGTAGTGGGTATGGCTGCTCAGTCATCATCCTCGTCCTTCTAACTCCTGTTACGTTGTTGTTGTTGTTGCTGCTGTTGGTGAAAAATCCTGGTCAAGTATAGGTTGTGGACCAGGGTTGTGGTGGCACGCCTAGGTGCGGGTCCGGCCGTTCCAGCCACCTGCGCCCTCCCTCGTCCCCGGTTTTCCTGACTCTTTCTTGACAGCGGGTCCAGGTGGGGTGTGGGAAAGAGAGAGCGCGGTAGATGCTGCGAAAGTCTGCCATCACAATAAACTAATTTTGGCGCAGGTCACCGTGTCTGCAACATCTTACTCTGTAGCACACGGCGGACATCGTCGCATTGACGGTCAAACTGGCATATTTTAAGTTTTTGCTTCGTCGTTTTCCAGGTACAGTCCCTGAGATTAACTCTAATTAATAGCACAAAACAAACTCTCGGTAGGAAACTGGAATAGGTTAGAGTTAGGGTTAGGGTCAAAAATCGAGTTAAGTTTAGAACACGGGAGTAGCTGCCACTGGGGATTTAGCGTTAGGACATCTCTAGTAGGGGGTTATATGTCCCTGAGTCCAAACAAAATTTATCCTGGTAATTTGTGCTTAAACATTGTGAAATATTTGGTCTTTAAATAAAGTTCCTATATAAAATATCTCTGGGACCTATACCCTCATATTATGTGCAAAAATATCAAAATATTCACTAATCTTTTTGCCGTCTGCTTGATCAAGTCTGACTGATGAAGAAATACACCGGCATTCTCCGTACCCGCATTCACCTTATGTTTGACCGACGATATTTGATTAGTGGTCACTGATCCTCAGGAAAGTCAAATCTTGGTAGTCACGCTATTGGTTATTATCAGCACTTACTACTACTCGTTTGGTCATTATCGCCAAAAGACGGATGGCAAGTTAGCGCTCCCTTTCTGATTCTTGATATCGGAACGCGCCATTGTGTAAATCAAACACGAACATATAGTTACCGTGTACACACCCTCGACTAACCAATTTCGATAAGTTGCGAAATTTAGACTGTCCCTAAAAGAAAGTTGACTGAAAACATGCATAAAACAGTTCGACTGTCGTGACCGACATTGTCCACCGGGCGATCCACAGGAGAGTGAGAGAAGGCACGATGACTGGCGTGCGATTTCTTCTATACTGATGGCATGCATGCGCTGCATTTATCGTATCCTCTTCTCTCCCCACCTGCGCCCGGTGCCAGTAGATAGTCAAGAAGGCCAGAGGTGGGAGAGGGAGCAGATGGCAGGCGCGGCTGGAGTCGCTCCTAGGCGTGTCGCCCTCCCGGCTTGGATTCCACGAATTGGGAGTGCCACAAAGGCCACATTAATAAGGAGCCATTTCAGCCACTGGTCGGCCAAACCACACAAACAAACTGGGCTGACTGCGAGGTCCGAGTTATCCAGTCGGTTTGCAATCTTTCAAGTTACGGCTTTTAGCTCATCGTGGTAGTTTCAAGCACGTCAGATTGTTTATAGTGAGGAAAGTGCACTGAGTTCTCGACCTCACCCTCTATTCCCATTCCCAGGCCCCAGCCACTGTCCGAGCCGATTAATTGACAGGAACGGGGAATGGGCCCGAGAACATACAAATAGTTTTAAAACAAACATACCAAGTAAATTTTAGCTTTTCAAAATCTGCCGAATAGCAGACAGTCGTAAATCATAGGGGCTTTAATAAATATAGTAGGCAGTTCTCGATAGAAAACCTACTCCGGTCATATACTTTATACTTACAATTTTATGAAATTCGTAATACATCGATATTTTAAATACAATTTTATCACGCCATAATTTGTGAGGAAACTAGCGCACGAACCCATCAGTTTGATATCCAAAGTACGGACGAAGACAAGGGAGATAAGAATGGCCATTTTTGGTTTATTAGCCATCGCCAGTCAGTCATACTCAACGCCAAAGTGTGCAACACTCTTGGCTCGATCCCGCGACCTGTAAGTTAGAAGTCTTGTCTTTTTCGGTAATGCCATCCTGTCTATATCATGCGTCACTGTGCGGCTGCTGTTTGGGCTCGAGAGATAGAGCTTATAAGGCACAACGGGATGAGTAATTTCCGTAGGAACGATCAGTGAGCGCCCCTCTACCATTATGGGCTTCTAATCTGACCTGAAGCGTCACAAAATAACGCAGGACTTGGCATGAACTTTACGGGCGTGAAATACCAGATGCAAATGAGAACGTATCACTACTCGCCATGGCTTTTGCGGCCACGGGTGAATTGATCTCACTTTTTAAGTGTTGAAACCTGTTTTGACGACCTTTTGCATTTGGAAGTCCACTCAGGGATTTCATTCGATGCTACGTCAACTTATACGGCTATTGCGTGGCCAAGCAGGAGAAAGCCGAGGCTTAAAATTGACTGACTGATGCATGAACAAGACGCTACAGAAACGACAGTAGTGCTAACGAGTATATTTGAGGCAAAAAAGGACTTGTTGGCCTAGAATTTTCAGGCAGGTGTGGTCTCAAGTCATTCAACACCTATCGCACAGGTTTAGTCAAAACATCTATGGGCGTTGTTAACCTTAAAGACCAACTAACAGTTCTATTCGAAATTTGTATGCTCCGTTCCGACGGATGCGGTTGCCTTTGATTAATTACCGCATCTTGGTTCGTTCCAGACTCTGCAGGTTTCCAAGGGGGGAACATTATGGCCATCTGATGGTTCGTCGATTCACACGAAAAGGCGAGCTTCAGGGGGCAGTTGAGCGGGTGGAGACTGGATAGGTGCAACCAGGATGTTTTTTTTTCGCCTGCTGCTCTGAATTATGGTTGTACGCGCAGAGGGTGTGGGTCACTCACAGGCCGCAGTTGCTATGCCGCCACATACAGTACGCGACCTATCTCATGAAAGCTGATAACGGAAACTGATGCGAGAATTTCTGGACGTCTTTAACGACGCGTATTTTGTTCGCTCATCCACTACCTTCAATAAAATGTCATTTTCTTGTGCAGAAATTGTGTCTACATAATTATATCATGTAAAATATCAGTAAATTTTAGCGAAAATGAAGGTTGCAATATATTTGTGAAACTGTTTATGCTAATGCATGTCCTGGACTCCGGTCACGCACCTGAACGACTTTTTCATTGAAATGATTGCAAGTTACTCGCGAGATTTTTAACAAACAGATTTACCCGAACTTGAAAATGTATTTTATATCCGATGTAAACCGTGGTAATCAACCTGCTAACACAAAGGTTATTTTAAGAAAATCAGAGGTTTTATCAATAAGTAAAAGTCAAATTAACAGATCTGTGCGATTTGGTGCCCTAAAGTGCAGTAATAACGCGAATAGGGATGCCTTCGTTTAAATGGGTTGAAATTGTTTTGTCGTACGGAAAATTCTACCTGATGTCACATAAGTGACCACCATCGAATGGTCATTTCCAGTTTTGAACATCTGGAACATGTTAAACACTACGTGTCGAGTAGATTAGCTTCTGTGCATATGTTATTCGGCCTACCTCGTGCACACTGGGACCCCGCCACCCTCCACAGTTGTGGTTAATCAAAACTCCCGGTCACCGGCTATGTGGACCAGGGGGTGTCGAGTGAAACGCCAAGGTACGGGCTCGATCGTGCCATCCACCTGCGCCCTCCCCGTCTCCGGTCATCTTGACTCTGTCTTGGCACCGGGTCCAGGTGGAGGAGGAGAGAGTGTGATAGGTGCAGCGCAAGTCTTCTCTCACTATAAACCCTGCGTAAATCATCGTCTTTGCTCCTACCCTGTTGTGGAGCACACAGTGGATTTCATTCGATCTTACGTCAGCTTATACGGATATTGCGTGGTCGAGCAGGAGAAAGCTGGGGCTTAAAATGGACTGAATGATGCATGGACAAGACGCTAGAGAAACGACAGTAATGCTAACGAATATATTTGAGGCAGAAAAGGACTAATTGGCCTAGGATTTTCATGCAGGTGTGGTCGCAAGTCATTCAACACCTATCGCACAGTTTTAGTCAAAACATCTATGGACGTTGTTAACATTAAAGACCAACTAACAGTTCTATTCGAAATTCGTATGCTCCGTTCCGACAGATGCGGTTGCCTTTGATTAATTAGTGAACCTTGGTTCGTTCCAGACTCTGCAGGTTTCCAAGGGGGGAACATTATGGCCATCTGATGGTTCGTCGATTCACACGAAAAGGCGAGCTTCAGGTGGAGACTGGATAGGTGCAACAAGGATGTTTTTTTTCGCCTGCTGCTCTGAATTATGGTTGTACGCGCAGAGGGTGTGGGTCTCTCACAGGCCGCAGTTGCTATGCCGCCACATACAGTACGCGACCTATCTCATGAAAGCTGATAACGGAAACTGATGCGAGAATTTCTGGACGTCTTTAACGACGCGTATTTTGTTCGCTCATCCACTACCTTCAATAAAATGTCATTTTCTTGTGCAGAAATTGTGTTTACATAATTATGTCAAGTAAAATATCAGTACATTTTAACGAAAATGGATGTTGGAATATATTTGTGTAGTTTCCTATGCTAATACATGTCCTAGACTCCCGTTTACGTACCTGAACGACATTTTTATTAAAGGGATAATAATTTACCCGCGAGAGTATCAATAAACAGATTTAGCCGAACTTGAAAATTTATTTTATGTCCGATGTTAACCGTGGTAATCAACCTGCTAATACAAAGGTTATTTTAACAAAACCAGGGGTTTCATGAATTCCTAAAAGTCAGATTAGCAGATATGTGCGATTTGGTGCCCTAAAGTGCAGTAATAACGCAGATAGAGATTCCTTCATTTAAATGGGCTGAAAGTGTTTTGCCGTTTGGAAAATTCCACCTAATGTCACATCAATGACCACCACCGAATGGTCATTTCCAGTTTGGAACATATGAATCTCTACTTGTCGTGCAGTTTAACTTTTGTGAATATCTTATTCAGAAATAATACGAGCAAAACAATAGTTTCGGCAAAATGTCATTATTTATATGGGCATTTTGCCGTGCATTCATAATGGAAGATCAGAGTCTAAAAGCGAGCAAAAACAGTGGAAATGGCCTCAATGTATAGAGGAAGGTATATTCTTACGTTTACGGTAGAAAAATATTGGTTGTAATTAGGAACATGAGAGGAACGGCCAAAAGTGTCAAATTTTTACTTGGCCTAACTGTGCAAAAATGCAAGGCACACAGATATCTGTCAACGGGGTGCAGTAATAAAGCACTTCTTAAAGAGGTAACTTATTAAGGAAAGTTTTCTTATTGATCAAAGGCATAGTCGTTGCTGACTTTCGTTGCGGACAGCCATTTTTTTCGAAAATGAAGTCTGATGATTGAATGAGTTTTCACATGTGACCCAAACGATCATCTTCATGAAAAGGGGCGCCCAAGCACTCACTAATTCGGTAAATGCCTTCAAGAATAATCTTGTTTTAAAGTTCTCAACAGACATTTAATTCAGGGTCTGTCTTCATGGACGATCGGGTGAAAACACTGAAAATCCTGAAGTATTCATCAACATCTCGTTTAACTTAAACGAGTCAAGGATAACACGAATCCCTGCAAAAACTGTTTTAGAATCTACACTCAGAATGTAGACAGGTGACAAACCGTCATATATGAAGTCACACTAATTATTAAACGATATTTAGACGTAACCGTCATTGAAAAACCATTATTAAACGTCAATGTATCAAAGTTTTTAAGTGTGTGTGTGGTGCCCCCCAAACGGGCCGTGTGGTAGATGCCCTGGACCAACAAGGGGGTCATATTGGACACTGACAGGCGTTATCGGAGTTGCACAGCGTAACAAATGTTGACATTTTCGGGATGCGGTGGCGGAACCGATTGCCAGCCTACGTCGTGCACACTGGAACCCGACCACCCTCCATTGTTGTAGTTAATCAAAATCCTGGTCACTTGCTATGTGGACCAGGGCATGTGGAGTAGAACGCCAAGGTACGGGCTCGATCGTGTCATCCACCCGCGACGCCCCCCGTCTCCGGTCTTCTTGACTCTGTCTTGGCACCGGGTCCAGGTGGGGGAGGAGGAGGAGAGAGTGTGATAGGTGCAGCACAAGTCTTCTCTCACGATAAACCCTGCGTAAATCAACGTCTTTGCTCCTACCCTGCTGTGGAGCACACAGTGGACATCGTCGAAACCGACGGTCGGACAGTCGTGTGTGTGTGTGTGTGTCTAGCCACGTGGCAACTCTCTTTGTTTCCGTTTGTCTACAGTCTTGATTCCGACCTCATTGGCAATCTCCTCATAGATACCCATAGAACCACTTTTCGCCTGAACACACCCCTCTCTTTTCCCTATCGCTCATTCGAGTTCCATTGAAGTGTTTAGGCTTTAAATAGGGAAGATGTAACATTCAGCAATACTTTGAATTCGTGTTCTCTATCGTTGACTTGCCGAATTTTCATTGGATGCCGTACAACCAGTCGTTGTTGTAATTTTCCCGTCAAGCAAAAAAAAAAACAGTGTGCGTGCTACTGATACTCCTGAGGGGTATAAACACGGAGTATGAGTATTTTATTACCGACAAAGAGAAGGGGGGCTGGAATGGTGTTTCTGACTTATTAGCCCTCGCCAGACAGCAACATCCAACCGCGAAGTGTGGAACACTTGAGGCTCGATTCCGCGACCTGTTGGCAAGACGTCCAACGCATCTAACCCCTGAGCTACGGGCCCGTTGTCCTGTCGGTTGCGACCGAGTATATACAATGATAGAGGGACGCTCTCCGATCGCATCTACGGGGATGGCGGGCTGACGACGGCTAAAAGGCCAGAAATGGTCATTCCAGCCTCCCTTGTCTTTGTCAGTAATAGCATTCTCCTTATATCATGCGCCGCCGTGCGACTGCTGGTCGGGCTCTAGATAGAGTCTGCAAGGCACAACAGGACGAGTGAATTCCAGAAGGACGATCGGTGAGCATTTCTTTACCATTGTATTGGCAGTAGTATTAGTATTGGTAGTATTGCAGTTTGTCCCTTAAACGTGCCACATGGTAAAGGCGCTGGACGAACTCGGGGGCCTCATTGAACTCTGACGGGCGATATTGGAATGCGCACTACAACAGATGCCAATATTCCGGGGACGGTGGTGGACGCAGTTGTCGAATCATATCGCGTACAATTGGATGCCTCTCGTCCGCCCACTTTGTTGTTGGTTAAAATTCTCGTCAAGTGTTGTGCGGATCAGAGGATGTGGAGTGGAACGCCTAGGTGCAGGCTCGGCCGGGCCATCCATCCACGACCCCCCGTCTCCGGTCTTCTTGACTCTGTCTTGGCACCGGGTCCAGGTGGGGGAGGAGGAGGAGAGAATGCGATAGGTGCAGCGCAAGTCTTCTCTCACTATAAACCCTTCGTAAATCATCGTCTTTGCTCCTACCCTGCTGTGGAGCACACAGTGGACATCGTCGAGACCGACGGTCGGACCGTCGTCTGTGTGTGTGTGCCTGGCCACGTGGCAACTCTCCTTGGTTCCGTTGGTCTTTTCTATTGCTGTCTGTATAGATTATCTAAGGTGCAAATCCAAATAGTCAAACGCATAAAATTCTTGTCTCGTTGACCGGTTATCCACCTTCTCCTCACCTAACCTTTACCTACTTATGATGCGTCTTTGGATTTAAGATATACTCGCGAAGACAACATCATCATCATTCTTCTGGCAATTTTTACCACATAGGAATTCTTTTATACAATCATGTCTTTCAGACGCCGGCAACAGAGAACATGAACGTTTGTCGTTAAAGGACCGTTCTCGACGAAATTCAAATGCATGATGTTCCCTTTGAACCATTTCCAAAGGCTGCAATAAGCGACTTTTAGTGGAGACTTGCTCTTAGCTCGATAAAATGGCCTTCAAAGTCTGTCTGTCATGGTGGAGAAGGATGAAAGTACGATAACATCATCAAATTTGCTCCGTCAGTAGGTCCGCGGGTGGAAGTCAGTTTTCATTTAAAATTCCTGGTGTGTTCAGGGTTTTCTCGAAAAAATCATTTCCACTCTCGTGGAAAATCTTCTTATGGTCTATAAGCTCATCCGAAATTTCAGTCACGATCGAGCGCACAAGTGTCGTTGCCGGGAGTTGGGTGGGTGTATTAAAAGCTTCCCTGCACAGTTCAGTGAAAGCGAATGAATGCATGGCCTGATAAATCGTGTATGTGCATATGTGGTTTGTATCTAAGGGATCGCCTAGGCTACCTAAAGTCATCTTGGTTTTGCTTGGCTTTTTGAAATGTGCATTCACAAAACATCGTACGTCTACATGTATTTACGTTAGTATTAAAGTATACAATATGGTTCAAATCCATCGCGAAATTCTATAAACCCTATATGGTATATTTCAAATGGTAAATTAAATTTCATGATCTTTCTTACACGGAAAATATACAGCTTGTAGCCTAGAAACCCTTAATGCAAGTGTAACGGCAGGTCGATTTCAAAATTACTCCGCAGTTTAAAAAATTTTCAAAACAGAATCATACTCTTCTTTCGTTTTAAGCTTCAGCATGCTAAGATGATTAAAATATCTTGGGATTCTGTTGCATGATCATTAATATTACGAGCTCACTAAAGTTATCTTCTTGATTTAAAAACAGTTTTCAGAATTTCGGCCAACGTTTCATGAAATAATGCATCTACTGTAGATGCAGATTGCATAAACATCAACCACTAGATGATTACCATGAAACATACCCGAAGTGCTAAAAAAAACGGGCAGTGACTTTTTGCAGCCTCCCATATTCTACGGATAAACGAGATACTAGCTCGCCACACCCTCTCCGCTAGCCCTGTTTTCGTATAAATCTTGCCCTACCGTAGGTGTCAAGGCACCAAGGCCAAATCTTCAAAAGTTTCAAACGACGGCGAATGTCCACTCATTCCATTTAGTTTATATTTTAGGTCACAGGTGTAAAACGAGTGTCCTCGCGTTAACTGACTACGCCCTACATAGGAATTCATAGGGGATTGGTTTACCGTCCTGTAGCCCAAGATGAGTGCATCAAAACAAATCCTACTTACGATGAAACGAGGCCTAATGAAAGGAGGGTGTGTTGTTTACAGAGCTCTATTTTTTACATGAAGAAGGGTTTCGAACTTATATTTGTGAGACCAAGAATGTTTCAGAAGACCAGTTGCTGAACTAACGTGTTGAATTATCATCGAGCTCAAATCCACTGCCTAACCTTATGACATCATATGGTCTCCTCTTAACACTGAAGATAAGTGTTTGGTTTTCCGTATGCGGAAAATATACGGCTCGTAGTTTGGAAACCCTTAATTCAGGTGTAACGGCAGGTCGGGTCCAAAATTATTGGGTAATTAGAAAACTTTTCAAAAACTGAATTATACACTTCCTTCGAATATAGAATTGGAAGAAGACGTCATTTTCTACCGAATGAACAAAAGAATAAATATATTTATGCAGTAAACTGACTGTCAAAACAGCAGCTCCTAAGTAACGAACTTAGAAACCACCAGATGGCTGCCAGGCTCACATAATTAGTAGACGTTTTTAGTGGATTTGAATAGATTGGTTGGCCCAATGTTTTATACGTAACCCGACCCCATGCACATATACCGGCCCGACGAGCAATTATAAAAAGCACATGTCTGTTCGTTTACTAATTTTCTGAGTCCTTTTATGAGAATTTTTGCAACATCGTTGAGAGAGTCTCAGCAACCTTAAAATCCATGAATATCGGCTTCACAGTGTGCTCTGAAAAAACCCTGAACGATTCACTGAGATTTTAGAATTGCACACCATGGCCGACGCGGTGGCAGTCCTCTGGCACCTGATTCTTTGCCGGTAGATGCACTTGCGTTCCCACTGGGTATACTGGTTATAAGCATGGTTGCCCAATCATCCCTAATTCTGTCTGACCATGAAGAAAAAGACACGATCGCCGGAACAAGAGCTTTATTAGCCTGACATTTCGGATTCCTGCTTGAATCTATCCTCAGAGACAAAAGCAGATAAGGGTTGGTCATGCATATGCAGCTGCAGTATTTATAGGATGCAGTAGCCATGCTACCGCATACTTATGAATATTCACGGCTCCCCCCTTCATCAGGGAATACAAAACAGGCTAATAAAGCTCTTGTCCCTGCGATCGTGTCTTCTTCTTCAAGACTGCTTCCTGGGACACGTCTCTTCGCTTCTATGGGCTCTGTCTGACCAGTTGTGGTGCGGTTGGTTAAAATCCTGGTTTAGTATTTGTTGTGGACCAAGGGGTGTGGTGGTAAGCCTAGATGCGGGTCGGGCTTTGCCAGCCTCTAAACTCTTCCCCACCTCTGGTCTTCTTGTCTTGACAAAGGGCCCAGGTGGGGAGGAGTGAGTGTGGTAGATTCTGCGCAAGTTCTCGTGCCTGATGTGGAACAATCAGTGGACATTTTCCGGTACGACGGTCAAAATGGCAAATTCCGAGATGTCTGCGACAAGGGGAACTCGGCACGAATCAAGCAGAATGTATATTATGTAATCTGAATCATTTATTTACGTCGTGGAAGTCTCTTGTCCTTTGTATGCCGTCCCATTTGTCTCCATATGAATATTGCCGCCAGGCATTTTCTTATTTTATCCTTCTGTTTCATCATACATTCATTGTTTTAAATGAATATTTAATGTCGTTTTCTTCTCATTTATCGTGTTAATTAATTCAACTGCCCTTTTAACGTGCAACCGGTGGTAAAAAGTAACATAAAAGGTGTCGCAACATTGGTTGACGTTGGCGCATGATGTGTCTTGGAAAACGCAGGCATTGTTTGCACCGAGCTATGGTTTAAATTGTTGCTTTTTATTCCCCTCAGAAATTAAATGCGAACTTGGAATAGATCAGTATATTCTAGGGTTTATAGGCGCAGACCGAAATTTGACGCATGGATCTCTGCACCTGTGCTGCTGGTGTGATATTCTCTTCCCTTAAAAACATACTACTAGCTGCTTGTCGGCAGTAAATGAATAGTATGCGGTTGCCCGCTGTAGCTAATGGACTTCGGCCTGGAAATTCATACATCAAATTTCAATGGTAGGAGGCGCTCACCGATCGTTCTTACGGAACTCACTCGTTCCGTTGTGCCTTACGGGCTCTCTCTCTCTCTCGAGCCCAACCAGCAGCCGTACAGCGGCGCACTATATACGCAGGGACAGTTGTCTTTGTCGGTAATGCCATTGTGCCATCAAATTTCAGTCTGCGCCTACAGACCCTAAGGTATGCTTATATACACCAAGTTCGCAAACAGTTTCTGAGGACATTAAATAAACTACAATTTTTAAATTAGAGTATCAACCAGAAAACAAAGCTGAATGCTAAGGGACTCACTGACGAACTGAATCACTCGCAGCTCTGCCATGCAGCGGCAGAATATAGGCAAAAGACGCATGTGGGAGCTTTTAGCTATTACCTGTGCTGGTAGTATGGTATCCCCTTACCTTAAAATATGCTTTAGTTGTCAAAATGCACACACTGGGTCTGCTTTACTCTTAATTGCGCTCAGAGAGCCAGGCTATCGAAGTGTCTTTTGTTTTTCTGCAGTAACAAATTTATCAGTTAGCGTGCTACAACCACAACAGAATGGAATGGGCGCAAATGTATCGTTAGTCCACTAAGTTGGCGTATGCTGCAACAGGTTCTAATCGTGTTAAATTTGAATTACTAAGGCACGACAATAGGAACTCCTATGGGGCTTCGCCCTTGCTCTCTGAAGAACTACTGCCTCGAGCTGAGAGCTCAATGCAGACCAACTGCCAACGAGGCCGCAATCAGCCCTCAAGCAAAATGCCCATTTCAGCTTGCATTCACCAATCGTTTTGTGTAAAAATTCACAGAATGCAAAAGGAAAAGGTACTCAACCAGATTACTTACATAGGATCTGCAGTTTCGGGTATTTTGTAGACTGTTGTGCTGGCGGTGGGAGGGGCGTCTCGTTTTCTAGGCGGTCGCTAAAGATGGAACGTGGTGCCTTCTTGTTGAAGTTGAGAGCATCAGCGTGCGTCTCCTTTGCAAACGCTATCCGCCCCTTCTGAAGACTGTTCAGTAAGTTTCCGGGTATCAGCTGCAGATGCTCCTGCGCGCCCCATTCTTTTCGACCATCTGCGCCTTTTAAATCGATAAAATCACATGAAAAACGACGGGGCGTCATGTGAAAGAGGGCATTTATTTAATGAAGTCCAGTTTAGTTATAAAAAGTCAATGCGTTCGTACTTAAGTATGTTGATGCTGAAGCCACAAAACCGTTTGTCATTTGACCGTACTGCCAGTCGGATCATGAGACCACTCGAGACTAGGAGGCCTTAAACTCATCAGTTGGGGAGCTAACTGTTTATTAGATCATTAGCCAAGTCCAGGCCTACTCAGACATCCTGCCAAGGAATTGGTCGACAGTGTTTCGTCGAGATGTGATAGTGGACGAGGGTAAATCTCCCAAACTGTGAAATTGGATACAGATATGACTGACTTCCAGACGCAGTTATTAGGACCCACCGTCTTCCGAGGCAAAGATCTCAGAAGTGCTATCACAAAACTGCAGTCGGGGTAACAATCGTCGATGAATTATCGCAAGCGGACGGGAAACGGTCACTTTAACAGGGACTATACCGCTAAAACTAAGCGAAAACAGGAATGCGTACAGACAAAATGGATGGAGACTGTAACGTAATCGGTGATCAGTAGTTAACAGTCTCGATCAAAACTGTCTGAAAAGCGGATCCATGGTTCAAGTAAAGCTCTCTGCACGCAAAAACGCTCAATGACCCAAGAGTACGGGTTCGAACCTCACGTTATGCGAAGCTGAGATCGGCTGACGACGGCCGGTCTTTGTCAGCACTCCAGATTGAGCTAGGGGACCAGCATGTTCTGTAACCCGATGGATGGATATCCTTCCCAGGAAAGTGAGCGAGACTAATTTCTGGGGTCGTTCTAGTCAATCTCATTAAGGTTTCATGACAGTGGCCTACAACGCGAGCTTGTTCCCCTCCCCATTCTCAATGAAATTTTGCGAAATACACGCGAGAAATGGAAAGTAATCACAAAAGGAGAATAGCACAAGATGGCCAGTCTTGTAGACGTTTCAGGAAAGAAACAGCTACTTAAGACATTTTCAAAGATAACCTTGCGTCTGTGGGCTGGTCTGATTTAAACATGAGACCGTCGTACAAAGGGGCAATATTGATACGTTTCGAACACGCGCCAGGAATTGGCGTTCAGCGAGCTCACCTGCGCGCAGAGCACAATAAAATGCGCGCGATTTTGCTTTGGGCTGTTAAATATCGCTACTTAATCTTGACCCAACTGTGTAAAACTCGGTGCCTCGGTTGGATAAGAACCCACGACAGCAAGGGAAGGCTTTAGTACAGCCAACGCTCTAGGCACCTGAGCTATGAGGTCTCACCGGGAAACGTGAGCTTAGTTACATTTGCTCAAAATGAATTATTCAAAATCTGCCAAAACACCTATTAAATACCGCTACGGTGAACCATTCTAGTGGGCTCTGTGTTTGTTAATAAACCGCGTGGGCAAGTATTAAGTATATGCGCGGGGTAAGAAAATACTAACGGATGTTTGACAAATTAACCAGTGTTTTAATACCCCCGCTTTACTGGCAGACGTATGCATTCCATCTAATAATATCTCGAGTACTCTGTTACCACCAGACTGCTCTCCGTGCCGGATGCTTTTTTTTTGAAAAATGAGCTCTCCTCTTATTAAAAAAGTTGCGTGGGATAGTGGAGTACAATGAAAGAATGCAGACATTTCGGCAGCAGCAACTCCTCGGAGCGGTATAGGTCACTGAATGTCATCCGGCGACGGAGACTCAGCTGAAAACTCCACCGAACAACGCCTTACCCCGCGCACATACTTAACCCTTGACGCCGCATGAAGGTAACAACGTCCCGATAAAAGCCGGGCCTCGTTGTATACCAGAAGAAATTTACAGCCCCGTTTGCGTAAGCTATACGGCGTTCGAAGGAATGAAGCTAAGCATTTTGGATTTGAAGCCCACCAAGTCCTTGGTGATATTTTCGTTCCTTGAATCGGCCGCTGTGAATGACAGGACATTCAGTCACACGGAGTCACATCGAATTAAAGTCATCATGGGATCTCAGCATGTGCATTCATGAAATTCTTCAAAATGTCCTTTTTGGAAGACTGTCTGGAGTATCCAGCATTACCTACTGTAAGCTTAGGTGCCCTTTCCAAAGTGTTCACTGTTGTTTCGCTAAAGTGGTGCTGGGGTAGGAGTGGCGAACTCCACGGCGCTGGTATGCTTTGTGTTGCGAGTGCTTTCACCGACAGGGTATCGAGGTTCGCATGTTCCGTTTTGCATTGGCGCTCAATGCAGAACCCTCGCGGACAGTCTCATGAAGACCAGGAAAATGGGCTGAAAGACACCCCCGCAAGGGCAAGAGAGACTGGGATGGCGTTTCTGGCCTATTAGTCATCGTCAGCCAGCCTTGTTAAAAACGCAGGTTTCTTGGCGTCTGAGTTCAGCACTCGCGTCTGGTTGGACAGGGGAGTAAGGTTTTCCAAACCTAAACTCCCTGGAAGCCAGTGCATGATCTCCTGTAATAACGGGGATTGGGGGGGGGTGAGGAATATATACGACCCTATCCTACCCACCCCACCTTTGGTTAACGAGCGTCATTAAGTCCAACTGTCTACCATTTGAGCCATGGGCAATCACGGTACATACAGCTCTTTAAAAAGTAGCTGCATGGATACAATTTGTTCCTATATTAAAGTGCCGAATGTTGGCGGGCCTGGCGGGAAAAAGATGTTAAAACTGTAGACGTTTAAGGTTTATTTAATACGGCATGTCACTTTCTGCTTCTCCTTCTTCGAAAATTAAAACAAACCATCACTGTCACCAGCCATGACAGGGTGCTACACGCAAATAAAGCGTGCTCGGGCGTCCGTTAACTCGGATCCAGTCGGCAAGCGGAAGCAAAAACGGTGTTATGCAAGGTCAGCGGTGCGTGATTAGGTCTGATAAATGTTCTAGACTAAATTCTAGAGGTACTTTGCACAACTAAGGAAAAAAACACATCAGTGCGATTGAGAGGGCAGAATACAACGACATCAGAACTAAATCACCTCGTTTGACGATACTGAAATTTCGAAACGCTTCTGGGTCCAAACAAGTACTTTTTAATGAGGGATATCTAACATAAGTTTATTGCATATGCTAATCGCATAACGCTACATCGCGAAACAAGGAGAGTTTAAACTCGTCACTCTGGGAGTGAACTGTTTATTAGCTCGTCAGCTAAGTGCAAGTGTACTCAGATACCAGGTTTAAGAAGTGATCAACTCATTCAGGTAGAGGTGTGACGTTGCACGAGGATATGTCTCTCGGATCAAAAAAGGGCGAGTGAGTTAGTGGGACAGTCTTTAATTCAGCCGGAAGGGCAAAAGTGGTTCAAGGAGGAGGAGGTGCTCGCTTTTGAACAAACTTCTTTCCGGCCGTCTGCAAAAACTACACTCTGTAAAAAATGACTGCAGAATTTAACAAATTTTTCATCAATTTTTGATGTCCTTACAAATTCAAATATATTTCTAATAGAAAACCTCCATATTATGCTATTACCAACAAAGTAAAACGAGACTGGAATGGACATTTCAGGCTTATTAGCTATGATCAGACGGTTATACCTTGCCCTAAATTGTGGAATACTTGAGGCTCCATCTCGCGACCTGTTACTTAAAAGCCCAAAGCCTAAAATCACTAAGCCACGGGTTCGTTGTCTTGTCGGTTAAGCTCGAGGATATACACATACGTGAATAATGGAGGTAGTATGCATTTCGAGGTGATATAATAAAAGGAGAAGGCTAGTCGTAAAATCGAGGTATACTCGCGAATTTTCAAGTCGGTTACACCAATCCGTCGTCAGACGAAATGAAAAGTGTGAGGGAGATACTCGCACTGGGGAGCTAGGGGGACATCGAGGTAACATCGACAAGACAGACGTTTATGTGTGCGGGAGTGAAGAACGTGTTTGGATAGGTGACGGACGTTAGGGGAGGTGTTGAGGTTTTCACACATGGTTCAGTCTGTGAGGGAGGTGCTGAATCCGTGATATTCTACATGGCCAACCATGGATTAGCAGTTGGTGTCTTAGGGTGGGCGCAAGCCGGCGAACCATGAACGTAAGCCTTCGTAGTGAGCGTCTAAGTCGACATGGCGGCTGATGCTTTTGTTATTGGAGTGCCAAGCTTCTAGAAACTCTCGCGCTTGTTTGGTGTTGGCACTAGCGATCACTTCGGTCCCCTCCCAGTTGAAGCGGTGATCACACTCAAGGGTGTGCACAAACACGAGAGACAAGGGGTCCCGTCGGCGGAAGGCCAACTTATGTTCGTTAATGCGGGTTTCAAGTCGTCGGCCGGTATGCCCAACATAAACGCCAGAGCAATTTGCACATGGAATGCGGTAAATGACATTTGTTTGCTGCTCCTTCGGTATGGGGTCTTTTACCCGGGATAATTTCGTACGCAATGAAGACGCCGGTTTGTGGGCGATGGCGATGCCGAATTGATTTAATTGTCGAGCGATCGCTTCCGAAATTCTCGGCATGTAGGGCAGGGAATAGAATTTCCTTGATACCCTGTCTCCGTTAGAGTCGAAGTTTTGCGGTCGTTGCTGGCGTCTAAGACATTTTTTTACAAAGCTTACCGGATATCCGTTGAGTCGGAAAAAGCGATGCAAGTAGGCCAGTTCTTTTTTGAGTAAATCGGCACTGCTGCAGTAGAAAAGGGTGCTGCTGTGGAAAAGGGTCCGAAGACAGCTTATTTTATGGGCTGCTGGGTGGTTACTCTGATAGCTCAGGATAATATCAGCGTCAGAGCTTTTCCGATGAACGCTTGTTGCGATGCCGCCGTCACTGAGCTTTTGTACGCTCACGTCTAGGAATGGGAGGGTGCCTCCTTTTGCCTATTCACGAGTGAATTGTAGCGCTGGGAAGACACCATTCAAGCTCTGGTGAAATCGCTCAACTTCACAGGTCTTAACGATGACAAATGTGTCATCTACGTATCTGAGCCACGTTTTCGGTTGGAAACTTTGTACAACATCTTGTTCTAGTCGTTGTAAGACTAGTTCTGCGAGTAGCCCCGAAATTGGCGAACCCATTGTGGTGTCCTTAACCTGTTGGTAATATTTGCCATCGAATTGGCAATAGTTATTAAGGCAGAGCTTAAGCATTTCTAAGACGTGGTGTGTTAGAAGCTCGATGGGATCGTCTCGTAGGCGTTGGGCCACGCTCTCAATGGCAAGGTTATGTGGTATTGAGGAAAACAAGGCGACAACATCAAATGATAGAATGCTTTCATCAGGACTTACTTTGAGACCTTCAATCTTTTCAAGGAATGCCTGAGAATTTGCGATGCTGTATTGTGATTCATCAACGAGGTGCTTAAGATGCCTGTATAGGTTGTAAGTGGGCGATCCGATGAGTGGCACTATTATCCTCAATGGTGCATCTGGCTTGTGAACTTTTGGAAGGCCATATGCATGCGCGATACAGTGGTCACTGAGAGTCATGAATTTAGAGTCATTTGGATTAACCAGCTTCAGTCGAGAGAGTTCATTCACCTTCTTCTTTATAACCGTGGCCTGCTTCTTCGTTGGGTCCTCAGCGAATGGTGCGTAAGCTTCCCTGTCATTAAAGACAGTGTTTGCTTTTTGCACGTAATCAGCCTTGTCTATGATGACGGTTGCGCCTCCTTTGTCAGCAGGTACAACCACGATACTGTCATCAGTCTTCAGAGATCGCAACCCCTTTTCTTCATCGACGGTCAAGTTACGGTGACGTTTTGTTTGCCGAAGAAGACCACTGGCACAACTGCGTATGTCCGCACGCACGTCTTCAGGGATAGCAGAAGACAGTAGGACGGATTCAAGACTCGATAGGAAGTTTGTTGGTGCTGCATCGGTACGATTGAATTTAAGTCCTTTAGACAGTAGGCTTATCTCGGCGGGTGTCAGACTCCTTTTCGAAAGGTTAACGACTCTCGCAGAGATGCTGCACTTGTCGGTAGGACTGAGAAGGGATTGCAGTTTATCATTCAACTCGGCTCGCTTCTTCATTTTGGCATCTGTTGTGGTCACATTTATACGTCGTACTATGGTTTCGAAAATATCTTCAGGTAAGGATGAAAGGCACGGGTTTCTATGGTCGGAAATTGTTGTCTCAAATCTAGAAAGCCGATGGTGCACGTCTGGTATAATGGCATTCAAAACAGGGAGTCCGTATTTGAGTGCGAGTAGCCTTCCTGTCTCAGTTGGTAGAGTGTCTCTGTGGTAGGGAGGCTCACCGATCGTTCTTAAGGAACTCACTCGTTTCTTTGTGCCTTACGGGCTCTCGCTCGAGCGCAACCAACAGCCGCACAGCGGCGCATGATATAGGCGGTATGTTATTACCGACAAAG
Source organism: Spirometra erinaceieuropaei (assembly GCA_902702965.1). NCBI lineage: Eukaryota > Metazoa > Platyhelminthes > Cestoda > Diphyllobothriidea > Diphyllobothriidae > Spirometra > Spirometra erinaceieuropaei. The sequence continues at coordinate 917,606 of CACRXP010000155.1, forward strand.
ACAAGGGAGACTGGAATGGCCATTTCTGGCTTATTAGCCGTCGTATGCCAGCCAAACCCAATCTCGAAGTTCGGAGTACCGGAGAATCTAACTCGTGACCTGTTAATTAGATATCTACGCCCCCTTTCATTATACACATATATGCATAGAAATATACTTTCCCTTAATCGCTTAGTAGAAAATTACGCCTTCTTTAAATTTAATATTTAAAGGAGGGGTATGTTTCGCTTTTAAAGAATACTCCAATTAGTAATTTTTTTAAGATCGTGGAAAGCCCGTTCACAAAATACCATATCTCTGCGTTTACTAAAGTTACTTGTAAAGTTTACAAGGTAACGATCGGGAGATGGCACTTAAAAAATCCGCTACCTAGAAATAATACCTTTAACAGTGGACTCAAACGCCTTCAGGCTCTATCAGCAGTTGCAGACCTACTTTCACGCACTACCTGGACTTTCCGCGACGGCCTAACATGGGCTGGCCGAACGAACATCGCAGGAGGTTACATGGACGATGGTCGCTGTTACCCAACCTTCCCCATCGTTACATACGTACAGCTGAATATACGGCATACATTCGCATTATGGCAGTTTATTACAAAACAGAATCACTTTTAAGTAAGATAAGTCTGCACAACACGGGACAGGAACAGTTCCCAGGCATTTGTCAAAGACATGGCATTGAGGCCAAACCAAAGACGATACTGTACTTCGTCTGTGTGAGCCCACACAGCTCGACCATATACTGGGCCTCCCTCGTAAAGTTTCCTTTTCAGTCTACTCCAGTATGCTTCAAAGGCCTTGCTGTGCCGTCCGGTGGTAGGGTCCTTGAAGTTCTTTTAGTGGTTAACAGAGAAATGTAGATAACCTTCTGAGGGAAGACGATTATACGCGTCCCACTCGTCCGTTACCAATATACTGCCTTTGGCGACCCATTTTGTAATAACGGAACGGAGAGCGGGCCAACTTCGATCATTCACCTGTTCAAATAAGGCTTTCCGTCGACCAGTATCGTACATCCCGACCAGCCACCAGCCATAAAACCCCTATTACCACCTGTCCCGTAAGACAGGCTGCCTTGGTTAGGCGGATTTTTTGGATGCCATCTCCCGATTGTTACCGTTTATAATATGACCGAGGTCCATTGCTTGAAATATCTTGAGATGCACGGTAGGTAATAGTACAAAATTACCTAAGTAATCTTTTCGAGTCGAAAGCGCATTTCCAAATATCAGTCGACATTTCATGAGTTAGCAGATCTACTGTAAACATATTGATGGGCGCCACTGCGTCGCCGAGTCTGAGGACTGCGCCACGAGCAGGCAGCGCAGACTGCCACAGTTCCTCCAGTCATTCAATGAGCTGGTTATCAACATAACTAACTATTTCATGCGAGATGATGAGATTAGATCCTTCCCTGGTAAATCATACTGTTAACAGTTAAAACCCGACCTATTTACACCATTCCAGAAGGCAATGTAAAAGTTATGAGAGGTGATGATAAAATTTGACGAGATTTCTACTCTCTTCCGTGCCTGGTGGTGTTAAGTTTTTTTTGGAGGATATTTTAGTACATTTTACCAAGTCGACAACTTCTAAATATTTTGTGTTCATGGGCATAAAGTAAATTGAAGAACTATTAAGTAAACAGTACCTAGTACAGACAGGCAGAACATATAACCGGCGCGTTTTAGGTTGTTACAAATCACAATTGCTTCCAGAATTATTCAATGGACGTGGAGTACGATCAGGAGAAAGAGATTAGCCAGACATAAAGAAGGCCGGCCTACTCATGAAATGTCAACCGAAATACCGAAATGCGTTTTCGTTTCGAAAAGATTAACTAAGAAGGGTTTTAAAGTTAATCATCGTACAGCACAATTTTTAAAATGAATCAGTTACCTCAGGATGTCGGCTTTTGAACGAACCGCCTTCTGGCCGAATGCAAAACATTACTCTGTAAAAATGACTATTTGCGTAACATGCATTTTTTCATTGATTTTCGATATCTTTAAAAATTGAATAATATTTCCCGAAGACATAAATAAAATATTAATTGTGGTAGGAAGCGCTCAGCGATCGTTCATACGGAACTCACTCGTTCCGTTGTGCCTTAAGGGCTCTCTCTCGAGCCCAACCAGGGGCCGCACAGCGGCTTGGGTGTTCCACACTTCGGACTTGGGTAGGGCTGGCTGACGACGGCTAATAAGCCAGAAATGGCCATTCCAGTCTCCCTTGTCTTTGTCGGTAATAGCATTCTGCCAAAATATTTATTCTTTTACTCAGTCGGTAGAAAATGATGTCTTCTTCCAATTCGGCTTTAAGAAGTTTCTTATTGTTTGATTTTTTAATATCATGAAATGGGCGTTCCTAAAACGTCATGTCTCCGCATTTACAAATGTGGCTTGTAAAGTTAATAATACGGCTGAACTCCCCTTCTAAATTTTATGAAACGGATGTGGTTTTCTTTTAATACCGTAGAGAAATGTATGGTTTTCCGTACGCGGAAATATACGGCTTGTAGTTTCAAAACTCTAAATACAAGTGTGACGGCTGGTCGGGTTCATTATTATTCGGAAATCGGAAAAGTTTTTAAAACCGAATTATCCCATTCACTTAAGGATAAATGTGAAAGAAGACGAAATTTTCTGCCGAATGAGTAAATAATGAATTTTTTCGTTCATGTTTTCTGGAAATATTACTGGATTTTTTAGGATATCGAAAATCAGTGAGAAGAATGCACGCTAATTAAGTAGTCATTTTTAGAACGTGGTTTCCGACTGCAGTCGAAAAAAGGTTGTTTCGAAAGCTGGCATGATGACCAGTTCTGTAAACCTACTTAAGCCATCTTTTCTACACGAAAACGCATTTCCAGTAGATGTGGTAACTCATGAAATGTCAACCAAAATTTCGAAATGACTTCTCGTTTCGAAAAGATAAATAAGGTAGTGTTGTAAAACTAATCATGCTGCAGCATAAATCTATAATGATCCAGTTACCTTGGGATGTCAGCTTTCGAAAGAACTTATTTTGGGCTGCATGCAAGACCTATACTCTGCAAAAAATGACTACATATGTAGTATGTAATTTTCTCATTGATTTTCGATGTCCTCGAAAATTCAATTATATTTCATGGAAAACATCCATAAAAATATTCTTTCTTTTACTTATGCGGTATAAAATCACGTTTTCTTCCAATTTCATACTGAAAAGAAAAGTATAATTCGGGTTTAAAAACTTTTCTAAGTCCCGAATAATTTTGAACCCGACCTGCTGTTACACTTGCATTCAGGGTTTCAAAACTACAAGTTGTATATTTTCCGTGTACGGAAAACCATGCATTTCTCTACGCTGTTAAGAGGAGACCATATGGAGTTCATAAAATTAAGCAGTGGATTTGAGAAATATGGTTAACTTTACAAGCCACATTCGTGAATGCAGATGCATGACGTTTCATGAACGGCCATTTAACAGCATAAAAAATATCACAATGAGAAACTTTTTTAAAACCGAATTATACCGTTCCTTCGAGTAAAAATCTGGAAGGACAAGTAATTTTCTACCAAATATGCAAAAGACTGAATATTTTAGACATGCTTTCCATGAACCATAATTGAATTTTCAAGGGCATCGAAAATCAATGAGAAAGTTGCATGCTACATAAGTGATCATCTTTTACAGAATATGGATGTTGCATGCAGCCGAAAATAAGTGCTTTCGAAAGCCGACACCCTGAGGAAACTGGATCATTATAGATTTATGCTGCAGCATGATTAGTTTTACAACACTACTTAATTTATCTTTTCGAAAAGAGAACGCATTTCGAAATTTTGGTTGACATTTCATGAGTTAGCACATCTACTGTCGGAAATTCTGTTGCCATTTCCTGAGTTATCCCAACCACTGTACATCAACAGATGACGGTCCTTCCATTCAATGGGGGCAGCGCTGTCTCTTTCATTCATAATCACTTTGCTCCGATGGTGTGACGAAAATGACCAAAGATCAGCTTAGACGCAGTGGCGGACAAATCTAAACGTTTCGTTTACGCCTGCCACACACGACCCCGTCCTGGCAGAATGCAATAGGCTTCCACGGGAGGAGACGGCTCGGATTTCGAATGCATGAGAGTGTCATGAAGGAGCCAGTTATACTGGATCTCAGCCCTCCAGCCAGACACTCCGCACCACGGTTCAACCGTCGCAACCGACGTTGTCTACCGTGTGCTTCATAGCAGAGTAAGAGCAGGAACAGGGAGTTCTGGGCAGATTCGTTTATAGCGACAGTAAACTCGCACAACAACTTCCGCACCCCCTTTTGCTCTCCGTCTGTTTCCAGTGCAAATATAGAGTCCAAAAGTTCGGAGGCTGGAGAGTGCACAGGTGGCAGACACGGGGAAAACCCGCACCTAGGTGTACCACGAAACCCATTGAGCCGCGCAGAACAATGACCTGGATCTTACATAAAAATAAAGGAGAAGGGGTGGTTCGGATTCCCACTGGCACGTTGTGGTCCTGTACCTCCAACGGTGAGCATTCCTTATAAAGCATCCCGGACCCCGATCCAACTCCCTGTTGACCCAGCACATCTGCCGCGTTGTTCGTTTTAGGAGCACAGTTCTGTTAGATACAGTCCAAATATGAATGAGAAAAATAATAATTTCGCGGGTCAGTAGGAGATGAATCTAGAGCCTGTTGCCTGGAACACAATATTTGATAAACGCAATTGGTTTTGCAGGCAACTGTGACTAGCTGAATATGACCTCGCGTTAGATTTTACAAGACCTGGAAGCAGGTATGTGAAAAGGGGGTGAGCATTAAGTCGATGTAGCAGACGTACCGGAAGTGGACTGATCTGCGTGATTTTCCTTCTCTGCCTCGGAGGATTTGGAAATGGTGGATGTTCGATGTTCAATCAGACGCCGCACAGACTGCGGAGAACTAGGTGGTGGCTTCTGGAGAGTTTGGCCAGCACTGATATCAGACATATGGTCTTTTACAAGGGAGTGGCGTTTAAACACGACGGAGTCATGATTTTCAATGGTCGGTCCATTTGATTTTGCCTCGTCGAGAACCTATGAAGTGAACAGCAAAGCTTATAGACAGGTTCTTCGCATAAGTATTGAAAAAGTGTGAAAATATACCCCCAAGCTAAGGACCCACACGCAGGGAAACTTTTTCTATTGAAAGTTTGATTGAACAGGAGAATAAAACTATGCAATCTGGAAGAACTACTTTGGAGGGCAAATTCAACACCATTCCTATCATTTCGGCTGCATTTCCCGGTTCCCATTAACGGCTAATGATCAGGACTAAAACTGGTAAGGTAAGCGTCATTCTCCCATACTTTTAACGTTGCCAGGCGTTTTCTCCTGGTTGCGGACCCTCCTCTAGACGCTAAACCTTGTTCTTTGACTTTTACTAGAAACTGTGAAATAAATTGAGCAGATTCGATGTGATGGGCTAGTAGATGAGTCCGCGATTTGTGTGCAAATATCTGGATTAAGAACTAGCAGGTGTAACGGAATAAAAGTGAACCCTTCAAATCCCTTGACATCGAAAATGAAACTAGACCTAGCCTAAGTACCACGACGTTCCTTTTTTGCAAAGATTTCTTTTTTTCGAGATTAAAAAGACACTACCAACTTTTCCGTTTTTACGGCAAACTAAATTCAAAAAAAGCCTAAATTATTTATTGTTTATTCCTATAATCTAGAAGCTGTTTCTTTTTGATCAACTGGCCTGAATATTTGGTGATTTCGAGGGACTAGCTGGGGCACTTCGGAATCCAGTTTCTTCTGTTTACCTCTGAAATATAAATGGAACTCGTGGTCTTCTCTCTGGATACAAACGGGAACCCGTTAAACCAGTTTGCCTAGCCAGTTTAGGTCTTCCATAATTCAGACATTGATGTGGGCTTCTCAGCAAGAGAAAAAAAACAATATCTCCATTGTACGATGACCTCGCTCGGTTTAGCGCAATTGCATCCTTCACGGGGACATTACGCCAGCTACTGTACACATTAGGGCATTCTGATTTACCAATGGACACGTGACATTCTCCCTATGACAATTACACTCGTTACAAGTCACTAATCCAGCAGTGTATACAGTAGGTGATATGTCTCATAAAATGCGATCTAAAATTGCGAAATATGATCTGAACTGAAACGGGGTACTTAGATGGGGCTGCAATACTGACAGTCGTAAGAGTTTGTATGCACATTTTTCTGCTCTTCTTCAAAAAATCACATCTGTTAAAAATGACTACTTATTTAGCTGGGATATTCTCTACTTATTTTCGTTGGCACAGATCCTACAAACATATTTTATGGGAAGTACGTGTGCGGCCTTCAAATCACGGCATGTGTACATTTTATCTCAGAAAAATTGTACATTCCCTAAGCTAGTAAGAAGACGTTGTGTAGCACTCATACAAGTTTACTTTGAATGTGCATGTACCATGTTAAATACTTTAAAGAAAACAATAACGAACACAGGGACGTGACGCTATTTAAATATAATTCATATATTTGATCCAAATGCGATTAAACTCGCGTCGTCCGGCGGGGCTCGTAGCTCAGGTGGTTAGAGCGTTGGCTGCGCTAAAGCCTTCCCCTTACTGCGTGGGTTCGAATCCCACCGAGGCGCCGAGTTTTTCACAGTTTGGTCAATATGAATTTAAATATAAATAAATTTGGTTAAATATATCATAATAATAAGCCTATTTTAAACCAAAAACTGCATTTGTAAATATAAAATTTGGGGATGTAATTTACTGTCAATCGACTTAATAAAGGAGATTTTTATGTAAACTATCGTTGCAGTATGTGTTGATTTGAGAGGACGACGAAAGTCTGCGAAGGTCGTTCAGAATAGTTAAGAAGTTATTTTCAAGGGAGTGGGATTTCCTCAGCCGGCGTCCTGGTGTGACTGAGGCATCTTACGATTATGCTTCATGATAATCATTCCTACAATCTCACCTAATTAGTTCCCTCCAACAGAGATTGGTTTTATTGCCCTAATTAATTAGTCTTTTTGAGACGGAACCGCATTTCGAAATTTTTGTTGACATTTCATGAGTTAGCCCACTTAATGTATGTTCCCCTGACAGAACCCATCCCTGAACCGTCTGCCTCCTCTGTACATCTACTCCCATAAATGGGTTAAGGTTATGCGTGGCCGAATTAAGATGATGGGCGTTCCGTCCTCTCTGCGTGCGAAAAAAACCCAGAAAATTCCTAAAAAATTTAAAATGCATGTGAAGCCAGTGCTTACTTTAGGTCTTCGTCATCAAACGTTGCAAGGTGCGAATTAACGTTGTAAATGGTGCTTTTTAACTAAATGTTTGAATTAAACACGGGCTTTTTAGTCCAAAAATGTACGAGTTTAGATTTACACAGCGGTTAAAAACAAAGCTTGTCGCCTCACAAAATCAGATTTTAGCTAGTATACCTTAATGAAATAGTGACCAAATGGAAATATTGAAACCTAGGATAACACTACCTATGCACTTTTATTTAGCACATTAGATCGGTATTTGTGAGCGAGAGAATTCGCAAATTAAATCGAAATTGTTTGCCATTACTGCAAGTAATACGAACCCACTCAAGCAGGCTGTGTTATCGAAAAGCGCATTTAGATGTTTTGACCAACTTGGCAATGAGCCAGCTAAAAAGTATTTCAAACCGCCCATGTCTACATCAGAATCGGCATTGGAAGATTCAGTGCATATGTGTGAGCGCGAAATCCGAACAAAATTTTAAAATGCTATGAAACAGAGTGCGATCACTGAAACAGTAATTTTGTTTGCCTGGCGTTTCCGAGTCGCACTTTGATGGCTCCCTAAAACTCGCATTTCGCTTCTATTGGCATTTTTCCGGTTCCCAATATTCGCCCTCCTTCTTGGAAGCCTAGGCCTTGTCATTCATTCGTTCATTCTTCATAATCAGGCCATGTAAAAGTATTTTGCAGAACACCTAACCACTTTCACAGGCGCTCACAGATTTGGGAACACAGTTTCGGAAACGAAGTACCAAACATTTTCCAGTAATTGCGTTTAGATAGCAGTAGTCTAGTGAACTCTCAACATTAATCAGTATGAATAATATTTACTATCCGCGGCATGCATGCGTGTTTTCTCGCCGCGGCGACCGTTGTTTGGATTAATGAAATTGTATGCTGGGAAGATGATCTCGACAATTTTACCTCAGCAATTCATCCTGCATGAAAGGGCATATTCCTAAAACGAAGTCTTCAATAGGAGGGAATTTGTCAGGCTTAAATAAGTCGAAATTTGCAAACACGCCTTATTCGCACTCTCATACCTTGGATGTGGTCAAAATGCAAATTTTGACTCACCAGAAACAAAACGATGTAATTTTTTGCAGGTAGGAAAATGCCCAGGAGAGATGAGTATTATGAGATGGCTTTAGGAATGGAGTGCACTTTTGCGCAAGTACTGAAATTTTCCCGAAAACAAACTACCTACATAGTGAGTTCAAACAAATGTTTATCCTAGTACCGACCTCTCGCAAAGTTTCGGCACCGCAAAAAACTATCCGCATTTTTCGGCTTTCTTATATATTTGGCCTCCACACTTCTAAGAGTGCTATTTATGAGCCAGTAATCTCCGCTGCCCCTTATGCACATACTTTTTCTGGTCTCTGACTAAAACTGAAGGGAATCACACATCATCTGCGATATTTGTAGTTTTAAGGAAGTTTGCCGAGACTGTTTGCGTGGATAGGCGTCTGTTCGAGGAAACGAGTCTTTCGGAAGGCATACTAAGATTCACACGGGAACGGAAACCAAAATCATCTTTGAAGCATCTATTAGGAAGCTCGCAACAGGACTTACATAAATCCGCTGTCCAAGAAGGGACCCCGGCGTCTGCCTGTATCCATCAGGTCGTGAGAAAATTGTTTCCTAAAATGAAAAAAGTGCCTAAATGTTCAATAAGTCCATACGAGAATTTGGGTTTGAGATTGATTATATTTTGTAAAGTCACTGGTGTTTTATTTACGAAGACCCTCAATTTTTTTCAACAGTCAAAAGAGTTGTCGGACGGATGACGACAAGATTGACCTTGTTAGGCAACCAAAACGGAGTTCGTGGACACAGAGAGCGGGTGTGAGTACTGACCGTTTAGCAAACGTCAGTCTGCCAAACACGTGTTTTCAGTAACTCCTCGAGTAAGGGAAAGCACATTTTTGTGCATGTTTTCTATAAAATATATTCGAATTTATAAGACCATCGAAAATCAATGCGAAAAAAGGCATTCTACTTAAGTAGACATTTTTTACTGAATCGGTTTCTACCAAAAATCCAAAAGAAGTGCATTCAAAAGTCAACATCCTGGCGAGTCCAAAATCCTATAGGCTTAGGCCGCATATTAATCGATATTACAATCTCACCTAAGAAATCTTCCCAAATCGAAGACGCATTTCAGAATTACGGCCAACATTTCATGAGATCGGTCACTTACTGCACCCTATATACGCAACTGGGCAGTGAACTTCTTCTTCTTTCTCCTCCTCTTCTTCTTCTCCCCTTCAGCTTAACGGAATGATTTGCAAAACTTTCTGTCGTACATGGATCCGACCCGGACACATGGATTCCCGTACTACAGATGGTCTAGCGCTCATTTTTGTGACCTAACTCTAGTCCTAACATTAGCCCTAACCATGACCCTTCTCAAGCTTATCTTAGAACCGACACTTTTTCTCACAGCCCTAACCCTAACACCAGCTATCCTGGATTCTAGCGCAGAGCTACCTCCCATGCGGGGCTACCGCTCCCCTGCCATGCTTATTCATGCCATCTGGTCTGTATCTGCTAAACGTCATTAAACGCAATCCGATTGTAGTAAGATGTTATTACGTAGCCGCACCTGATGAACACAGTACTGTTGACCTTCTTAATTATTTTATGTTGGTGTGAGTACGTTAGCATGGCGTTTATGTGCGTTGCGGTGTGTGTTCTGTTGGCGGCCTTGTTTTTTGTTGTCGTGTCTACCTTTTTATCCCAACGCCGGTGGTCCTTCCTGACTTTCAGCCTGTCATCTCCTTCTAACTTTCGCATTGGATGCTTCAGGGGTAGGGTTTAGGGCTGCACTTAAGGGTTAGGGGTTAGTGTATGGGGTTATGTTTATGGGTTAGGGTTAGCATTAGAGGTTAGGGGTTGGGATAAGGGTGACTATTTCTCAACTACTTAAAGCACAATCGCGCATTCCTTATAGCTTTTCTTTGCATACAAGTACTTGACCTCATTGCCTATGCGTTCCACGGCCCCGCCTGTAAGTACCCCTATTACCACCGGTCCCATATTACAGGTGGCTGGGGTTTGTTTGTCTCAGGTGCGGCTACGAAACCAAATCTGACACCCAGTCTTCAATTTGAGGCCTTTATTTTTATTTTTTTATTTTTTTTATTTTTCTTCAATTGAGTACTTCCTATGGGGCAAAACCTTTCAGCTGAATCTTCTGGACTTCAGTTCAATTATGAGATAAAAACTCTCGGCCCGAACCAGAAGCAGTTTGTGCCGTAAAATTTACTCCACGTTCACACACTTATTTCTGGGAGAATTAAGAAAAACATCAATATCCTTCGCGCCGCGTATACAGACCTTTGAGTCGTCCAAAGTCCACAATGGAACCGTGCATGTCTGGACTCCGAATTCATCATTCCTCATCAGGACCTCACACCGGATACCCGGCAGTCTAGGATTTGACCTAGGAAGGGCACTAACACTAAGATATCAAACGTCTGCGTTCAGCCAAAAATGGCATGCAGAATACCCGGTGACCTCGTCATGCAAGATTTGAGATCACCTCTCCCCGCACATCAGGACTACTTCCTATGATGCTAGGAGCTGGAATGCGTAAGAATGGTCGCTGGCCCGTCAGGCGATGCACCCACGCTCCCCTCCAGCTCTGTCAATTCTGATTCCACTAGATAAGAGTGGGCGTTTTAGGGAGATAGGTTCTGGGTCCGTTTGATTCCGGATGAGCAAATTCACGCGCCCCCACCTCCTAGGCGGCAGTGGTTCAGGTCGCTGGTGGTAAGTATGGTACAGGGCTTGAGCAGATCCAACTGTGATGGAGCGGCCGCCTTCCTCCGTCCCGCCTGTAAAAACTACTATTACCACCGGTCCCGTATTACAGGTGGCTGGGGTCTATTGAACTCAGGTGCCGCTGCATAACCACATCTGACACCGATTTTTTGTGGCCTTTGAAGGATCTATGCTTGATGACTTTCATACCTAGACTGTCAATGTTCTGAATGGCCATTGTGTCGTTTATACTTGATCCTCGACAGGATCCGCATTCACTGTGTTCTCCGAGGTCTATCCGCGACTGAGATCTGTCGGCCAAATGTTCCTTCTATATCGGTAACATTGTGGGTAAACGGCCTATCTCAGTGACCGCGATAGAGCCTGACAGACTGATAGTCCTTAGCACGTTGGTACATGGAAAGCTGTACTGTCAAGCTTTTAAAGGTTGGTCTTCACAATAGAGAGATATTGAGCTACATTGACTGTCCAAACTACAGCTGGCAGTTCCGTGCTAGTTTTGATCGCACAGGGTCCAGACTAAATTTACTTATGCCTTTATGTAAGTCGAGCGCAGCCCATGTTTACATATTTCATTTACGCAAATGCCATGATGAATGGGACGGCGTGGAATCTGGTGGCGTAAGCGTTCTTTAAATGTTCGGGAACAAAGACAACCGTTGAATGTCGCGAACGGCTAAACCAGCGTGTGATGGTACGAGGGTGGTTCCAGTAAGGCTATTTTTGCCACAAGACGGAATAGACAACTGAAACCGGAGACAGAATTCATCCGGTTTCCCTTCGTCTGTCTGCAACCGTATCCAACCTGCTGGATGTGGTATCCTGCGATGCAGATCAGGATTCACCACTCCCGGTGAACACCTATTCTTCTCTTGACGATGAAGGTGGTTTCACGAAAATCTCAAACGCAGCATTTGCTTAGGGTTTATCAGTAGTCATTAATTGGCCCTATCATGTCCCAGAATCGTGTAGCTACACGTCCAGTCTGGAATCTTCACATTATCCTAATTAGAGGCCTAGAGGTCAAGGATATGAAGATTTTAGCAATTAAAAGCTTGAATCACACCATACACGACAGGCTTAGAAAACTAGAGAACATCAATAACCTTAGGAGAGCTGCGTGTGTGCGTCCTCCTCTATGCAATCTGCCTCTTTATTCTACCGGACATTTTATAAGGCTGCTGCTCTCACGTATCCTGATCATGGCTAAGCTTTTGGAGACAAAACGAGCGCTCACCAATCCTTCTTCTGGAACCTACTCGTCCCGCTGTGCCTTACGGGCTCTCTCTTGAGCTCAACCAGCGGCCGCGCGGCGGCGCATGATATAGACAGTATGTTATTACCGACAAAGACAAGGAAGACTAGAATTACCATTTCTGGCTTAGTTACCTTCGTTAGACAGTCATACCCAACCCTGAGGTGTGGGACTCCTGAGGCTCGATCCCGTGATCTGTTTGCTAGGAATTCAACGCCTCAAACCACTGGGTTAAGGGCTCGTTCTCCTATCGATTTCGATCGGGAATAAACGAAGGTAGAGGGGCGCTCTCCGATCATTCTTACGGGCAGGACAGCGAGCCCGTGGCTCGGTTGTTAGAGGCGTTGGACTTCTAACTATCAGGTCTCGAGTTCGAGCCCCAGTTGTTCCACACCTTGGGCTTGGGTATGACTGGCTGAAGATGGCTAATAAGCCACAAATGGCCACTTCAGTCCCCCTTGTCGTTGTCGGAAATAACATACTGCATAAATATTGCGCCGCTGTGTGGCTGCTGTTTGGGCTCAAGAGAGAGAGCCTGTAAGACACAGTGGAACGACTGAGTTCCATAAGAAAGATCGGTGAGCGCCCCTCTCCCATTTTTGGAGACAGTTCAGATAACATGACAGAAGCCTGCAGATAATTTTGCTGATCATAAGATGTATACTTATAGTGCGGGAGGAAATCCAGCCAAGATACAAGTAGTATGAAACGTGTCTGAGACGGCACTTTTTGACTTGTGGTTCATCGTCAGTCAGCGATACCCAAACCCCGGACCAAACGCCTTGATGTTGGGCATTGATTCAATCTCTCTAGCGCTGAAGCACGGGCTTATTGTTTAGTTGATGGTGATGGAGAATACAAGTAGGATTTCAAGACGGAAAGTGTCTGATTTGTTTTCCTTCGGGTTCTATTCTAAGTTCTCACAGGCAGCCAAACTAGACAAACCATGCATACGACGTCTAACCTCGACAAAACTTACCACTATTAGTACTAGGGGAGAGGGCGCGGAAAAGAAAGAAAACGAAGAAGACAAGCAGAAAGTAAAACACGCAGGAACCAGATGAACTGCATTCGCTTTCCCCGAGGCAGTTGTCCGCAAACGTGAATATTATAAGCACAAATGTAGATTTGGTGTTTAAAGGCTGTTCAAAATTAGACATTCTACTTGCCTGCTCCAAAACGACCAAGCTGTTGGGCGTGGAGCAAACCGATGTCGGCAGTGGAGGGGATCGGAGTAGAGCGCTTTGAGTATATGCCCTATACCAAATTTCACCCCAGACATTGGACCAAATTGCGGTCGGGCATGGAAACAACGGGACATACAGAAAATTAGTTTGAGTACGTGGCAGTCTGAGCCTCCTTGCTCCCCGCCGCTTTGTCACGCTGCCCTCCTGTCTGCCTCACACTCTCCCTCGATTCGTTACTGGGACGCGAGAGGCTTGTCACCAGCCTCGTGGGCGCTCGAGGCCAATCAATGCTGCCCCTTCCCTGATTGGCTGGCGAACACTGCGACAGTGCGAAAGGCGCACACATAACCTGCCTGGAGAGACCGTCCGCGGCAACTGCTTGCAAAAACTTTGTGTCGCACTTCCTCCGCAGTAAAAGTTGTGCAACCCAATCCGTCTTCCCTTACTTTTGATTTGGAAACCTCTGTCTTGTCGGCCATACCATCCCGACAATCACACGCATCTAGGTCACACAACGTTCTGGTAATTTTTCATGACGCTGTTTTACCCGCACAGAGCATTTTTCGCTGGAAACGAATGAGAGAGCTGGGTTTGTAGACTAGCTGCACTGGTTACTAAATCCAAACTTGAACTGTAGGTTGTCTGAAGGAAATTTTCTTTATGCCAGTGACACGGTATTCGCTGGAGTAGTAATTCAGCCGAAAAGTGGTTCTCCAACTTCGGCATCAGAATTCAAGTCTCTATAATTTGCATCGCCGCCCTATAGGAGGTAGTGAAATTACTTTCCAAAACGTTATTTAATTGTGTTAGTGGGCTTCATCGATGTAATATGTCCATAAGACCCCACAAATGCGCATGTGCTGTTTCTTCGTTGATAGCTTCAAATCAGAGCAAGATTAATTTAGGTCCCGAACGCTGCTTTAGATGGCTAAACCACTATTTGGATGACAAATGTTAACACCCAAAATCGTGCGCCACGGATTTATACTTGTATACTCTTATCATCTCTGGTGCAGATTGTGGACATCGAAATACGACGGGACAACCACTGAATAACTGCAGACACGTTTTTCCTGGGGGATAGTCCATCCGCCAACTGAACCGCTCTGACCATTTAGGCCGAGGGTTCGTCGATTTTTTCCTTTTCTAATTCTTCCGAAAAATGTTTAATAACAGCTTACTGGTTGCGACGATACCAGCCGTGTGGTCTCTGACCTGGAATTGTATGGCTAAAGAGTGTTTCTGTAGTTCGCTCTGCAATCACTTTTATATCATTTCCATGTCATTTCCGATGCCCTTTATTTTCCCATAAGTGGATGCGCCTTATGTCGACCGGATCACAACTCAAGTTACACAGACTCGCGACTTTTGATAATCGTTCTGCACTAACTACAGTCCTACCTGCCTGGAGCACGTCGTCACTGCGTCCAAACTTGACCCCCCCCACTGCACTTGATTCGGACAAGCCACTGGTGCAATAGAGTGTGAGGCTGTCTCCGAGGCATCCACCCTCATGACGACTGAACCACCCCCGCACTACAATAAACCTGACGCGTCTGGACCTATTGCAAGACATTATAAGTTGTGTCTTAAGAATCTGCCAAATGAGGGGACAGGTCTCCCTTGGTTAGGACTGTGGGTTAGACTGCAAATACCACTCCTTTCGATTGTCCAATCAACCTCCTCCATTATGTGAGATCAAATAAATTCCTCAAAATGTATCCCGGGACGCGTAAGGCACGCGTAGATTGGTTGTTCAGCTTTGCCAGACATTGTGTTCGTGCCCACCTTCCAGTCGTCTTGACTCTGTTTTGCCACCAGAAGACGGTAGCCAGTGTGGGCGAAGGGAGAGTGAGGCAGGCTTTACCGAGGTCTTCTGAGTTCATGTTGTGAGACAGTGTAGGGTCTGCCCGGCTAGACTACCGAGTACTCGAAAGTACAACCATCAGAGAAAAAACCTGCAGATTAGCAGGGAGTGTTTCTCTTCCAACCAAATCACCGTGTTTCAAAGCCCAGGTCAGAGACGGGACAACCAGGGGCTGGGGATGAGCCCGACATGTTAGGTTGAGCTTGGCTCAAGAAATTTTTGTTGGCTCTAACCCACATTTGCTGACAGCACAGGCGTTCACTATGAGCTCTGGTCCGTATCGAAATACGTATCCGGTCTTTCAGCTAGTACCTACGACATCAGCATGGTGAATCTTTTCATCTTTATATATTACTGAATACTTGCTGGCAGTTTGTAAATATTACCTGGCTAATCCGTTGAACTAAGATATCCAAAAAAGCTTTCGGAGAGAATCTAAAAGTACTTGTCCGAATGCATTTATCTTAAGTTCTGCTGAAATTAAAAAGTCTAGCATACATGTCAGTATGTTGAACTGTTTCACCTTTTTAGATACACTATCTAATGAAGTACTGACCGAAGTTGTGAAATGCGTTTCAAAAAACATATCAGTACCCGTGTAGTGTGCGTCAAACGTCAAAAACAAACCGCTCGGTGCACCGAATACTGCGCGTTTTTGCAACATCTGCTGAACTTAACTCTACGCGATAGCGGCCGCAGTTAGACCGCGAGAAACGATTATCTACGTGTGCAAAAAAAACATGACCTTTGCGAAAGTTGCAGATGTGCGCAGGTCGTGTGCAGACGACAGGACGCGCGTTCATTTCCGGAGACTGCGAAAATCGCTGATTGTTGTGGTAGATGCGGCTTCAATGGTCGGCACAATTTTTGCATGGACAAATATCTCACCTCATTAGAGGATCGGCCATCTTCAGTTCAGATTTATTTAAGTGACTTCAGCAAATCAGAGGACAAAGACAAAGGGGCCTTTGGCATTTCTGTTCCTTTCTGCTTTGCCGAGGCTGGAGGGTTTGTTATGCTGTACCCAATCAGTAGCCGAGGCATTTTCACCAAAAAAACAACGACAGACTTCTAGAGCTACCTCTAAGTTATTTCCAATTCTCCGACAGTCACGGTCTGTGTGCACACTAAGAATGCTTGAAATGTGAAGTGGGGTAAGATTGGTTTCTAGTACGAATGCCATACCAGGTAAGAGACAGTCAAAATTTCTCGTGGCATGGGAGGAGTAGGCGCCTACCTTGGCATGACGGGAAACTCCCTCTGATGTCCGCTTAAACGGCCTCGAGGGCTGGAGAGCAAGGACTGTGCTGAATTTTAGTTGGGTCCATTTCTTCGAATGGTTGCTCAATAAGTTCGCACATTGGGACTGCACGCCGAAGTGTAAAATCAGTCAGACAGACACTGGGACGGTGGAGGTGTGACTGTTGAAACAAGGATTTTTTATTTCTCGCGGTGTCTCGGGGTCTAACTCTGATTCATCATCTGAGACAGTTAGAAATGTACTGAGGAGGGGCACTCGGGTGAGAATCCGAAACGTTAGCTGAATAAAATTCTTGTCCCAGCAATCAACTGCCTTCTGGATCCCACATTTTCGCTTGTATCAGGCGCCACTCACCCGCAAACGTCGTTCAGGTATGCGACCAGGTACGACGTCGGTCATGGCCGGATTTGCCTCCGTTACTACGATCTCTCAGCAGTTCGGGTTCTGGACAAAAATGACATTTTTATACGATCATGAGGTGAAACCTTTATGCCAGGACTAGGTTGATATTTACTTAGACGCCCTGAAAAGGCGTTTATTTTGACTAGCTTATAAACCCCCCACCGCCGGAAATCTGCGTGTTGCACTGGGCCAAAACGTGGCCAACATTGGATCGTGGTATACGTTGGTCAAGCTGTAATAAGTCTGCGTGGGGCCTTAACTACAGCCGTCTGTGCCTAGGACACACGTAGACAGAGGCTCTCTTGCCAAACCTCATTATCAATCGTTGGGAGTGTTCAAGCACTTTACTGGTGGGCGAGAGAGGCAAGCACTCGCAAATAACATTGCGGGCACACTCGCCCCGATGCGTCTTGAGACTCAATTTAGAGTCCCACCAACAGCCACGCAGCGTCTAGTAATACAGGCAGAATAACATTACAGGCGAAAGTAAGGGAGACTGGAATGCCTACTTCCGGCTTGTTAGCCGTCATCAGTCAGCCATATCAAACCCCAGGATTTGAACCTCTGGGGCCGGGAACCCCGTTCCGTTGGTTAGACGTCACGGCCACGGCCTCGTTGTCTTGTCGATTGCCTGCCTATACCACTGGTTATTTACCCAATTGAAACCTACAAGACAAAGAGCCTGTGACTCAATGATTAGAGTGCTAGACTTCTAATTAGCAGAGAGGGGGGTTCGAGCCCCAGTATTTGCAAAACCTGCGGTCAGGTACGACTAACTGATGATGGTCAGTAAGCCAGAGGCGGCCATTTACGTCTATGGGCAATGCAATTCTGCAGATATGACTTCCGCTTAAGCAAGCATAGACATGACTGGGCGGCTGTAAAGGGTGTGATGGTACACTAATTTGTCAGCGAGCCAAAAAAAAGGAAAAAGACTTTCAAATTGACCGTGATGCACTTCGTCTGCAGTTTGAAGGCACCTTAATGCGGCATTCAATCTGTAGGAATTCCTTGTGATATAATGGAGGATTGTTTCTTGGGGAGCGAGAGTAGATAAAGGCAGTCCAGCAAGAGAGACATTGAGACTTTTATTAAACTCTGATAATAAGTTCGGAGAGACTTTGGGTTAGGGAAACACAACATTAATCAAAGGTCTCTTGTATGACCCATATTTCTATGTCATCTGAGAGTTGCATGTATCAGTCATTTGGTTCGGCTTGAAGTCTATGGCCTTTAACACCATACACTAATGACTTACAATGGAATTTACTTCCGGTCGAGTTCTATAAAATCTGGGTTTTCTCCGGGCCTATTAACAAATGGTTGTCCTTATTAACAATATCGAGGCGGGTCTCATTTCGGATCTCTATCAATTTAGATTTTTCGCCTAAAATCTCCTCTCGTCTGAGCTACCGTCAACGCAGCAGCGTACGTAGGCTACCAACTCTGCTAGTCGAACCGGTTACTTGTAATCCCTCCTCTCGCTAGGTGTCGGATTTTATTCAAAGTAGCAAGGAATAGTAAGGGAGAATTCTGTGCATGAGGTTTTGCTTTGATACCCAAACCCATAGTCAGAGACTTCTAAAAATACGGCCGATGAGGGACAAGAGGGACAATAGTTTTCAGAACGCAGTTGCCATCCAACCACATGGCCATCATGACTGTCAGCTACCGCAATCATCGCATTCGTCGCGCTTGGCGCGATGATGACATGCTTGCCCCGCATGCGAGTCGTTAATTGCCGCAAGTTCCGCATTAATTTGAGCGGAGAACCGAAAGTCGGGCGAAAAAATTATTACTCCAACGATCCTATCTTCTTTTCAACTGTACTCGGAACTGGCACCTCGGCTCAAGGGTTTTTTGATTATCAGTTGCTCATACTGCGACCTTTTTATCAAATCGCCTCCCCAAATATACTCAAAGTACGAATTAATTCATTAAACACTCAGCGCCGGTACCATGTAAATGTCCATTTACGTTCTACGCCGATTCAATACCGATGTAGAATGTAACCGTGAGGGTACCTCATCATCAGTGTGGTTTTAAGCGTTTCCAATATGCGTTCTGTTATATATGCTATCTCTTTTTCGGTAATGCCATTCTGTCTGTATCATGCGCCGCAGTGCGTCTGCTGGGTGGGCTCGAGAGAGAGCCGGTTAGGCACAACGGGACGATTCAGTTCCGTAAGAACGATCAGTGAGCGTCCCTCTACCATTGTACATTCCCGATTGCAATCAACAGGACAACGAGTCTGTGGCTCGGTGGTTAGAGGCGTTGGACTTCTAACTTACAGGTCGCGAGATCGGGCCCCCGGTGTTCCACACTTCAGGGTTGGGTATGTTTGGTTGAGGACGGCTAATAGGCCATAAATGGGCACTTCAGTTTCCCTTGTCTTTGTCGGTAATAAAATCTGTTGAAATAGTGACCAAAATTGTAAATTTTGTTTTGACTCTCAAAAATCACATAAGTAGTATTGTAATATTAGTTATGACGCAGCAAATCCCAATAAATTTCAGTTATCTCAGAATGCTGGCTTTTGAATAAAATTCTTTTTTACCGTCTGCAAAAGCTACACTCTCTGAAAAGTACTATTTATGCAGCATGCGTTCTTCTCATTTATTGCCGATGACTTCTTAAATGCAATCAAGTTTTATAGAAACGCGTACGGAAATATTCTTTATTGTAGAAAATAACGTCCAATTCAAATTTGTAAACAGAACCCATTTTGGTCCTTAATAGTTTCTAATCATAAGATTTTTATTACTGTGAAAAGTTAATTTAAAAAGCACTGTTTCAGCCCGTTTAATAATGCTACTTACAAACTGTACAATCAATTTCGCATATTTTTATGAGTACTATATGACCCCTTCCTAACAGCGTGGAGAAATGTGCGATATTATCTATAACGGAGTATATACAGCATGTATATAGGAAACCCTGAATGTAACTGCAACGGCAGGTGAGGCAAAATATTACCAGGGAATTATAAAAGTTTTAAGAAGACGAAATTTGCATTTCTCTTTAATTAGAAAATTTAAAACAGCGCAATTTCCCACCAAGAAAGAATATTTTCGTGCGCATTTGCTGTAAGATATAATTGAATTTAATTGACCATCAACAATCAATAAGAAAAATGTGCACTATGTAACTTATCATTTCTCGGTGAAGTATAGGTTTTTTAGAAGGCGAAAAAAAGTTTATTCAAAAGTCGGCATCCAATCGTGACCTAAATATCTTAGGATTATGCCGCATGATAATTAATACTAAAACTCAACTTGAGTAATCTTTTCTAATCGAAAAAAATATTTCCGAATTTCGGATAAAATTGCATGAGATAGCCCATCTGTTTAACTCATGTTTTAAATTGTAGATTTTATATATTTCTCCAAAATCAACGGGCGAACTGAAATTGAATTTTTCTACACATTCCTAGCAGGTGTAATCTGAATGCAAAGAAACTTTTGATCTGGAGCGTTGTAATCGTCTTGGTTATAACCAGCAACAATCACAGAAGCCATGTCGGGAGAAAGGTAGAGTATGAAAACCAGATTATCTAGTCAGAGCTCGTGGATCACCATTCAAACTATTCTTATCGACTTCTGGACGGAATTGAGAATGTTGATGTTGAAGAACAAAATCTAAGGTTTGATTTTCGAAATTTTTTTCGGGTAAGCAGCTTACGCAAGTGACAAAAAGCGCACCTGCAAACCTCCAAAATGTCCTTGTGTGAAATTTGTTTATATTGAATGGTCTCAACCAGCGCATGCACTTGTTTGACCGCATTCCAAGAATGCCCTGCCGATAAGGTCCTGAACTCGAAAACTAATGGAGGAAAGAGTTGAGTTTTTGTTTATTTCATACGCTGTGGCCTCACTTCGGGACTCGACGCCCTTAGGTTAGTCCTTTATGTAGGGTAGATCGTCACAAACAAGACGTTTGACGGAATGGTCCTTGCTGTCACCTTGACCTTGAAAATGGACTCGTCGGCCAGTGAGCGCATGTGGTTGCGTGACGATCTCAGGCAAACCATTTCGTCCAGTGATGACTGGTAATTGTCGTACGTCGCCAGCAAATTAATCAGAAACCCTGGATAAAATTTCAGAAAAAGCTCTTTTTCGATAAAAGATGAGCGGCCGCACTACGGTTAGGAATATTCCCGACAAATTGCAGTGACTGTGCTATCTCATTAAAAATACTGGCTGAAATTTTGAAATGCATTTTAGATTTGAGAAGATTGCTTAAGCAGGGCTGTAATATTAATTACTGTGCAGCATAATCGCGAGGTACTTCACTCGCGTCAAGATAACGAAGTTTGAGCTGTATTCCTTCTCCCCGTCTGCATGATCTACACCTTGTAAAAATAACGACTTAGTTGTATGAATCGTCTCTTCTGTTTTTTATCCATATAAATGCAAGCACATTCTATGGAAAGACGAAGAAAATATTTGTTCTTTTTTATTTGGTAGCACACTACGTCCTATGCGAATTCGGGGATGTTTAAAGCCGTGAAATTTCCATTTGATGAAAAATCATATCTCCTCAGTTGTTAATGCTGCTTATGCTAATGACCCCCACATCACATTGGCTTTAAAGGTATATACAAATTTTCGACCCTCCTTACATGAATGACATACATTTTTAAAATCAGAAACCCTGAATGGAAGCGTGACGGTCGTTCGGGTTCAAAATTTTCCGGAGGATGTTAAAGGTCTTTTAAAACCAGATTATAATTTTCCCTTAAGTAGAAAATTGTAAAACGACCGTATTATGTTAAAAACAAGGAAGAGAACTAATACATTCGTGCATATTTTCTGTGAAATATATTAAAGTTTATAAGGGCATAGACAATAAGTTAGAAGATCCCTACTATCTATGTTACAATTCTTCACAGAGTGGTTTACTGCAGACGGCTGGACAAAACTTATTTTAAAAGCCGGTATCCTGATATGATGAAAATATCCTTGGATCCTTCAACGCGATCTTTTAGAGTCAAAAACACATTTCTAAATTTTGGCTAAAATTTCCTGAGATAGCATATGCGCTGTATATCTAGATTACTTACCATACCAGTGCTAATTAAATGGTTCTAGTAGTAAAGGTAGTGGCTTGGCAATTTTATCATGATTCATATTGACCAAATTGTGAATTTTATGCTGTTTTCTCTTAGTCGGCTTATCTATCCCGGAAAGAATTTCAAAAGTCCTTTTGCGATTGATTATGACCAGAACGATTAACCTGATTGAAGGCTAGCTTGCTTTGACTGTAAGAAACACTATCAACTCCCAACTAATCGTCTCTTAGCGCGGAGGCAAGTCAGTACAGTGAAAATTGCGGAAATCGTGGCGGCAAAACGTTGCCTTTAAAAATTCCCAGAGTTGGAGCCGCTTTCACCTACTTGTATCCCAAAGCAGCTTTGAATTATAAGACACAAAACTACTCTATAGCTTTGACGGCCATTTTCCGCGCTATCTGGATAGTGACTTTCGATGGGTCTTCAGAATTGTGATCTCCGGTCTATATCACGCAACAATTGCTCCTGCATGTACGCTCACAAGAAGCCCCGAAGGTAGTTTCCACTTTCTTTTTCAAAAGTTTGCCTCGCCTCGTCTAAGCTGAGATCGAGCTTGCTGGCGGTACTTATGATGCGGGTAGACTGATGCAGCCCTGTTTCTGACCTGCTTCGCTTCCGTTTAACTTATCACCGCCCTGCCCGCCAACTGGGTCCAAAAACACGAACATGCACATGCACCCCACGCATGATCACGGTAGCAAATGTGCCACGCACTTACCACACCCCACATGTTTGGGCTAGTCCGTTTTCTCTCTCTCTCTCTCTCTGTCTCCATATACGACGCCCACCGTTGCTATCTGAAGACGCGGCCGTGACCTCGAGTGTAAATATGGCAGACCCTAGAAAAGCTTAACAGGGTGACCAATACGCGTTAATTAACTCGGAAACGTCCCCAGGCATGATAAAATCTTTTCGGTGGGGTAGGTGAGTAGGAACTCCCTCGTACTACGGATGGCCTTGCACAAGATTCCAGGCGGAGTATCTATTTGCGAGTCACAACTCAAACTCTAGCCCCGACCCTAACGTTTATCGTCTCAGAATTTAGCTTAAGGCGTGGCCTACCAACTAACAGGTCGTGAATTCAAGCCTCGGGCGTTCGACAGTTCGGGGCTGAGTATGACTGGCTGGCGACGGCTAACAAGTCAGAAACGGCCATTCCAGTCTCCCTGGTCTTTGTCGGTAATATCATACTGCCTGTATCATGCACCGCTGTGCGGCTGCTGGCTTCGCTCGAGAGAAAGTCCGTAAGGCACAACGGAACGAGTGAGTTCTGTAAGGACGATCGGTGAGCGTCCCCTACCATTATATATCTAATGTTAGGACACCGGTTCTGTGCGAACTGCGTTGGTCTTCGTTCATCAAGGTCGAACTGCCATTGAGGTATGATTGGAACTTCTACAGTGCGCGACAACATATAGGTCTTTCGCAAACCGTGCCATAGACAACACTGGCCATCGCTTCTACCCATTTATGTAGTTCGTTGTCTGCACTGTTATTGCTGAGGTATAACCAGTGCGTAACTGCTCATAAGAATGAACTGACTAGAATGGCATTATTACGGGACCTTAAAAAGGCATCATGTCATTTAAAACGGTAAAGCTTAAAAGAATGGGTGTAGCCAGATTCGAAAAAAACACGCAATCCCTTGGTTTCGAAACCCAACTGGCATTTTTCATCTGGTCGAAAATATTTTCGCAGAGCCTTCCTCACTTTAAAGGGGACTCTGGAATTTTTTATTTAATCACGAGAAGCTGGTTCACCTTGTAAGCAGACTTTGGAGTATTTGGTGCCCGCTGTTAATAAAAACTTCAATACTTCCGTTTGTCTAACTTTGCGCCTTCCAACTTCGGAACGTTCATCTTTGAGACGCCACAAATTGAAAAAAAATTACTGATGTGGACTCCGTTTGGCCTAGATTTCGAGCGAAACATTGTTGACCTGGTTATCCTCAAAGATACTATATCCTTCGTTCGTTGGAAAGTCTTTCAAGGAATAGTCAGCAGGTAGCAGAGAACGAGCTGCTGTCTCTCTTCATCGTGACAGGCTACTAAGGCTTGTGCTGCTTTAATTGCACCGTTGAATATGACCTTTCCAATTGCGAACTGCAAGCTCCGACCTTACTTGACTGCGGTGCCACTCTGTAAAACAGCCAGACACTCCTTAGGCAATCTTCCTATCAGAATGTCACAGTAGCTTTTTGGCAAAAAAACTAAACTTGCTTGAAAGGTGTCAAGAGTTTTTTGCCCGTTGTCTATGCGCAGCGTTGTAGCCCTGTGGACACCTCACGAAGTGACGTTTCGGCGTAGTCCTAGTTGCATCGTCATGTGAACGCTCCCGGGCACGAGCATCCGCGCACATGACACTCAGTAATTAAGTCATTAGCCTTTCACCACCAGACTGGTGACTCGTCAGGAGACATGTCACTGACTTGTCGACAGCTTGGCCGATAGTCAGCCCCGTGGGAGTATGTCGGTGTCTCAGCGCCTTTAAGAGGACTTTGTGCTGTACATAAACAGGGCTGTAAGCAAAAATGGATCATAAGAACCTACAACAGAGGACCTGGACTCAATAAACCAACAAAAAGGGAGGTTTCAACGTACGGGTTTCGTAGCAGCAAAAAGCTCAGTCAACTTTGAGGCCTCGGTGAAATTGGTTTGCTGTTGTGCGGGTCTGGTGAATCGTAGCTGAGCCCTTTGACAGGGGCTCTGCTTGACTGGATAAGCGCTCTCTCGGTGTTGGTCCGCGGCCTCCTTGAGCACGCGATGCACGTTGAGACGAGTTATTACGCGATTTTGCACTTCGCTCAGGGGGAAGCTCACCAAGCCCGACTCCTTCCTGACAAAAGTTCGGTTGAGTGCCTCGTCGGTTGTGGATTTGTGATGACTCGGCAGTACCAGAGGCACCAAGCTGGGCTTCGGGGCAGTCGTCCGGCGTTCCTGTGTGTCCTCGCTGCCCATCTCACTGAGAACTGCCGGTCTCTGGCTGCCGGCCATGTGCGTTAAGCTGGAGCAGGCGTGAACGTCAAGGTCAGCGGAAAAAAAACGTGTTAGGAGCGTAATCTGCTTATAATTAAAAGTGCCATCAGAGTGCTGCTGACTGAATTCATGGTGAACACCGATAGCAGCTAGAAATCTGTACGGTCGGGCACATACGGAGCTTACAACCCCAATCGTCGCCACTTAAATGAGTCCTGAGTGCTCAAAGCCGGCTGAATGTCATACAGTGAATGACCAATCTCACGAAATGTTGGCTAAATTCTGAAATCTGTTTTCGACTAGGAAGAATTAATAAGGTAGTATTGTAATATTATTTATCATGTTCTATAATCCTATAGGACTTCGGACTCGCCAGGCTGCCGGTTTATGAATGCACATCTTTTCGACCTTCTGTAGAAATCTCACCCGGTAAAAAATGACTACTTAAGTAGCATGCATTTTCACATTGATTTTCGATGACTTTGCAAATTCAAATACGTCTTGTATATTTATATTTATTTATATTTTATAGAGAATTACGTCATCTTTATACTTCATACTCGAAGAAGGAGTATAATCAGGAATTAAAAAGTTTTCGGATTCCCGACTAATTTGAAGCCTAATCTGCTGTTGCATTAAGGCTTACTGATTTCAGTCCGCAAGATGCATTCGTTCTGCGTAAGGAAAATCGCGTATTCTTCTGCGTCCCTAAAAGATGCTATATAAAGTCAACAAAAGTTTAAAATGAATGCGAAATATGTTGTAATTTCATGACGAGCAGTGGTAGATGGACGGGTACGATGCTATATGAATGGTCATTGCGCGGTCTTCAAAAATCGCATAATTGGAAACTTTTTTAAAACCTAATTATACTCCATCTTTGAGTATAAAATATAAAATGACGTGATTTTTCAAAATATATTTGAATTTGCAAGGCCATCGAAAATCAATGAGGAAACTGCATGCTACTTACATAGTCATTTTTTGCCGAGTACGGTTTCCACAGGAGAGTTATAAGCACTGTTTTCAAAGGCTGACATCCTAACGAGTACGAAAGATTATAGATTATGCCGCAGGATAAGCCGCATTACAACCGCGCCTAAGTAATCATTCTTAATCAGAAACGCATTTCAGAATTTCAGTCAACATTTCATGAGATCGGTCACTCCCTAAATATCTAGGTGCCAAATAAAACTTCCAAGAAGGCTTCTACTCGACCCAAAAGGATAAAACGCCAAGAAGTCCTAAATCCATGGGCAAAAGAACGCCAAACTGTTTTTGTGACATAGTGTGAGCCCAGCGACGCGAATTTTCGATTGATTAATACACCACATGAATGAAGGTCGCATCGGTCTTTGCGATGCCGGTCACGAGACGGAATAGGTAATCCTCCTAGAATTCAGCAACAGGACACCTGTTGCTGCCGGGTTACCTATTAACTTATCCAACTGTCTAGCACAACGGCAATGCAACCGCCCAGTGATCAAAATAAGCACGTTGTTCTTTAAATACCTGGCTGGTCAAAAAGGGAGTAATATAGGACAACGCAATACTGTTTTGCAGTGCCTTCAAAGAGCACCTAACTTCACTTACTGTTACCACTCAATGGTAAAATTAGTATCCCCTTTTATTTGGTGACAATATAGAGGATTAAAAGTTGTGGTATGACTCATTTGCTCAACACAGATGATCCCCGGAGTAAGTAACCCCGTCCACAAGTCATACCCTTGCCCAGAAAGGACTTCTTCATCTAGGATTTTGGTAGAGTGGTTGCTAATCATTCAGTTTGAGTCAACAGTTTTACCACTACAAGCAGTCGATTGCTACATCCCACGCGTGTGCGATGTGTGCTTCTCGACTCCATCTTTATGCGGCTCCTCTGTTGCATGCGTGATTTGAGTCTGAGACTATTACGGTGCGCCAAGCGTCGTTGCTTGGAAGGCTGCCGACTGACGCCTCAACTCAGTCTATGCCCGTTGTATGTGTGTTTGTGGGGAGTGGCGGGCTGGTGGGCTGAGAGCAAGACTGTCAGGGCTCTTTCCTAAAATGACCACTGACTCTCACGAACGTGAGGAGTGTTTGTGCGTGTTACTTAGTGGGTTTTGCTTTTCAGTCGCTGACTGACTGGTTACTCAACTTTTGAAGGGTGATAGTAAAGGCGAATGCTGGGCTGTGTGTCACCCTTCTGGGCTCCAAGATTTGTGAGCGTCCGCTATACTATGATCAGCAAATCACGACCCGCGCTGCCTGATGTGTGCTGGTAGTTCTCCGGTAACTGGTTCTCTGGCGGTAGATGCACTTGGGCTCCCGCTGGGTACACAGGTCGTGTGCATGGCTGTCCAGTCATCCTTTCTGTTGTTGCTGCTGCTATTGGCCAAAATATTGGTCTCATGCTTGTTGTGCACCGGGGTGTGTGGGGCGGAGCGCCAAAGTGTAGATCCGGCCGCGCCATCTATCTGCACCTACCCTGCCTCCGGTCTTCTTGACTCTGTCTTGACACGGGGCTTAGGTTAGGGGGAGAAGCGAATGCGATAGATGCCGCGCAAGTCTAACCACACTACAAACTAGTTTGCAGGCAAGTCACCGTGCCTGCTTCACCTTGCTGCGGTGGACATCGTCGGATGCTACGACCGAACTATCTGCCTAACCATCTAGCATAACGGCAACGCAATCGCCTAATGGCCAAGAGAAACTAGTAGGTCGTTAAGTACTCGGCTGGTCCAAAAAATTAGCTTCGCAATGGGAGACAGAAGATTAAGTTAGTCGATACCAGTGAAGATGCGAGTTCTAGGAACTATCTGATAAGAAATAAAAGTGATCGCTGGAACAAGGGCTATATTCGCCTGACTTTTCGGATTCTCACTTGAACCCGTCATCAGAGACAGTGGCAGAAACGGGTGGTTCGCGCACAGGAAGTTGCAGTATTTATAGGATGCAGTCGCTAGGCTACCGCATACTCATGATACGTAACCGCTCTCTCCTTCATCAATAATTGTTGTGCACCAGCGGCAACAATTCTTACTAAAGGGAAGAGCGGTAATTACTACATTCTGTTCACACTCATTCAGTACTCCCTATCAACGGCTCGGTGAGTTCTTGCTCACCTTTCCGATGGACAGATCTTTGTTTCCGAACCAGTGATTTTCGCCTTAAATACGCTTTCTGGTTGCTAACTGCTCGCTGCTTTACGAAGATAATCCGCGAACTGGTAAGGTATTGGGGGTACAGGACAGAGTCAACAACATGCTAGGCAGATGCTGAGCGACTGGCAAAAAACATTTGGCGCCTTCTAGATGTGGTCACGGATGTGCATGCGTTGACCCGCTTGGTGGTCGGGTTTTGTCCTGACTATCGGCATTTGTTTACAGGAATCCACTGTCGACATCGAGACTCGGGTAACAAGTCGGGGATAAACCGCATAGTTCATTCCATCCGGGAGAAAAAATGCAGCTCTCCGAAGTCTGTGGTAACTATTCGATTTATATTCTAGCCAAACAAATCACTTTTCGCTTATTTTTGTTCAGCAGTGATCGGATTTTATTTGCGCGCTTTAGGGACTGTTCAGAGTTCCACTGATCGCTCCCTATTGACCTTCGCTTATCTACTACTCACAATATGACCCCTTCAAAAGTATTTGCAATAACATCTCGGACGGTCAGGGAAAGTCCCTAGGCGTTTTATCGATCAGCAGAAATTGAAAACAAGCATGTACAGCAGAATTTATTGGGGCCAACAAATTTCGTGACGGCTTTTCAACTGCAACCCGTCTCTGCATAACATAGGTAACGAATGAACGCGCACAGCAGTATGAATTTGTACAGAATGGCAGGGCATAGGAGCAAGGTCAAAGTTCAAAATAATCAATAATCAGCTAAGACGTCCACATAAGCATCAAAAAGGAAAAAAGGAAGACGAAATGTTAACAACAAATCACAGTCAGAGGAAAATAGAGGCGTGAGATTACCAGGGCAATTGCAGATTGATCACATGATCTAACTGCTTGCACAGGTCTGGTTTCTCCCTCCGTATGTAGGCTGCTTCTCACGCCTCTATTTTCCTCTGACTGTGATTTGTTGTTAACATTTCGTCTTCCTTTTTTCCTTTTTGATGCTTATGTGGACGTCTTAGCTGATTATTGATTATTTTGAACTTTGACCTTGCTCCTATGCCCTGCCATTCTGTACAAATTCATACTGCTGTGCGCGTTCATTCGTTACCTATGTTATGCAGAGACGGGTTGCAGTTGAAAAGCCGTCACGAAATTTGTTGGCCCCAATAAATTCTGCTGTACATGCTTGTTTTCAATTCATACCGGGGAAAAAATGCTTCAAAGATCAGTAGAAAGATGGCCTGTGTGTTCGCTGCGTAGATGATAAACTATCGCGTGAGTGTTGATGAGACTGTTGCCGACAGCTGTCGTGGCTATGTTTGATGTCCTTGTCCTAGGACACTCCAGACGCACTGACCTGAATCCACTCGACCGACTTCAGCTCGAGCACCCCTTCGTACACGCAGTTGCAACTGCCCATGCGTCTACTTGCACGCACCTCCCCTCACTGTGACTACAACACAAGCCACTTAAGCACCACCCCCAATTGGACACCCCTTCAGATTGTCCACAAACCTACAAAAGAAGCTGCCGCCAATCTCTCAGGGACTCTTAGGGGTGACTGGGCGCAGTCATGCTTCGCCAGTGGCCACTGCCGCCTGAGAGGACAACCCAGGGTTCTGTATACAGTGAGTTACCGATCTCATGAAATGTTGACCGAAATTCTGGAATGAGTTTTCGATTATGAAGGATTACTTAGGCGCGGTGGTAATACTGGTTATCTTGCAGCGTGATCCTTTAGTATTTCGGACTCGCCAGGATGTCGGCTATTGAATGCACTTCTTTTTGACCTCCTACAGAAACCACACTCGGTAAAAAATGACTACTTACATAGCATGCATTTTTACTACTGATTTTCGGCGGTCTTATAAATCTAAACACATATTGTAGAAAACATGCATAAAAATATGCTTTATTTTACGCTTTTGATAGAGAATCACCTTATCTTCATATTCTATACCCGAAGAAAGTGTATATTTAAGTTTTAAAAAAGTCTCTTATTATGAGATTTCCAAGACCGTGCGATGTCCATGCATATGGGATTGCACATTTCCGTTCACCAATGCCCCTCATGAAATGCACAACATAGCCCGCAACCAGTACAAAATTTTATGAGCACTATATAGTATCTTCTTAATGGCATAGAGGAATATATGATTTTCCTTACGCGAAAATCCTGCACCTTGTAGGCTGAAATCGTTAAATGCTACTGCAATGGCAGATCAGGCTGAAAATTATTCTGGAATTGGGAAACTTCTTCAAAACCTAAATACACACCTCGTTCGGGTATGGAATATGAAGATAAGGTGATTCTCTATTAAACAACTGAACGAAAGCATACTTTTTGCATGTTTTCTGCGATATATATTTTGATGTGTAAGACCGTCGAAAATCAATAGTAAAAATGCATGCTATGTAAGTAGTCAGTTTTTACCGAGTGCGGTTACTGTAGGCGGTCAAAAAAAGTTCATTCAAGAGCCGACATCCTGGCGAGTCCGAAATACTAAAAGATTATGCTGAATGCTACCCAATATTACAACCCCACCTAAGTAATCTTTCCTAATCGAAAACGTGCTCCAGAATTTCGGCCAAAATTTCATGAGATCGGGCACGCACTGAATAATAAACCCCTTGATCTCTTGATTTCTGGCTTTCCCCCCAACAGGGGATTTAGCCGATGATTGTAGCTTAGACGCTACAAGGCAACTGTCATTGAAAGAATGCACTATCCTAACTGACGACTGTCAATCTACTTTGCTGCTAGTCTACTTTGCGGACAATAGGCGTCAATAGAAAGGTTCA
The DNA here is from genome assembly GCA_902702965.1 of Spirometra erinaceieuropaei. Taxonomy (NCBI): domain Eukaryota; kingdom Metazoa; phylum Platyhelminthes; class Cestoda; order Diphyllobothriidea; family Diphyllobothriidae; genus Spirometra; species Spirometra erinaceieuropaei. The sequence goes on from CACRXP010000155.1 coordinate 948,605, forward strand.
CTTTTCTCACTTGCATCCGACGGTCTCCTCCTCCTTCGCTGTTGTGCTCTGTGCTCTGTGTCCCGCATCTTCGCTCGAGTTGGTCAGCACTGCTTCAGCCCTGGACTCTCGACTAAAATCAACCCTCTTCCTTGGCGCTTTTCTGTTGCGCAGTGGCGAATACGTCGGTTCAGCCTCAAGGGTCGAGCTGCTGTCATCTGTCGGCGTTTCGGGACTGGCCTCATCGGCGGCGCGACTGTCGTCGTCAGACTTGTTGACAATCACAAGGGTCTTCCCGCCGCGATAGTGGGTGCGCAAGGGGTTGGAAAAGAATACGCCGGCGGCTGCGGCGCGGGTTGTAGTCTGCCCTGATTTTGCGCTTGTGAGCTGAGGTAACTGGGGCGACGGAGGACCGCGTCGTATGAATGGCGATTCCGCGGCCATTTGGTTGGCATTTGGGGAGAAGATCATTTGTCTCTTTGGCGGCAGATGGGGCAGGGGTCGAGGACGCTCGCTCGTCCCAATTGCTGCTGATGGTTTGTGATTGGGGAAGGCACGAGGAAAGCGGCGCAGCATGCGGCTCTCCCAAACCGAACCTAGTTGCTCTGCACTGACCGTGTCCGGTAGTAGGGTCCGCACGACGTCCTGTCAGGAAAGCAGTCAAAAAGAGGGGTTACAGAGGGGCAGCAAGTTGTGAAAGACAGCTGGACACACCTTTCAGGGTACCACATGCCATATACCTGAATAAGGGTTTTACAGTAGGTGGGCTAACTCATGAAATGTCAACCGAAACTCCGTTTTCGTTTCGAAAAGATTAATTAAGTAGGGTTTTAAAACCAATCATTGTGCAGCATAATTCTATCACAATTCGGCTACCTCAGGATGCCGGCTTTCGAACGAACTTCCTTTCGGCTGCACGCGGGAACTACGCCCTGTAAAAGATGACTACTTATGTAGCGTGCATTTTTCATTGATTTTCAATGCCCTTAAAAAGCTGTTTATGTTTTATGGAAAATATGCATACAAATATTCATTCTTCTACTCATTCGGTTGAAAATTACGTCTTCTTTCAATTTTATACTCGAAAAGAAGGTTAAGTTCGGTTTTAAAAAGTCTCTTATTGCAAGCCTTTTAATACCGTGAAATGGTCGTTCATAAAACGTCATGTCTCTGCACTTACTAGTGTTGCTTTCAAAGTTAACAATGTGGCTGAAATCCACTGCTAAATTCTATGAACCCCATATGATCTCCTCTGAATAGCGTAAAGAAATTTACGGTTTTCCGTACACGGAAAACACACGATTTGTAGTTTGAAAACCCCGGATGCAGGTGTAACGGCAGGTCAAGATCAAAATTATTCGGGAGTTGGAAACGTTTTTTAAAAGCGAAATTAATCCCCTCTTTTGAGTATAAAATTGAAAGAAGACGTAATTTTCTACCGAATGAGTAGAAGAATGAATATTTTTGTGCATTTTTTTTCTATGAAATATAATTGACTTTTTAAGGGCATCGGAAATCAATGAGAAAAATGTATGCTATTTAAGTGGTCATTTTGCACAGAGGATAGTTCGTGTGTGCAGCCGAAAAGAACCTTCTTTGAAAGCCGGCAGCCGGAGGTAACTGGATTATGATAGAATTATAATGCACTATGATTGGTTTTACAACGCTACTTAATCAATCTTTTCGAAACGAAAACGCATTTGGGAATTTCGGTTGACATTTCATGAGTCAGCCCACCTACTGCATATTAAGCTTATCGCTGATGCCATAAACTTCGTCTGCGATCGTCCTCTGAACGTTAAGGCGGGGTAAGCCACCCAGGTGTCAACGAAACATGCTTTCGCTTAGAGTCATCCGAAAATGCTTAATCACACGCACTCTGTCATACGACGCCCACCGAATGCCGCACAGAGTGATCGCAGCACTGGTGGCTTGCGCGTGGCAGTAGGGTCCGCACGACGTCCTGTCAGGAAAGCAGTCAAAAAGAGGGGTTGTGAAAGACCGCTGGAGATACCTTCGAGGGTACCACATGCCATCTACCTGAATAAGGGTTTTACAGTAGGTGGGCTTACTCATGAAATGTCAACCGAAATTCCGTTTTCATTTCGAAAGGAGTAATTAAGTAGGGTTTTAAAACCAATCATTGTGCAGCATAATTCTATCACAATTAGGCTACCTCAGGATGCCGGCTTTCGAACGAACTCCTTTTCGGCTGCATGCGGGAAATACACCCTGTAAAAGATGACTATTTAATTAGCGTGCATTTTTCTCATTGATTTCGATGTCCTTAAAAAGTCGATTATATTTCATGAAAAATATGCATACAAATATGCATTCTTCTGCTCATTCGATAAGAAATTACGTCTTCTTTCAATTTTATACTCGAAGTGGAGGTTTGGTTCGGTTTAAAAAGTCTCTAATTGTAAGGCTTTTTAATACCATGAAATGGTCGTTCATAAAACATCGAGTCCCTGCACTTACTAGCGTTGCTTTCAAAGTTAAAAATATGGCTGAAATATACTGCTAAATTCTATGAACCCCATATAATCTCTCTGAATAGCGTAGAGAAATTTTCGGTTTTCCGTACACGGAAAATACATGGTTTGTAGTTTGGAAACCCTGAATGCAGATGCAACGGCAGGTCGAGTTCAAAATTATCCCGGTGTTGGAAACGTTTTTTAAAACCGAATTTATCCCCTCTTTCGAGTATAAAATTGAAAGAAGACGTAATTTTCTACCGAATGAGTAGAAGAATGAATGTTTTTATGCATTTTTTCTATGAAATATAATTGACTTTTTAAGGGCATCGGAAATCAATGAGAAAAATTTATGCTAAGTATGTAGTCATTTTTTGCAGAGTGTCATTTTTGTATGCAGCCCAAAGGAAGTTCTTTCCAAAGTCGGAATTCTGAGGTAGCTGAACTATTATAGAATTATGTTGCATTCTGATTAGTTTTACAACCCTACTTAATTAATCTTTTCGAGACAAAAATGCATTTCGGAATTTCGGTTGACATTTCATGAGTTAGCCCACCTACTGTACATCATGGTTATCGCTGATGCATAAACTTCGTCTATGATCGTTCTCTGAACGTTAAGGCGGGGTAAGCCGCCCCGGTGTCAGCGAAACATGCTTTCGTTTAGAGCCATCCGAATGGTTAATTCCAAGCCCTCTGTCATACGACGCTCACCGAATGCCCCACCGAGTGATCGCAGCCCTGGTGGTTTCCGCGTGTCACTGTCAAGACGGCCGGATGGCTTTGTCTGAATTTTGGGACTACTACAGCAACGAGTTAAACGTGGATCTCCTCCGGAGTTGGAAATCCAGTCCAAGAAACATTCCTGATCTCCTTCCCATTACTTCTGCTTCCTAGATCAAAATTATACGAACATAATTTCCCTAACACCCTTACAGATGCCTATCCGGTCTCTCTTCCAGTGTCCGAGTCTTTTGCGGTTTGAATGGTTTATACACAGTCTCTCCTAATTTTCATAACTCTTTTTCGAAAGATCCCCCAAATTTGACCTCGTTCAGGAGGATCCAGCTTAGTTCAGCAGGAGTCTTTAACTTGAGCGGGGCCACGATAAGTGCTTTATTGTTTAATGGCAACCTTTTGAGGACAGATTATCAGTTTAGACGGGGGTACGTGTTTAAGAAGTTCGTTAAAGTACTACACAATTCCAAAAGAGGGCCCCTATATTATAAAGTGGCAAATTCCTATTTGCTCTTGATAGGTCCGACTGAATATCGCGCCTAGCATACGAAGGAATTTAAATAGGCATTAATTTCTCCGTAGCAAGTGTACATTTGCAATTAATGATGATAGCTATTAACGTCGTCCTCCGGTTAAACTTTAGTCCACTATTTTGTTGCAGAGTTCACCAACTACTGTAAGAAATTGAGTAAGTAAGCGACTGACATTTGAATATTTTACGCCAACAGCTAATAGCTGAACGTCTAGCTTTCTGTCGTTGTTGTTATTTGCACGCTTTGTTGCGCGAAGGCCATCTCCATCAGTCACAGCAAAAAATAACTGATTATAGGACATGTCTTCTTGGGAAGAGGGAGACTAAAATAATAACTATTGGCTTTCTTGCCGTCTTCAGTCAGCTACGTCCCAACACCAAACCGCCAAGACCGGAACTAAAATCGGAGTTTCTTAACAATTATGCCAAACGCCCTACTTTTGAGTGGATCTATACAAACTGTACGGCGGAATGCGTACGTCCCGTTCCGCCTTGGAGTTCCTTGAGATCTTTAACCTGTTTTTATGAAGGAAACCTGCATTTCCTTGAGGACTATTAAGCTATCGCCTTAGATGGTGTTTAAATTTGTGATTTCCGTCGGTGTTTAAATTTTTTAAGGGTTTTCATTGGGAATATTGTCTGTCTGCTAAGTAAGACTTCTTGCCCTTTCTCTCCATCATTCAACACGGAACTGCTCGACAGTTACACTAAATTGTTGGATTCTTGAAATCACATATAAGTATAAACCAGGAACCGATGATCCTATAAGCTGGTATATAAGATACCTTTAGGAGATTTTTAAAGAGAGATGACTGTGCAAAAAGTTGAACGGACTGTGCAGACATGTGTTTTACTACTTCTTTATCCACGGTTGCGTCTTCAAGTACATGATTGCTAAAATTATAATATCGCGGATCTAAACATCGTTGAGGATTTTTGCTTTTTAAGTAAAGTAGTGACAAAGACACAGACGGCATTTAAGCTAAAGGGTACTTAGACTATGGTTCCCATTGCTCACCGCAATTTGACTCGCTGTGGGCAGGAAGCACGCCGATGTCTGCTCATTTGCTCTACTGTCTAAACAGGAGTGTCTTGAGTGTTGTCCGGTGAGGCAGGTTGAGTCGCCGACGCCGACAATGACCGTGTCGCCTGTGAAGAGTTTCGTCATCGAGCAAATCTCTCGGCCATCCAGGAAGAAAAGGTTTCGAACCCAATTCTGACCCCAGTGTATATCAAATGCCTTCGAGATGAGAGCCAGGGCGTGACCGAGCGTATTAACCTTCATGCGGTCGAGGTAGACCTAAAATGAATAAGTGAATGCCGAATTGTGTGTAAAAATGGCTACTATGTCATATAAAAGTAACACTTTAAATGTCTTTGTAGACGAGAACGTCGGAAATCTATCCCGGTGGCCTTTTGTGATGTACTCTATTGGAGATAAGCGACAACGTCGTTGACACAGGCCACAGTTCTATGCTACAACTTCAGGTTTAGAAGCTAATTTAGGAACACAACACATGGAATCGATAAAGTCGTTTATATCTGCCTCATAAGGTGAGCATTAAGGTCACCTTTCTAAGAGCAGGTCAGATAGTTTAATGCGATATTAGTGAAAATACGATCTCCACATATCATATCAGAAGAAAGTCTTCAAAAGTAGGCGTTTATTCTGTGTTTGTCATTTTAAGCGGCGGTTAATGGAACCAGTGTTCAGGGACATAAATGTCCGCTGTGCGACACGCATTCGTCATTAGCAGAAAACGATTTATCGAACAATTTGTTGCACAGATTACTCATATAAAGTGAATTTCGCCCACCATTTAAAAGTGGTTCCGTTGGGAATGGTCACGCCCTCAGAGTCAATGCAGTGTGCACATTCAAAATTTTTCCCCGATTTAGACGAAAGCTTTTTATTAAGCAAATAGATGGGCGGGTTCATTGGTTTGCTACTATGTAGGGAGGGGATTTACTTCGGGCATTTTGTTTAAGACGCTTTTATCAAAAGAGGCCACATTTGCATTATAAAGTACTCGAACAACTTTGCCATATTTATTCTAGGCCATTTTTTATGAGCGTTGACAATATTATTTTTTTATAGTTGGGAAGATGGGAAATTTTGTGACAGACAAGAAGACTTTCTGACAATGTCCACCGTCTGCTACACAGCAAGGTGTGGCGGGCACGGTAACTTGCGTGTGAATTAGTTTATAGTGATAGTGGACTTGCGCAGCATCTACTGCACTCCCTCTTCCCCACTCCTCACCTGGACCCGGTGTTAAGACACTGTCAAAAAAAGCCGGGACGAGGGAGGGCGCGGTTGGCTGGCACTGTCGGGCAAGCACCTGGGCGTGCCACCACATCCTTCAGTCCACTTTACCAACAACAGAACTGCCTACTATATATATTAAAGCCCCAATGACTTATGACTGTCTGCCATTCGGCAGGTTTTGAAAAGTTAAAATTTACTTGGTATGCTTGTTTGAAAACTATTTATATTTTCTCAGGTTCATTGCCCGTTCCTATTAATTAACTGGGTCGGACAGTGGCTGGGACCTGGGAATGGGAGTAGAGGGTGGGGTCAAGGACTCGGCACACTTTCCTTACTATAAACAAACTGAAGTCTTTGAAACTCTCACTGTACGCTAAAAGTCGTAACTTGAAGGATTTCCAACTGACTGGATAACTCGGACCTCGCGGTCAGTCCAGTGTGTTTGTGTGATGTGGCCGATCAGTTTCCTGAGAGTCAGGCTGAAATGGCTCCCTATTAATGTGGCCTTTGCGGCCCTCCCAATTCGTGGGATCTAAGACGGGAGGGGCGACACGTCTAGGAGCGGCTCCAGCCGCGCCTGCCATCTGCGTCCTCTCCCACCTCTGGTCTTCTTGAATGCCCCTTGGCACCGGACCCAGGTGGGGGGAGAAGAGGGTGCGGTAGATGCAGCACAAGTCTGCTATCAGTATAAAAGAAATCGCACGCGAGTCATCGTGTCTTCTCTCACCCTCCTGTGGAGCGCACGGCGGGCAACGTCGGTCACGACAGTCGAACTGTTTTATACATGTTTTCAGTCAACTTTCTTTTGGGAACAGTCTAAATTTCGCAACTTGTCGGAATTGGTTGGTCGAGGGTGTGTACACTGTAACTACACTGCAACTACTGTTCGTGTTTGATTTACACAATGGCGCGTTCCGATATCAAAAATCAGGAAGAGAGCGCTAACTTGCCATACGTCTTTTGGCGATAATGACCAAACGAGTAGTAGTAAGTGATGATAATAACCAATCGCGCGACTACCAAGATTTGACTTTCCTGAGGACCAGTTACCAGTGACCACTAATGAAATATCATCGGTCAAACATAAGGTGAATGCGGGTACGGAGAGGGACCGGCGTATTTCTTCATCAATCAGACTTGATCAGTGATCAGTGAATATTTTGATATTTTTGCACATAATATGAGGGTATAGGCCCCAGAGATATTTTTAATAGGAACTTTATTTCAAGACCAAATATTCCATATACCAAGCGATAATGTTCAAGCACAAATTACAAGGAAAAATTTCGTTTGGACTCAGGAACATGTAACCCCCTACTAGCGATGCTCTAACGCCGAATCCCCGGCGGCAACCACTCCCGTGTCCTAAATTTAAGCCGAACTTTGACCCTAACCCTAACTCCAACTTATTACAGTTTCCTACCGTGAGTTTGTTTTGCACTACTGATTATAATTAATCTCAGGAACTGTACCTACACATCGATAAAAAAATTAACATACGACAGTTCGACCGCCAATTCGACGATGTCCACCGCGTGCTACAGAGTAAGGTGCTGCAGACACGGTGAATTGCGCGTGAATTAGTTTGTTATGATGGCAGACTTTCGCATCATCTATCGCACTCTCCCCTTCCCATTCCCCACCTGGATCCAATGTCAAGAAACATTCAGGAAAACCGGAGGCGAGGGAGGGCGTAGATGGCTGACACGGCCGGACCCGCACCTAGGCGTGCCACCACAACCCTGGTCCACAACATACACTTGACCAGAATTTTTCGCCAACAACAGCAACAAAAACAACGTAACAGGTGTTAGAAGGACGAGGATGATGACTGAGCAGCCATGCCCACTACCTGTATACCCGGCGGGAGCGCTGGCGCATCTACCGGCAGGGAACCAAGTGTCCGGGAACTGCCAGCGCATACCAGGCTGCGAGAGCCATGGTTTGCTGATACTAACGTAGCACACGCTGTCAGACGACACGTAGCCCTGCATTCAGCCTGAACCGTTATCTTTCAAGGTTGGGGGGCCACAAGACATAACGATATCACAGCACGGCGAATGTTGTCGGCCACGTACTGAGGCCTTACACCCGGTCTGACAAAGACCTGCCGGAGATGTGGGTGAAGTAGGTCAGCTTCGAGTCCAGGGTCAGCGGGAAGCTGCATCGCGCGTTCTCTATTCACTGAGTCCTACTCAACCAGGCCTACTGACAAGGCGAAAGATGTGATCCTCGTGCTCTGGTTGGGCCACCCGAGGACCAATGACGCGCCGATGAGTTGCCTCAGGCTCAGCAATAGCAATGTTACAGCTCGAGGGTAAACATGCCTACCCGCAACGGACACACGCACACGACGCAGTCCGTGGGTTTAACGATCCTGATGTCTCTTATCAGAGACAGGGAGAAATGGGGTGGGCGGGCGACATGCGTCCCGTTATGCTATCGAGCCGCCGAATGCATGATTTGGCTCGAGTGCTCTGCCAGATGGTCTGCGGCAAGCTGTTTACCAATATTTTTTGGCTCGAGCAATGATTCCGCTAAGACTGCGAGGCAAAACATTTGAGGACGGGAGAGGAATAATTTCAACAGTCAGCCATCCCACAGTTCATTAACCCAGCAAAAATAACGCTTAGGAAAGCTACCTTTTCAGTTGAAATGAATGGAAAATGAGGTTCCAAGTCGATAAAAGGGCGGAAACACGACCGATCTCATGAAATATTGGCTGAAATTCTGAAATGCGTGTTCGATTAGGAAGGATTACTTGGTCGCGGTTGTAATACTGATTATATTACGGCATACTCTTATAACATTTCGGACTCGGTAGGATTTCGGCTTTTAAATGCACTTCTATTCAATATCCTGTAGAATGCGTGCTTGGCAAAAAATGACTACTTAACTGGCATGCATTTTTCCCATTGATATTCGATGGTCTTGGAAATTCAAATATATTTTATAGAAAACATAAACAAAAATATGCTTTCTTTTAGTCAATCAATGGAGAATTACGTCTTCTTTATATTTTATAATTAAAAAACATTTTAAAACCTAATTATACTCCTTCCTTAAGTATGAAACTTTTTAAGACCATTCACATAGCATCGTACCTGGCCGTTTACCACTGCTCCTCATGAAATGTACAACATGATCCGCATCCATTGCAAAATTTTATGGACTCTATATGATATCTTTCTAATGGCATAGAAAAATATGTGAGTTTCTTTATGCGGAACGTATGCACCTTGTAGAGTTAAATCACTAAGCGCTAATGCGACGAATGATCATGCTTCAAATTAATCGGCAATTAGAAAACTTTGTTAAAACCTAATTATACTCCTTCCTTGAGTATAAAATATAAAGAAGACGTGATTCTCTAGTGATTGACTAAAAGAAAGCATATTTTTGTTTATGTTTTCTATAAAATATATTTGAATTTCCAAGGCCATCGAAAATTAATGGGGAAAATGCATGCTATTTAAATAGTCATTTTTTGCCAAGCACGCGTTCTACAGGATATTGAAAAGAAGTGCATTTAAAAGCCGACATCCTGCCAAGTCCAAAATGTTATAAGAGTATGCCACAAGATAATCAGTATTACAACCGCGACCAGGTAATCCTTCCTAATCGAACACGCATTTCAGAATTTCAGCCAACATTTCATGAGATCGGTTACTCACTGTATGTCCCGCCACACAGTTTTACGCCGAGTTCGGCGCCCGCTACAAACTACACGGAGGTCTAAATGCCAGCCTTCACACAACATGTTTTCGTAGATTCCACCAAATTCGTATCTAGACCAAGGACTTAGGTCACCTTTATATTATTGCTTAGAGCGCCAAAAGGGCTATGCCGAATGAAAATAATCAGAAATTAATAAAAAGAACCTCATAGATGATGCTATAGTATGATCAGTCTAGCTGTTCATCAAAAGATTAATGAGTAGTTAGCCTTCTTATGTTGGAAGTGTGTTCACTGATCCGGTTACTGGATATGCTCATTCTACTTTGCCTTGGGACTCAGTGTAGAGCCATCACAAACACTTGTATAGTGATTAGAAATATACGGAAAAATGGGTACCGACAAAGACAGCGGGGATTGCGATGGACATTTCTGGCTTACTGGCCGTCACCAACCGGCCATGACCATCCCCGCGTTTGCTGGAAGGGAGTCTCGACCCAGCGTCATTTGGCATAGAACGTTCTTGGGTTTCACGTCCTACCGCTGATTCACTGGCCCGTCGGATACGGCCAAATGCGAGTCATTCTGTTTGAAGTAGCACGGACACCACGTCTGTCTGGCATATTTTCAGTGAGTGCTTTGACCAATAGGGGCAAGGAGTCGAACTCCAGGAAGTATTTGTAAAAGAGGAGACATGATCGCTGGGAAAATAGCATTATTAGTCTAACGTTTTGGATTTTCATTCGAACCCATCATCAGAGACAAAGTCAGATAGGGGTAAGGGACTGCGGTATTTATATTACGCAGATTCTAGCCCACATCATGTCTATCATAACTGACAGCTCCCAAATGTATCACGGTCTGAATGGACAGGCGCTACGGTATGCAGTCGTAGTGCATCTGCATGCGGGCCAAAATTATCGGCTCCCAGGCCTGCCACACCCAGTAGAGTTGCTAACTGCCCGCTTTCGTCATTCGAATAAACTCTTGGGTAACATAGCGCACCGACATTGACATCAAGAACAGTGGTCATCCGCGCGCTCCGCATGACTAACTCCTTTGTCTGGGTAAAGTTTTAGCACCGAATATGGAGAAGGGAGGTCGTTGCGCTTGTTGATTGATTGAGGACCGGAAAACCATGAAATGAGCCGTTCGCGACCCACGCGGTTTTTGCATCTAACAAGAATATCTGTTTCGTCAAAAGTGAATGTGTGGTTGGGTCTCGTCGACTGAGCCACGACTTTGGAGCTGGCGCCGTTCCTCCTCACTAAGGCTGCGTGCTCAAACATCCGCGTCTGGGGTGGCCCTTTGGTTTCTACTACATAGTTGTTTCGGCCACAATTGCATTGGAATCGGTAGACGACCTCAGATATTTCTCGCCGTGGCGGTGGTTCATCGGTGTCAATAATTGGCGTTCTGTGGTTGCCTTCGGTTTGTGTGTAACTCAATTTCCAAGGAGTGTAAGAAAGCGACTGACGGCTTCTAAGATACTTTTTACGTAGGGGGGGGGGCTGGTTGGATTTCGTCTCGCACCTCGTGTTTGTAGACACTGATTGACGAATTTGGGGGGCCAGCCCTTCGCTCTGAGCCCCCTCGAAGATCTTTTCATTCAGCAACCTTGACTTCCGGTTCACAGTAGTGCGTCTCTACATGCCGAAATAGCATCGTTACGCAATTGCCTTTGTGGCTGTTTGGGTAGTTGCTACTGTAACTCAGTATTTGCGTCGTGTTCGTTGCTTTCCTGAATATTTTGGTTTTCATGCCAACACAATGTTTGCGACAGACGATGACGCCAAAAAAGGTCAGCTGGTTGCTCTCCTCTTTCTTCATCGTAAATTGTATATCGGGAAGGACGGATGTTCTTTGAATCCCAATCCGATAACAACGAAGGCACCATCCATATATTAAAACACCTAAGTAATCCACTAACCTCGTCTGAACTTTTTCTCTAGTGATAAATTCGAGTTCGAGTCCGAGACGTCAGGATAATAAAGTCCTCGCTCCAGCAGTTATGCCCCCTTCTTGGCGATTTCTTTGGCCTTGTCGGCTCAATTACTTCAAGTCAATTGAGTGAGCGTTAGCAAAATTTACTCATTCGTCCCGGACAATCTAGACTTATTTAGAAAGATCGTTTTCTCGGATAGATGACGACAAATCGACCTTTGATTCCGACTATGTCCACCTTGTGCGCGTGAATAAGTGTATGATGACGGTAGATTTGTGCAGCATTTACCGCACTCTCTCTTTCCCTCCTGGACCCGGTGCCAATACACGGTCAAAAAGACCGGAGACGGGCGGGGGCGCAGGTGGCTGGCGCGACCGAACCCGCACCTAGGCGTGCCACCAAACCCCCTGGTCGACAACACACACCTGACCAGGATGTTTCACCAACACCATCAACAGCTCCCAAACGGGGATTAGAGGGACGAGGATGATGACTGGACAGCCATGCCCACCATCTGCATACCCACCGGGAGCGCAAGCACATCTACCGGTAGGGAACGAGGGTTGAGAGAACTGCCAGCGCATATCAGGCTGCGCGGGCCATGGTTTGAGGATACTGGCATAGTGCACGCTGTCAAACCTTTTATCGGGATCGATGACATTGGATAGATAGCCGCATGCAGATCAACAGACGTATGTACCGACATAGCTTTTTCCGGGATGCATGCGAAATCCTCCCTGTTAGGAGCTACCTGAAATTTACGTGGTCAATAGTCTGATACTTTCTGCTTCTTCCATTGGTTCTGCCTGGAGAATGTCGTTCGTCGGTTTCATTCCATGCATCTATCCACTTCTATGCAGCACCCGCATACTTACTTTGCCTAAATAATGTCCTTTTGCTGTGGTTGCCGCCAAAAGCAGCGCCTCATCACGCAATCCAATCTCCCTCTCTCTCTTTTTGGTACTGAAATAAGGAAGCGACGCCGGTTGCTTCAAACAGGCACAACAGCTTGGTGATTGCATCCCTCCCCACACCCAAACAATATTCCGCGTGGCTGGTTGCTAGGCGACGTCTGTAACATTACTTCCATCCGTAGTCGAGCCGACGTATATCAAGCCACCAGACAGCTGTCCTGGCGGCTGTCTCCCGAAAGCTGAGCTTTTTCAATCGCCGTTATGAGAATAATTGAGACGCTGGCACATGTGTCGTGTAGGTCACTTGTCTCCTGTTTCTGGCTGCCATTTGCGGGGAATAAAACGTTATTCGTGTCATTGGCAATATTTTATATGCACTATGGAGTACTTTTATAAAAACAGGAAAGGGCATATTAAGTCCCGTGAGAAGCAGCTTGCGACATATGGGCTAGAATCTTAAGGGGGCTGTGAAGAGGCTACACCCAAATGATACCTTTAGAAGATTTAATTTCCAGTACGATAGGTATAAAAGTGGATTTCTTGTGCATCCGTCCAAAAAGGCATTACTGCCAGTATGGCAGCCCATGGACATTTACCGCATATGGTATCTAAAACACGGAGCTGGGAACGATTCATCTAGTGAATGATACCCATGTCAAGTACATCCTCAAAGGTTTCTAAATATGAATTTTTAATTTTAATCGCACTAAAGGTTTCCTTTGAATTTCCATGAACGACAACTCATATAACAACGGAACTTCCCCACATACCATGGGCGGAGAGCTGTGTTTTGGGTTTTCGGTACTCATGTCCACCAGAACTCAGGGGCCATTAGAACCATCGTTCGGAAACATCATCAGGTTATGCTTAAGTGTTTTTCTGAAGACTTTGGTACGGGCGTTAATCATACTGCGTTATGTGGAAAGCTGTCTACGATGTGTAGAGAAGGCAGGTCTGCAAAATTGATCGGCCCTAGTTTCACTATAAAGAGTGGAACCGACAAATCGCCAATGTCAGTAAAGTCGTCGAGAAGGATTTAAACAGAGAACATGTGCCGTAGATGGAAGAAACGTGGAAGAACCTGCCGAATGTTCTGTTGAATATGCTGCGGAACATCTGCTCAGTGAATTCGTAGACTGGCTAGGAGATTTGTTTGTAGTACCGAGTAGACAGAGGAAATTAGTCTACCTTTAAGAGTGGTTGTTTTCGTCCAAGTCGACCCGTATAACTTTCCCGACTACGGCTAACACGGCTTTTATCTGCGGACCGAGACTCAACACCCAGGAGGAGAGATACCGCGGCTTAAAGCCTACTCTGTCCAGTAATCCGGCAAGCAGTATCAGGTTTTGAGCAGGTTGGCAAGAGAGGCAAATACTTCTCGCTTGAAAGGGCAGAACCTATAGGCATATATAAGGCAAGCGTCAGCACATTCCCCATCCGGGACAGGTTGTGTTTACCAAAGACCAGGTGTGCAGACTTTGCTTACGAGAGATATGGGCAATGTCGAGGGAGGCTAGAATAACAGTTTACGATTAGTGCTCATTGTCATCCCCACGCCCTGATCGTTTATAGGTCAGTATAGGTCAGTATATTTTAAGAGTAATAGGCAATGCCTTTGAAAACCCTATTGTAAACGGTACATGCAATATCTCACTATAAATAGACATGGTACTGAAATATTGTCAGTAATATTCCAAACCGGAATGCAGTAAGTCCCGGGTTCATCGACTTGTCCGTTCAGACTGCCTGTGAAGGCCCTTGATGCAACCATAAGGCAAAACAAGACGGGTATGCTGGCTCGTGAAATCGGATAGGTGAGACGTGACTATACCGGAAATAATACTGCTGAACTCATATGTCTACACATTCTGTCGAGTTTCGCGCTCATCCAAAATTCGTTACTTTTCCAAAAGAAAAATTAGAAACAATCAAGTCTGAACGCCGTTTTTCAACAAACTACGTCACCACGAACTACGGAATTGCATGTATAGCATATTTTGAAACTTAAATATTAAGTTCTTTGCATTATTCTGAAACACGGTATATGTTTCGTGCCTGCCTTACGGCTTCCGGCGGCATCGAGTGCATGTGTTCTACGAAAACTAAATTCAAATTGCGAAGACGGAGACACGATCGCCGGGACAAGAGTTTTATTCGCCTGACGTTCCGGATTCCTGCTCGAATCCATCATCAGAGACAATAGCAGATACGGCTGGTTCATGCACAAGGGGCTGCAGTATTTATAGGATGCAGTCGCCATTCTACCGCATACTTACGAAAATTCACGGCCCACCCCCTTCATCAGGGATCGTTGCATTTGGTGTGATGACTGTTTGATGGTGGACATTCGCGTCGTTAATTGCTGCAATTTCATCACGTGATGATTGCTCGACCATCTGACCCACCGACCCTGGCGTTGGAAAAAGTGTTCGCCTCTGCGTTCCTCGCGTGGCTAATTATTCCGCCCAGGCGAGGTCTCAGCACTAAGTATGGAATGGGAAGGTCGTTGCACTTGTTAATGGACTGAGGGCCAGTAAACTATGACTTAAGCAGCTCCCGTCTCACGTGGTTGTCACCTCTAGCGAAAGCCGGGAGTTGTTTAAGTCATGGTTTACTTGCTCCCAGTCCATTAACAAGTGACTGATGACGGCTAGTAGGTGCGAAATGGTCATCCCGGTCTGCCTTGTCATTGCCAACACCATCTCATTCATATATACATACCCTTATATATATATATATATATATCAGAGGGGAGACGACAGAGTCTGGGCGTAGATTGATACAGCACTGTTTCGGGCTCGTTTGCCTTCATTCAGCCAATCATAACCCTGACCAACGGCTGGTACCGGAAACACAAACATGCGCTCAGACGCACCTGACGCAGCTGGTCCACCACTGGGGTCTACCAGATGGGTCATAAGCACTTCATCGAACCGAAGTTCATCAGTGCCTCGCCACCTGCCATTCTCTGTCGCTGCAGATCGGGTATTTATTCACTCAGGAATGGGCGCACACCGATCCATTGGCTTCCCGAAGCATACGCCCATACGAAGCTTGTTTGCTTCGGGAAGCCAATGGATCGGTGTGCCCCCATTCCGGAGTGAATATATATATATATATGCTACTAGTCGTCATGCAATTGTCTGTGAGGACTCTAGATTTAGATTAAATGCACAACGGACCGAGCATGTTCCGTAACCCAATCGGTGGGCTCCACACTATCCTGGTCATTTACAGTTTGTGAAGTGCGGTGCGCGTTTTACATGTACTTCACTTGTTTGAATTACTTCATGTGCATGGGCATAAAAATCCATCCTGCCTCCCATTGTTGAGACGTGGCATAATGAACTAAATCCGAAGTGCTTGGAATGACTCGCATCACGGCTTGAGAACCCTACCGAAAGTAGACTATGTACAATGCATACATCAGATGTGCAATCCTGATGTCCGATAAAAAGTAGCATTTTAGCTCCGTCGCAGTACTGTTCCCGGGAATTTTACACAAGGTAGCATGCCGACCCTTGGTCATAAATCCTTCAACTGTAGGTTTGCGAAGTACAACTGGAAAAAGGATCCATACTGAGATCCCTCACAATTTTTGTACAAACCTCAGAATTTGCCGCCAGAAAAAGGGCTGGCACTTTGGTTTTAAAAGCGTTTCTGACTAAGAACGGTTTCAAGATACTTGCGTAGTTCAGGGTCTGTAGACCTACGAAAGTTTTTCATAAGGTATACAGTGTAAATCAGATATGTTGCAGTAGTTCGTGAGCACCAGAAGTCTCCTTTGTGGACAATAGCAAATGTACGCAGTTATTTCAGAAAAAAGAACGCAAACCTGGAAACAATCGACAAAGCTGCTTGTGCGTTAAAGTCTGCATGAACCGAACTCCAGGCGCGTCGTTTTGAAATTTCGAAATGCGTTTTCGTTTTAAAAAGATTAACTAAGTGGGCTTGTAAAAATTATAATTGTACAGCATAATTCTATAACAATGCAGTTACCACAGAATGCCGGCTTTCGAAAAAACTTTTAGGCTGCATGTAAAACCTATACTCTGTAAAAAATGACTACTAAAGTAACGTGCATTTTTCTCATTGACTTTCTATGCTCGGTAATACTATTCTGCCTATATATCATGCGCCGCTGTGCGGCAGCTGGTTGGGCTCGAGAGAGAGCCCTTAAGGCACAATGGAACGAGTGAGTTCCGTATGAACGATCGGTGAGCGCCCTCCCTACCATAATCTTGACTCTTGTGGCTTATGAGGGCAGAGCCGACCTAACCTTATTATCGCAGAAGACTCTCACTTAGAGCCTGTGGCTACCCTGGCCCAAGACAAGTCTGTTAAGAGCGTCTTGGCTTAAAATGCAAAGCGTGCGCACAAACATCTGAACGAGAAGCAGTATTATGTAAGTATCCTGTAGACTTGAAGGGGTGATAGGCTTATCCTACTGCGCTCTTTTTCGCATCAATTCAGAGCTTTTCTGCGTCATACAGTTTAAAGAGCCCTCACCCAGGAAGCGATCGTCATGGTATACAGTCCGAATGATGTGTGAAAACCGCATGCATCTGTCAAAGGAGGCGACGGAGTAAACTACCAACCATGGAGGAGAGTTGAGCTTGAGAGCATGGTAAAGGGACGGTCTAGGGGTGAGGAACTTGGGAGCGGTGAGGGCGTGGCAACCTTGTCATTTACGTGGACAACGTCGCCGGTCCTCAGAGGGGCGTGGTAATGACTACCTTTCAGACGTAAGAACGCACAAGGTGACTGTGTTTTCGAGTTTTTGGACGGATCACACCCAAGAAGTAGCTTACCCGTCAGTTTTCATCGTTAGTGACTGGGGGAGGGGGGGCAGTTTGGAACTCTCCTCAAGTCTTGCTAGTTGTTGGCTGAATGACTCGTTAGTTGGTATGACTATGAAAATAGAGTATCCCGTGTTACAGTGACCTGTTTAGGCCGATACGGGAAGCGGAATAACGTGGGTACAGTGAGTGACCTATCTCATGAAATGTTGGCTGAAATTCTGAAATGCGTTTTCGATTAGAAAAGATTACTTGGTCGCGGTTGTGATACTGATTATCTTAAGACATACTCTTATAACATTTTGGACTCGGCAGGATGTCGGCTTTTAAATGCACTTCTTCTCAATCTCCTGCAGAAAGCGTGCTCGATAAAAAATGACTACTTAAGTAGCATGCATTTTTCCCATTGTTATAAGAGTATGCCTTAAGATAATCAGTTTTGCAACCGCGAACAAGTAATCCTTCCTAATCGAAAACGCATTTGAGAATTTCAGCCAACATTTCATGAGATAGGTCACGCACTGTATATGCCAATAAATGGGCGAACTGAACTGTTTTCCTTATATTTAAACTTAAATGATCAGCCAAATTAAATGAAGTTAGTCTAAAAGAGGCATAATCTCACACCTTCTTCCTGCAGTACGCTGAGGGACTCATGGTCGGTAAGCAGTGCGTAGTTCGCTTGACATTTCATTAGTTTGCCCACCTACTGTTTGTAATCTTTTCGAATTAAAAACATATTTTGGAATTTTGGTTAACAGTTCATGAGATATAGTATCTATTTACTCAGGTCTCAGGATAAGCTCAAGAATAGAAATCGATTGCACATTCTAATCAGTGTTCGGATCCTAAGAACGTAGGCCTTCTAAAAAGCGACCTTAAAAAAACTCGGGAGCCACTGAATCTGGTTCAAACCTCAGACTTAGGTCTGCCCTCTAACAAACCTCGCTGCCTTCCTGCAGCTTACTACCGGCCGTTTACAAACTGGCATTTACCGCTTTCGGCAAAAAGGTGGACGTATCTGCACGGCAGTTATTAGCAGTTTGTGAGAATTTGGGCTTATTTTTCGTAATCGTGACACTAAGAAGGCTCTTCGCAAAAAGTTCCAAATTCTGCAGCACGAGCACAACTGACCTCCGGATAATGAAGGCGCTTTAAGCAGCGGACATGCCGAAGATGATGTGACAGCCAGTGCGATCTCAGGCGTCGACACGGAATTACAAAACAGGGCTGGCATGGCGCTCGCATAATAATGTGCGATTGAGGACAAGACCAGCCACAAGTACTTACGCATGCGGATAGGGCTTGAGCTTTAATCAGGTAGGCATAGCAACCAAGGCCCAGGTGATATTTGTGCTCGTTTGGGCGCAGAAGAACAACGCCCAGAAAAGCTGAAATGAGCTTTGATCCATCAGCGCTCTTTGGCAAGCAGCCAACTTAGGGCAAGCGAGTGACCATTTACTAGAAGGATTCGGAAACTGCGACATTTAACAACTTCATCCTTGTGTTAGACGACAAACATTCTAATTGGCAAGAGTGCCTCGAACCAACCGAGGGCCCAACAGCTGTTGCCTGTTGGGAAGAATATGAGCGCGGTATACTGCCTTTACCGCATGGAATTCATACTACTCGTAGTACTACTTGTTTGTAGCATGGGCATTACGTCGTTATTCCACAGAAGTTGATTGTCTTCGACTCGAATGTTCATTGAAATTTCGGTTCTGACCCTAAAAAGTCATGTCCCGGAGATTTACCTTCAAGTCCTGCACTGCGTAATTTCTGAAATTATTCACTTGATTGTTCTCTGGAGTTCGTATACCAGGAACCGCTAGAGAACGCTGGGGGTCCCACTGATAAGCCGAACCACTCGCAGCTGTGTCACGCAGCGGCAGCCAATCGCATCTTCGTCCCGAATATCTGAGGTTGAATATGACTGGCTGATGGCGGCTACTAGTCCAGAAATGGCCATTCCAGTCTCTCTCGTCCTTGTCCGTAATGTTAAACGACTATTTCTCACTTTTCTTGTGATCCTATGGAACACGGTTAGAACAGTGAGGACTAATCGTCGACCCCATGAAACAAAAGGTGATCATTCCTGAGAAGAGGAGACAATTTGGCACGTTGGAACAAATAATACGTAAGCGCCATTTTTAGATTCTGCGGTGTCCCTGGTTTGCTAAGAACGCCATAATGTGCAGCTTTTTACGATCCTTTAAGAACACTCAAAGGCACTGGGCATATGCTTGCGACGTGGGAAATCTTTCGAGGGGAACAAAGTGGACGGCGTCTCTGCAACATTCACCAAATGCTGGCCAGCTGCAGTCGTAAGTCGTTATGATGGTTCCAGCAGAAAGCGAATCAAGTAACTACAGTTTGAACATTCACAGTCTCCGCGCAAATACACTTCTGTGGCAATAATGTACAGGCAAGGATCGCTTACGGGCACTTTCCAAGAGAAAGGAAGCCCCCCCCCTCGTAATTCAGGTGGTGATGCACTAAATTTCAAAGAAATTGGGTTTAAGATCATGAGTAGAGCTGGATTGTGAATAGTGTCAGGCCAAAGCTTAACTAAGAGTTAGGGTTAGGACACAGGAATAGGTCGCCTTCCTGGAACTCGGCTCAAGGTCATCTGCGCTACTGAAAGTAGCGTTGTAATTCTTGTGAGGGCACGTACGGTAGACGTGCTAACTCATGAACTGTGGACCGAAACTCTGAAGTGCGTTTTCGACTCGGTACGTTCAGAAAAGTACAGTAAGTGACCGATCTCATGAAATGTTGGCTGAAATTCTGAAATGCGTTTTCAATTAGGAAGGATTACTTGGTTGCGGTTGTTATACTGATTATCTTACGGCATACTCTTATAACATTTCGGACTCGGTAGGATGCCAGCCTTTGAATGCACTGCTTTTCATTATCCTGTAGAAACTTTCTTCGGTAAAAAGTGGCTTTTTACGTTGCATGCATTTTTCTCACTGATCTTTGATGTTCTTGCAAATTCAAATATATTTTATAGAACCCACAATTAAAAATATGTTCTTTTCGGTCGTTTGATAAACAATCACGTCAACTTCATAGTTTTCTCTCCAAGAAGGATTATTATTATGTTTTAAAAACGTTTTCTAATTGCCGAATAATTTGGAGCCTGATCAGTCGTTTTTTGGCGCTCAGCGATTTCAGTCTATAAGATGCAAGCGCTCCGCTTAATGAAAATCACATGTTCTTCTATGCCTTTAAGACATATCAAATAGAGTCCAAAAAAATTTGGAATGGATGCGGATTCTGTTGTAAATCTCATAAGGAGCAGTCGAAAACGGGCAGGTACGATAATATATGAATGGGCATTGCGCGGTCTTAAAAATCTCATCATTGGAAACTTTTTTAGAACCTAATGATAATCCTCCTTCGGGTGAAAACTACAAAGTTGACGCGATTGTCTATCAAACGACTGAAAAGATCATATTTTTAATTGCGGGTTCTATAAAATATATTTGAATTTGATGAACTATCGAAGATCAATGAGAAAAATACATGTAACGCAAATAGCTACTTTTACTGAGGACAGTTTCTACGGGGGATTTGAAAGCAATGCATTCAAAAGCTGACATCCTGCCAAGTCCAAAATTTTATAGGATTATGCCGCAAAATAATCAGTATTACAACCGCGCTTAAGTAATCCTTCCTAATCGAAGACGCATCTGAGAATTTCAGCCAACATTTCATGAGATCGGTCACTCACTGTAGGTTAGGAATAGTAGTCAGTGTGTAGCATAATCCCTTGTTAATTCAGTTACTTCAGTGTACCGACTTTCGAACGAACTTCCTATCAACCGCCTGCAAAATTTACACTCGGCAAAAATAGATTCCTTAGGTGGTATGATCTTTTCACATCAATTCGCGAGGCTTCCATAAATTAAAATATACTTTATAGAAAACATGCACAGAAATATTCATTCTCTTACTCATTTTGTAGACAATCACGTCCTTTAAAAATTTTTTACTTGCGGTAAGGGTGTAATTTGGTTTTAAAAAACTTTTCAAATTCCCCAAATTATTTTTAACTTGACAAGCCGTAAAACTCGAAAAGTTATCGAAAAGCACGCGAGGAAACTTTGATGAGGGTTATCAGACTCTCCTGTAAGGCGCAAAACAATTTCAGCGAAACGCCTAAGAAACAAGGGTAATGTCTTCACCTGAAACCGCTCCCAAGTAAAAGCTAATTTCAACATTTCTTAGTCCGCTAACATAAATGGCCTTTTGAACGTGAATGCATCTCCACCCCCAGACAACAGACAGTGATGTATGCGTTGCAGGTATTTGGCAGGTAACTAGTTCAGAACACCCTGCGGTGCGAGAAATACTTGTAGGTAAAACGAATAAGCAAACAGGATAAAAAATAGTTTGCTGAGAATGAACTTATTTCTGGCATTTCCATGAAATCACTTATCTAGATGAGGCATTGTTGTTGATATATAGAAAGTAAAACTCCACGAACTGCACTCAATCATTAAATACCCTGACCTTCCCAGTGCGATTGAAGAGGACAACACGAATGCCAGCTGTTAGTCAATTATGTGGAGAGGTTGAGCGAATACGGAATTCGCTGGTAGAGCATCGAGTGCCTAAAGGTTTCTTCCCCGAATAGGAGCCCTATCAAGGGACATTTTGAACTGACCGCCTCTCTTGTTTTGGAAGGAGAATCCAAACTGGTGATGCATGCCAAAGGATTTTTACGATTTTTAACTGGCAGGATTTTCACCGGGATATTTTTCACGTGTATTTTGATACTTAAAATCCTCTGTCAGCGTTTTCATCGAGCGTACTGGAGGGTAGCATAGTACCAGTCCGTTGACCCTTGTACACCATGAATTACCATCGACTTTTAAGGTCCCTGGATATGATACCTTCAAGACACCGATCAAGAGACAACCACAATCGTCTAAAAAGCCCAACCGCGCAGTGTTTACCTCTTGTGTCTGGATAACAGCTGGGTATGTACCCTTTGTTTTTAAAGTGTTAACTTACAATGCGTGACCTATCTCATGAAATGTTGGCTGAGTTTCTGAAATGCGTTTTCGATTAGGAAGGACTACTTGGTCGCGGTTGTGATACTGATCATCTTAAGGCATAATGTTATAACATTTTGGATGCGGCAAGATGTCGGCTTTTAAATGCATTTCTTTTCAATCTCCTGAAGAAAGCGTGCTCGGTAACAAATGACTACATAAGTAGCATGCATTTTTCCCATTGATTTTCGATGGTTTTGGAAATTCAAGTATATATTTTATAGAAACTACAAACAAAAATATGCTTTCTTTTTGTCAATCAATAGAAAATCACGTCTTCTTTATATTTTATACTTAAGAAAGGAGTATAATTAGGTTTTAAAAACGTTTTCTAATTGCCGAAAAATTTGGAGCCTGATCATTCGTGGCATTCGCGCTTAGTGATTACACTTTACAAGGTGCATGCGTTCCGCGTAAAGAAAATCCCATCTTTTTCTGTGTCATTAAAGAGATATCATACAGGGTCCATAAAATTTTGCAATGGATGCGGATCATGTTGTACATTTCATGAGGAGCAGTGGTAAACGGCCAGGTACGATGCTATGTGAATGGACATATCGCGGTCTTAAAAAGTCTCATAATTGGAAACTTTTTAAAACATAATTGTACTTCTTCCTTAAGTATAAAATATAAAGAAGACGTGATTTTTTTATTGATTGACTAAAAGAAAGCATATTTTTGTTCGTGGTTTCTATAAAACATATTTGAATTTCCAAGACCATCGAAAATCAATGGGAAAAATGCCTGCTACTTATGTAGTCATTTTTTACCGAGCACGCTTTCTACAGGAGATTGAAAAGAAATGCATTTAAAGCCGACATCTTGCCGCATCCAAAATGATATAACAGAATGCCGTAAGATGATCAGCATCACAACCGCCACCAAGTAATCCTTCCTAATCGAAAACGCATTTCAGAATTTCAGCCAACATTTCATGAGTTAGGTCACGCACCTTACTTGTTTCATCGATACTATAAAGTCCTCAAAAATGCGAACGGACACGTAAACGTTTCTGCGTGATCGGTAGTCGTGTAATCAAGCTAGACGAGTGATGTCAACAAAAGAGGCTATGATAGGGACAATTCAACCGATAGCACCGCAGTGATGGTAGTGTGTCGACAGCCCCGACTGCTGAGATTTTAAACTGGCTCAGATTATTGCAGGTAATCGTAGAACATCTGAAACACTGTCTCGCAAGGGGTGTAAGCACACACGACATTTTAAATTTCCAGGAGCGCGAAGCGGGCACGAAGGTTAACCCATAGGGCTGAAAGTGGGATCTTTATTTTATATCTATATATATATATATATATTTACTCAGGAATGGGCGCACACCGATCCATTGGCTTCCCGAAGCAAACAAGCTTCGCATGGGCGATAGGGGTCAAGAACAGGCAACCACATACCAGGCCGAAGTCGGCCAAGCTATGATAGCAGAGGGGAGACGACAGAGTCTGGGGGTAGATTGATACAGCACTGTTTCTGGCTTGTTTGCCTTCATTCAGCCAATCATAACCCTGACCAACAGCTGGTACCGGAAACACAAACATGCGCTCAGACGCACCTGGCGCAGCTGGTCCACCACTGGAGTTTACCAGATGGGTCATAAGCAGCGACAGAGAATGGCAGGTGGCGAGGCACTGATGAACTTCGGTTCGATGAAGTGCTTATGACCCATCTGGTAGACCCCAGTGGTGGATCAGCTGCGTCAGGTGCGTCTGAGCGCATGTTTGCGTTTCCGGTACCAGCTGGTGGTCAGGGTTATGATTGGCTGAATGGAGGCAAACGAGCCCGAAACAGTGCTGTATCAATCTACCCCCAGGCTCTGTCGTCTCCCCTCTGATATATATATATATATCAAGCGAATAATTTCAAAAATTATTTAGTACAGGACATGAAACTAAGTCTCCGGAACATGACTTTTAGAATCAGAACCGAAATTCAATGTACATATGAGTCGAAGACAATCGACCACTACGGAATATAAACGTGCCTGGGGCCTTTAGTTTGTACGTATGCCGGGAGTGCGGCATAATACGCCTGTCATATACATTTCGTACTACTATTAATACTACTTGTTTGTAAAATGGGCATTACGTGGTTTTTTCACAATAATTAATTGTCTTCGACTAAGATGTTCACTAAGATTTAGGGGCTGACCCGAAAGAGTCATGTCCCGGAGACTTAACTCCAGGATCTGCACTGAGTGATCTCTGAAATTATTCACTTGACATACAAATATATACCACGGGACGATTGAGTCCCGTAGAGACGATCAGTGAGCGCTCCTCAATATATACACATATACATGTCAAGCGGTTAATTTCCGAACTTATTCAGCGCAGGACATCGAGTTAAGTCTTCGGGGCATGACGTTTTAGGTTCAGTCTTACTGCTTAAGTTATATGACAGCCCTATGACGTACTGACGATCGGCAGTGATCGCGAAACAACTGCCTGTGTCTTGCATGTCGGTACTTTTACGCGTATCCGACATATATTCACATACTTTCACACACAGATGTCGCAAAATCCCTCACCCTTCGTTAGGGAATGATACAATTCACCACTACTACTGCATGAGATGTAAAAAATCATGCATCATTTTGAGACAAAAATCAAAATATCGCAGCTTTTTCCTCTACAGACAATTCAACATTTCGAGTAGTAGCGGTTTCCTTGATTGCAGCAATGTTCTCGCATTCACATATGCTGCCAGGTATGTCCGGCCATCACATTAATTAAAAATTAGATGTGCAGGAATTTAATTGATGCGAGAAAGTCAGACGGGCGATAGAGGGTCCCGCTGATTATCCTTTCCTCGTGAATTTAAAAGATTAGGGTGCCTTAACGTTGCGGCCGGGAAGGTTTCCGATCGCCGAAAGTTAGTTGGAATGGGAAGCCTCACCGCGCTGGTTTTTTGCGTAATGGGGTTTCTATAAAAGCCCTACACATTTGCATATCTGAATCTGCAAGGTCTGTTCAGGTTGAGTGCAGAACCAGCACCTCTGAGGAATGATTCAGATAAAAAAAAACTATATCCCACACCGACTCTAGTTGTCTGGCCTAGTCTCTACCAGAAATGAGCGCGAATGACGAAGAGCGAGTAAAAGACATTTTAATTCATGCGGAGGCTACCATTACATGTCAGACACTTTCGGTTCTATTAGAGTACAGCAAGCCGACTGCCAGGCAGCGAAAACTGTGTTTTAGACTTCATTAAAATCATTTATGTGAATATGTCCGACCGCAGAATTATTTTAAAAAAATTCGGGCAGGCCGATGCAAAGCTGTTTTGGTCTTATTCTGCTTTCATTCGGCATGTCTACTCCAAAAAGTTAATAGATCGATGTGCACCCATTCCCGTCTGAATATATACTCGATTCACAGTGTCTTATGGAGAGGCGAAGATGAACTTTGGTTCGGGGAAGTGCTTATACCTCATCTGATCGATCCTGTCTGTGGATCACCTACGTTGCTGGAATGCACCCCTTTGTGTTTCTGATCCTAGACGCCGGTCAGTGTTATAATGGGTGGATGAACGTAGAAAAAGCTCGAATCGGTTCTGTACCAGTCCTTGCGCATCTATGTTGTCATCCTTGACATGTCATGATATGGCTGTGTTCGGTCCGTTGGGTATGTTTCCGTAGAGGATCTCTGCCTTCCGTGGATTTTATTTTTCTGGGTACTCTATGGGTATTGCGTGTCCACGACGGGTTGGTGCCACCATTTCGAAAATTCATGAACACAACTGAGACTGTCGCTGTCATGCGCACGAATGGGCTCGAGTAGACTAGTGCTGAAATTGAAGCCGCAGGAACAGATTGGAACGATTGGAAGGCCAGAAAATCTGTTTGAAAACCCTCCTGGTAGCAATTCTACACCAGCAACACTGCTTGGCTGGCATAGACAGCAGAGGCTTGCGCACTAACAGTATTGGTCCCAGGAGGCAAAACTTTGCACTCTTACCACTTCCTCCTGGCGTTCCTTATTCAACTGATTTGGAAGGCTGCTGATCTGGAACTGACGGCCGATCGGCAGACGCTCACGAGTGCTTTTCAAGACCTGACTGCTCCATCGAGGCTAACTCTCCTAGAGCATTGTACAGACGGTTAATACGCCAGTGTGTTCCAGTATCTGACGAGATGGAATCCTTGCCCCCCAAGTGGGCCACGCGGTAGATGCGCTGGACCAACGCGGGGGCCACACTGAATCCTGGTAGGGGTGCAGTGGCAGACCCAGTTGCCAGCTGACTTCAAGCAAATCGAGACCCTGCCGTCTCATATTGTTGTTGTTGTTGTTTTTAAATCTGGGTCAAGTGTTGTTGTGGACCAAGGGGTGTGGAGTGGAACGCCTAGGCACGGGTGCGGTCGCGCCATCTACCTGAGCACTCCCCCACCCCGGTCCTCTTAACTCTGTCTTAACACCGGTTCAGGCAGTTAAGGAGGAGGGAGTGCGATAGATACTGTGCAAGTCCATCACCACCGTAAGCTAACCCACGCCCAAGTCACCGTGCCCGATCGCAACTCGCTGTGGAGCACACGGTCGATATCGTCGAAAACGACGGTTGAACTGTCGTGTGGAATCCGTTCATATCGCTGGTAGTAATTGGTCGTAGCTTCAGCAGCAGAGCACATAGCGAGACTAGATATTTTATTTGAACAGCAGAGAAATTAGGACGTTTAGATCAGCAGAATAATGAAGTTGCCTCCCAGACGACATCGGGTGCTCATGATTCGCTTATTTACTTAGAACCACAAAGAACAGGAAAGCAAACTTCATCTACAGTACGTGACCTATCTCATGAAATCTGATAACGGAAACTGATGAGAGAGTTTCTGGATGCATTTAACGTTGAGCATTTTGTTCGCTCCTCCACTTCCTTCAATAAAATGTCCTTTTCTTGTGCGGAAATTGTGATTACGTAATTATATCAAGAAAAATAGCAGAAGATTTTAGCGAAAATTGATGTTGGAATAGATTCATGCAATTTCCTATGCTGATACGTGTCCTAGACTCCGGTTATGCATCTTAACGACTTGTTCATTGAAAGGACAATAATTTATCCGCGAGAGTTTTAATAAGCAGATTAAGCCGAACTTGAAAATTTATTTTATGTCCGATGTAAACCATGATGATCATTCTGATAACACAAGGGTTATTTTAAGAAACTCAGAGGTTTTATCAAATTCTAAACGTTCCCATTGGTGACATCAAGCAAAATCCAGTTTCCCCTGTTGAATCTCATCTCATTTAACTGAAAAGACACATGGATAACACAAAAAGCTGGAAGACGATTTTGGAATCTACACTCGGAATGTAGGCAGCTAATAATCCACCATACATGAAATCACACTAACAACTAAACGATATTTAGATGGAAACATCACTAAAACACTGTTATTAGACGTTATTGTATGTCTATTTTCATATTTGCTACGTTTTTGGTTTGAGAATACATTCTATGCATCAAAAAACGTACTTTACCTAGTTAGAGCCATTTCTGACGTTTTCGGGATATTGGGCTTTTCAAATTAAATCGACATTTCTAAATAACGCAACACTGCCTTTAATATTTCTTTTATGTGTTTAATTTTCTTAAACTTGTACTTAATTAACATAGACACTGGACTCATGAAATGGTGTCGGTTTGCGTGTGATTGGCAATCATTCGTAAATTTCGACACATTTCATGAGTTAGGTTACTAACTGTACTTCTACAGCGCTAACTAAAAATCTTTCCATCATGCTCATTCGGAAAGCTTGATAAGGGTGGAAATGCATACCGTAGGTGAATTAAAAGTTCCTAATAAATCGCATAATTTTCCTATAATTTGCTATATGGCGCTAAGTTAACAGATCGAAGAGATTGACGGTTTGTATATTACGCACAGCGTTATCTCTCCGAAGGACACTGTGAGTGGATTAATTTAAATACATCTCTTTGCACCTCCCTGGAGTCTGAACAAGAAAGTGTTTATGTCTCGTGGGATTCGCACCCGTTAGCGACCGGGCCAAGGACGCTGCGAGAGGCCGTTAGTGTAGGGGTGACTGTTTCGAATTCCCAATGTGCAGCCCAACTGATAACACAAATAAACCAGAAATGGCTATTATGGCGTGTCTTTGTCTGTAAACACTTTTCAAAAGTGAATGACATTTGGGGATCGTATTCACAAGTCGCAGAGCCCTGGAATTGAGTGAATGGGTTTGTCATAACTGAACTCTGACCCGCGTCTACAGCCTCTCATCTTCACTGTTTGTCTGCAGGGCAGGTGATCGTTACTCCGGATTCTCGGATCACCACTCCAGATCTCAACTTGCATCGAATTGTGCAAAATGTTACGATAGTGATTGCAAGTAATTTTCCACAAAACAACACCAGGCATCACCTCGTTAAGTTTCCGAGAAAATTAATGGCTGCCTAATGAAGGTTTCCGAATATTACGTGGCGATTCAGCAGTAGCTGATGGATTTCAGGTCAAATATTCATATAAAATTTCAAACCGCACCTGAAAAGGTCCGTTACGAGGGATTTACTCCAAGTTCGTGCATTAGGTCCCTCAGAAATGCAACAAGGCAAGGCGAAAGTGCAGATCGTATACCAGAAAACACACTGGAGAGGTTGGAAGAGCCACTGATGAACCGAACGCCTTGTAGCTGCTTCAGGCAGCGGCACAAGATCTGCGAAACACGCGTGTCTGGGCTTTTAGCTAATGCCTGTGTTGTCAGTACAGTAAATAATAACACAACCAGACGTCCCGTTGTGAAAGCTGCAGCTAGCAACTTCCTGAAAGTCACATTCGGATGCGCTGTATGCGGTCCCACTGTCTTTCTAATGAATGGCGTGGGAGAGATTTTTTAACCCCGAGGATGAGTAGTAATTGGATTGTTTCAAATGCTGTGAATTTGTGGTCGCCTCTTCACCACAGTCGCCCCGGGAGGTCGAAATACTTGCTGCCGGAAACTGCTTTGATTCTCTCTCTCTCTCTCTCTCTCTCTCTCTCTCTCTCTCTCGAGTTGACGTAGGAGAGCATGCATGGAAAGTGCGCCACACATCTCTTGCCCCGCTAAAGGGATAAAACCGTACTCGTACGGACGTGAAGTTTAACCTATCGGTCTGTACAAAAGAACATGCTCTCAACGGTTTGCCTTGGCGACTGCTCAAGAGGCCTCAACGGCGGTCACGTAGCAGCAGCGTGCTTGGGAAGAAAGCATACCGAACTGTCGGTTTGAGTTTCGCGTTTCCAAATTTAATAACTGGGCTGTGGCAGGCTGGTGATGACGGCTGTGTTTGAGATGATCATTTCGGAGTCCGTCCTTCGGCAACGGTATAGAGAAAGACCCCATTTAACAGTCAGTAGACTGTGGATAGTACCATACGTGATTTGTGGCAAAGGGAGTTTTATGGGTGGAGCTGGACACTTGACAGCAAGCTGACAAAATGAAAGAAAACACTGAACTTGCCTGGGTTTATGCCGAAAGACTCATCCTACGACAACAGAAATGACAGTAGTAATTAAAAAATAAAAAGAAAGTAGATTTCGCAATATGACGGCTATCGAGTTAAGGTCTGAAGTCGTGGGAAGTAATCCTTGTGGGCAGTGTACTTTCTGAAACAGTCTGTAAATGTATACCAAGATAAAACCCCATATCGCACGATTCACCGTCTACTGACAGTTGGGTGGGGTCCTTCTCTATACCGTTGCTCGTCCTTCTTATTTACACGCTCTGTGCTTCTAAACACTGTCCCTTTAAACTGTACAAGTCGGTTGAAAAACGGGAAATTGGCCCAGTCACATTTAGATCTATCGTTTTTTGCGAGTGCAGGAGGGACGCGACATTTTTCCCAAGGAGTGATGGCTCAAGAAAATGAATGTGCAACTTTCAGTTGTATGCATTCACATATATAAATATTTTCCAACAAACCGGTGAGGGACAACAATCGCAAAAAGAGCGTCTTGGGGCCCTGGAAGTGATATAACGCTGGTGTATGATTATTAATAACGCAGAAGCGGGCACTCCAACCCGCCTGTGTGACGTCCACTTCTACTAGGATGTTATCGTAGATATGTGAGCCATCTAAACTAGCCTTAAGAATGGTAAAATGACCCTGACCCTCTGTTCCGTATTACAAAAACAGGAATGCCTAATCGTAGCTATGGAAGGATGTAAAACATTTTCTGTGAATATATATATGAAGTACTTTTGAACGTGCAGAATCCCGAAATTTTTTACTACGTGAGTGGGGAGCAGCTGACGTGTCGATTTCTTGAAGTAGATAAGACCTACGTTTTCAGTTATCGACTATGGCAAACAAAAACATCGGTCACCTTATATATCTCAATAAACTGGGGGGATGAGAAATCGAGGGCTGATTACGAAGAGACAAATAACTTCGACACAGATCGCACGACTGAACACATGCATTGACGCGTTGCAGGCGACCGCGAGAATTCTGGACTGCCGCACGTTTCTTGCCTCCATGAGGGAGCAAAATAGATTAGTAGGCGGGGGGGAGGTAGATGTACCTATTCGAAGACTGCGAAAGCTCATTATTTATTTATTGGAGTATGACAACAGGGAAATGGAAACGCTAAACAGTCTCAAGAGCAAGATAAGCACAGGAGTATCCTCTACAATGCACTGTAATGCGACTTCTAACTAGTTCAACAGTAATAAATTTCAAAGCAGTCATCCAAATCATTCCGCACGTCCAATAAGGGCGGATGTGTGCGTTAGGCTTTGGCCTAGCTAAATATCTCAGAGTTAATTGCACGGTCTTAGCATAACTTATGCAAATATACATGGGGGGGGGGCGCTTGTAGGATGCGGAACTGCGCTACGTTAACGCCTCGATGTCTGCAGTGGGTTGATGGAATTAACTAGATATCGTTACATTCACCGAGAGTTTCAAAAGCCTCTAATCTATAATAAAATGCGGACGGTTGGCTCTCAGCTCCAGGACGAAGCGGAAGTACTTCCTTCAACACTGTTATCACGGTAGAACGGTGCCCGCCAACCTCATGGGAATAAATACCCCCAATCCATCATACATGGCGCGAAATCGTTAGTGTAGGCGTGAGAACGCTGCTCAGTAGGAAGTGATTCGGGTTTATAATCGTCGGTGTACAGCCCGACTGACGAGAGCTAATGTCTGCACACTTTTCAGAAGTGGGTGTCATTTGGGAGTCGTACACACAAGTCACCGAGTCATGGATTCGGACAGGTGGATTTACCATAACTGAAGTGTGACCCAGGTCTACAGTCGTTTCAGTTATCTGTTTTGCTGGAGGTTACGTGAATGCTCCCATCACCACCATCGACCTCATTGCCAGAACTTGAATTACTCAGTGTGCGGCCCCACTGATGGCAGCAAATAACACGGAAATGACCACTCCAGCATGTCTGCCCTTTTCTGCAAACACTTTTCAAAAGTTGAGACTATTTAGGAATCGTACTCGCAAGTCACAGAGGCATGGGCCCGGACAAATGGGTTTACCATAACTGAAGTCTGCCCCAGGTCTACAGCCATTCTTGTTCTATTTCTTGCTGGAGGGCAGAAAACTGTTGTTTCCAATGCTCCCAGCACCACCGCCGATCTCACTGACAGAGCCTGAACTGAATTCTGGATAACGTTGTGAGGGTGAATGGAATTAATTCTCCACACAATAATACTCCACATCAAGTTACGAAGGACGTACATAACGGCTTTCTGAAAATGGGATACCGATGCTCTACCTTCGATTCCATTGTGCTTCTAATCAGTGGTGTGGGAGAAATTGCGGCCTCGAGAACAAGTGGTAACTGGATTCTTTCGACTGCCTTGGCAAAACTCTCCAAGACTCCCATGAATTCGTGGTTACTTCCTTACCACAGCTACCTTAGGGGGTCAGAATACCTGGTGCCAGAAACTGATTCGAATTACCCAAGCTGACATAAAGGAGCATGCCTGAACGCCAGAAATCTCTTGCCCCCGTAAGGAAGCAAGATGTGTCGTTTTACTGATTGAGCTGTTCAAAACGGTTTGCATTGACGGTTGTCCAGGAGTTCTCACAGGAGGCCGTTAGGAACAACAAGTTTGGGAGGTAAACATACCGAAAACGTCGGGCTTACACCTCACGATTCCCAATCTGGGAGCTGGGTTGTGGTTGGGTGGTGATGCCTGCTATGCTAGAGATGAGAATTCCAGAATCCACCGTTCTTACCTTCTTGCTCTGCGCTTCCAACACAGTGTATTCGTAAATTTTGCAAGTCGTTCAAATCGGCCGCAAAACAGATAATTCACTTAATCATGCTCATCTATCTGTCAGGTTCAGGGGTATCGCTCTGCTGCGGGGCAGGTATGTCGCCGAAAATGATATAGAGCTGCGGATGATTACTAATAGCGCAGAAGCGGACATGTCAAACCGCCTTCTACTAAAATATTATCACAGACATGCAAGCCCCCAGAATATGTGCTCTTGGAACGCGCAGGACTAACAAGTTCAGGAGGAAAAAATGCCGGTAGAATCGGCCTTGGGTCCCGGGAAGTAATATAAGACTGGAGGATGATTACTAATAACACAAAGTTTACATTCGAAGTTAGTTCTGTCTATTATAGACAGGGTGTTGGTGTTCTTTCGCAGTCGTGTGAAGGCAATTACCTTCAGGTCTACGTAGATCGTTTTCTATAGATCGCAGATCACCGTAATTATTCATAACCTTACAGAGACATTTTTTACTTCGACGAAGAGGACTGGGTGATTTAAAAAAATCGTGTGGTTGTACAACAGAACACACTCTAAACCATTTGAACTGATGTTTTTTCAAGAGTCTTTGCAGGTGGTCGCGTAAAAACGACAAATTCAGTAAAAAGAAATACCATGAATGACCGACGCTCGAAGGAACTGGCTGGCGAAAGGCATTTAACTATCCATCACTCTTGCATACATGCCGCATACTCTGATAAGCCTCTACCTTAGTTACGAAAGCAAAACAGCTGGCTCAGACGCTTATAAAAATGCAGGGCTATCCCTTCGTAGTATGGCATAGAGACAAAACGCCTTCCTGGGAGTGTATAGACACAGTGCTTCCGAAAACCTAAGACCAAGAACTCCGAGGCATGAAAATGATACGACTGACTGTTTATTGAAAGTGACTGGATTTTAAGACAAGCAGCCCTATGGCCTTCTGCCATCCATTCTGGCTAGACATGAGTCAAAACTCAAAAAATGAGCGAACGGATATTGCCAAACAAGCGACATTTCCATGAACACACTTGACGCAGGTGTTTGTGGACATTCTAAAAACCGCCAACCGCGCATTGGGTATAAGGTAGTTTTGTGTTGTTAGTGCTCATGCCAATATTGAAATCGCTCTTAATTAATTTGCGCTGTTCGGAATGGCTGTTAGTTCCTGCATCATCATACATAAGTGCACCCTTAACTGCTCTCTAGATCTACTGGAATATTTTTGAATTTAAGGTAGTTGATTATGACCACGGTTAGTTTAGCCTGTTATAGACAGGATGCTAGTTTGGCCAGTCAGGCAGTGGAGGTTTAATCGCATGCACATCCATCCCTAAAGAATAGTTAACATCGATTCTCTCACATTGGTCTGAAGGCAGTTACCTTCCGGTCTATGTAGATCGTTTTCTATAAATCGTAGGTCATCGTAAGTATTCATAACTTTGCAGACCCACAGTCTGAAGGTGCTAGTCCAGTAAAACAAGCTTGGGGGTTTCCGCGCTCTCCCGACTTGGTGGTTCCGCGTTTAGTCCTATGTTAGGCAAATAACTGTGGGACAGAAGGAAAGCCGTGAACAAAACCTGAATTCGGACACTTTGCTCTCCAGTACGTAGACCGTGAGCTCTACGCTGCCATCTCAATAATCCAACGCAGTCCAAAACGGAAGATGCCTGAGAACTGACCCCGACAGTTCGACGACCGAGATCGACAATGTCCACCGTGTGCTCCATTGCAAAGCGGAGCGGGGACGGTGACTTGTGCGTGAATTAATGTATAGTGGTAGTAGACTTGCACAGCATCAACTGCACTTTCTCTTCCCCCCTCCCCACCTGGACCCGGTGTCAGGACACGGTCAACAAGACCGGAATTGAGGGGAGAGCGCAGGGAGCACTGACCCCAGAAGTTCGGCATGATCATCAAGACGCCAGGAAGCGCTTCCTCAGGCGCGTTCAACTGCCCCGAAACAACTACTCTGAGGTCTCGAAACGCACCTCTACTGGCCCAGATATACGGAAAAATGGGGGATAAGTGTTCATTGTGCTGGGCAAATTACCGTGGCTTGGGTCCACTTCCGCAGTTGTCGACAGTCTGCGCGTATGACGGTGAATTTTCGGACGTGTGATTGCTGAGCACCAGTAGGGCGTCCAGTCTGCTCAACCCGCTTGAAAGTCGGGTCGTACCTCTGACCATGCATCTCCCGGCCTTCCATTTGTATGGGCACAGGCATTGAGAGGGTATGAAGACTCTTGACGGCCTGTGGGACGAGGAGGCCTCCGTTGACGATATTTAACCTCCCACGAGTGACTTTCCTTTTCCGATCTATCATGATCATCATAGCTTCCTGAAAGCAAAAAGAGGCACGCATGTCAACAGGCAAATTCGAGGGATCGGAAAGCTCAAATACAACAACTAGATGGCTTTTGAGCTTTAAAATGGACAAAATTGGAGTCATAATTGACACAAAAATTTTCTTTTGTCTGTACGCATTCCTGTTTTTGTTCAGTTTTAGCCGTATAGTCCCTGATAAAGTAATCGCTTCCCGGTCGCTCGCGATAAGGGACTACTTCGGCAATTTTCACTCCAACTGCCGCTTCGTAGGAACACCTCCGAGATGATCAAGACCTTGTCTTGGAGGACGGTAGGTCCTACTAACTTCTGCGCCTGAAAGTCAATCATATCTGTACTCAGTTTTACAGTTTGGGAGACTTACCCTCGTTCACCATCACATTTCGACAAAACATCCTCAGCCAATTCTCTGACCTAATGTCTGAGTACGCCTGAACTTAGTTAATGAGTTAATGAACAGTTCGCTCCCGAACTGATGAGGTTGACGCCCGGTAGTATCGATTTCCGGCATTGACCAGTTGGAAGTACGGTCAATTGTTAGACGGTGTATATGCATTGATTATAAAACTGCTCTTTCTGTAACCACATTGAACTTCTTTAACTAAATTCCGTCCGTCGTATGACGCCCCGCTGATGCTTATGCGGTTTTATCGATCTAAAAGGCGCAGATGGGGCGCGCAGGAGCGTCTGAACAGTCTTCAAAACGGTTTAATAGCGTTTGCGAAGGAGACGCACGCTGATGCACTCGACTTCAACAAGAAAGTACCACGTTCCATCTTTAGCGACCGCCTAGAGAACGAGACTCCCCTCCCACCCCCAGCACAATAGTCTACAAAATACCCTAAACTGCTGATCCTATGTGAGTAAACTGGCTGAGTAATTTTTCCTTTTTGCATTCTGTGAATTTTTGCGCAAAACGATCGCTGAATGCGAGCTGAAATGGGCCTTTTGCTTGAGAGCCGGTTGAGACCTGGTTAACAGTTGGTCTGCATTGCGCTCACAGCTCGGGTCAGTAGTTTTTCAGAGAGCATTGGAGAAGCCTCAGAGGAGTTCCTGTTGTCTTGGCTTATTCGTTTAAATTTAAGCACGATTTGAACCTCTCGCAGCATAAGTCAGCTTAGTCAACTGACGATGCATTTGCACCTATTCCATTCTGTTGGCGTTGTAGCACGATAACTGAAAATTCTGTTACCACAGGAAGGCAATAGACACTTCAAACGCCTGGTACTCTGAGCATAAATGAGAGCAAAGTAGACCGAGTGTGTGCATCTTAACATTTAAAGCATATCCTATGGTTAGCGGATACCATAATACCAGAACAAGTACTAGCTAAAAGCCCATAGATGCCTGTCTCGCCTATATTCTGCCGCTGCCTGGCACAGCCGCGAGAGATTCGGCACATCATTGGGCCCCCCAGCATTCCCCTTGGTTTTCTGGTAGATACTCCAACTCAAAAATTGTTGTTTATTTAATTTCCTCGGAAATTAGCTGCGAACTTGGAATAAATCAGTATATTCTAGGGTTTATAGGCAGAATATCGGCGAAACATGCATCTACGGGCTTTTAGTTAGTGTGGTATATTTTTACCCTAAAATATACTACTAGCTGTCTGTCGGCAGCTAATGAATATTACGCAGTTATCCGCTGTGGCCGATGGACTTCGAACTACATATTTATGCATCAAATTTCGGTCTACACCTATAGACCCTATGTCTTAGATGTCAGAAAGACATGAAATGTCTTCCGGTTCCAACACAAATAAGTCTCTCCTGTGAAGTTCCATCGGCGCATGTAATGGGGAACATGACACACAAAGTACATGTGGGACGTAATTCAACCAGTTCGTCTGAGTTTACTTATTTCGCGAAGCAAGTACATAGTGTGAGGGGCTTGCACGCGCATGGGGCATAAAAACCGGTACATCTAATTACAGTAGATGTGCTAACTCATGAAATGTCAATCAAAATTTCGAAATGCATTCTCGTTTCGAAAAGATAAATTAAGTAGTGTTGTAAAACTAATCATGATGCAGAATAAATCTATAATGATCCAGTTACCTTAGGGTATGGACTTTCGAACGAACTTATTTTCGGCTGCATGCAAGATCTATGCTCTGCAAAAAATGACTACTTAAGTAGTATGTAATTTTCTCATCGATTTTCGATGTCCTTGAAAATTCAATTATATTTCATGGAAACCATGCACAAAAATATTCATTCTTTTACTTATTCGGCAGAAAATCAGGTCTTCCTCCAATTTCATACCAAAAGAGGAGTATAATTCGGTTTTAAAAAAGTTTCTAATTGTGTGATTTTTTAATACCGTTAACTGGCCGTTCATGAAACGTCATGTATCTGCATTAACGAATGTGGCTTGTAAAGTTAAAAATATTGCTCAAATCCACTGCTTAATTTTATGAACCTCATATGGTCTCCTCTTAACACCGTAGAGAAATGCATGCAATATTTTTAACTTTACGAGCCACATTCGTAAATGCAGATACATGACGTTTCATGAACGGCCAGTTAACGGTATTAAAAAAATCTCACAATTAGAAACTTTTTTTAAACCGAATTATACTCTTCTTTTGAGTATGAAATTGGAAGAAGACCTGATTT
This sequence comes from Spirometra erinaceieuropaei, assembly GCA_902702965.1. Lineage (NCBI taxonomy): Eukaryota > Metazoa > Platyhelminthes > Cestoda > Diphyllobothriidea > Diphyllobothriidae > Spirometra > Spirometra erinaceieuropaei. The sequence continues at coordinate 986,185 of CACRXP010000155.1, forward strand.
TTTGCCGAATAAGTAAAAGAACGAATATTTTTATGCAAGGGCATCGAAAATCGGTCAGAAAATTACATACTACTTAAGTAATCATTTTTTGCAGAGCATAGATCTTGCATGCAGCCGAAAATGAGTTCTTTGGAAAGCCGACACCCTGAGGTGACTGGATCATTATAGATTTATGCTGCATCATGATTAGTTTTACAACACTACTTAATTTATCTTTTCGAAACGAGAGCGCATTTCGAAATTTTGATTGACATTTCATGAGTTAGCACATCTACCACTATCAACTGCAATTACATTCAAGGCGTATTATCGCAGAGACAACTTCCTTATGGATTCTGGAGATGGGAGAGCATGGGCCGTCGTCAGATGATTCTTCAGTTTAGAGGCAACTTCCCTGGAAAAGGTTTCGGGAGGGGGCCCTCGATTAACTTCTTGTAGCAAAGACAGGACGGCCCAATAGAGACTGGCTGGGTGGTGTACATCTGGCACGATCCAACTTATTAATATAATGGACCTACGGAATGAACGGAACAAAATTTCCGTTGCAATCCTTCGTCTGAACTAGGTCGTTGTTTAGTTAAAAGAACTACTTGTGTCCTGAGAAGGAGTACGTCAGGCAGATGTGCGTGCATCTTAGTTCTGACCAAATTTTCTTCATGTTTTTGACTGTACTTGTAAATTTAGACAACTGTGGGTATGCAAATTGGCGTCTGGAAGGCTCAAATGACGCATTCGAAAAAGAGCTGTTCGTGGTGACAAAAAAACGACTGCTTCTTTAAGTCTATGTTAATTTCTGAAATGACTTGTAAGCACTGTTAGACACAGTACGTTGCGGCGGTTGGTTTTTCGAGTGTACACACTTCACAACCTCATCCAGGGTGAGGTTCAAATTCGGCAAAGGTGATTTGCCCAAAAACTGGCGAATGCTCATTTGTTAGGACCTTAGAAATGAACTACTACATTGTGCGATAAGATGTGGTAATGTAGCTCTACCTGATGGACATAATGCTTTTCGGGTTGGGGTTAGGAGTTAGGTTTGGGGGTTAGGGCTAGGGGTTAGGGTAGAGTTAGGGCAGCTATTTCTAAATCACTCAAAGTATAGCCGCACATTCTCCATAGCTTTTCTTTTGTATGCAACTACTTGACCTCTGTGGTGAAGTCGGCGGAAACCACGGGCGTGCCACTGCGTCTGTGAATGTTTGTCCTACCACTGCTCTTCCGATTGGGCCGCTCTGGAGCCGTAAGCTTTCATAACTGCTCCCCTACACGTATGTGGCAAGCGTCGGCCGGAGAGACTCGTGCCGCGACATCTATCTCGCCGATTTTTTCCCCATTCATGCGACAAGTTGCGGACCGACCACTGGCGCACGGACGAGGGTAAGTGCTCTCCATTTCGGGTGTGTGGTACCTTCATTGCACTAATCATTGCGATAGAATTGACCAGTTTGAAGAATATCATGAAATGCCGTGCTGACCTTGCGGCGGATGGTGTGAGTTATACGCAGTGCAAGTATCCTTTACCCAAGACAAATGCTAATGGGCGCCTAGGGTTTGGGCAGCGGAGGATCCTGTTTCCGTCCATGGTTGAACCGTCGGACTTGCCGAGTTTTTTACAATGGAGTCAGTATGAATTTTACAAAATCTGCCAATATATCTATGAAGTACGTGGGCCTGTTAGTCATCTGGTGGATTCTAGGTGGAATGCTTAGGAAATCCTGCTTGGACAGTCAACTTACTGTATCACCTTTGGTGGATTCCAGACGTTGCTGTAGGTTGGGCGGGTAAACTTGACCCAAACTTGACTAAACTCGCGTCGCCCGGTGGGGCCTTGTAGCTCTGGTGGTTAGAGCGTTGGCTGTACTAAAGCCTTCTCCTCGCTGTCGTGGTTTCGAATCCCACCGAGGCACCGAGTTTTTCGCAGTTGTGTCAGTATAAACTTGAGTTTAAATAGTGACAGACAATGTCGTGTCCAAACTGTGCATGCACACGTCTTGTGCGATTAATTCGAAAGTCGCGCCTGCGGTAGCGCTTAAATCATCCTGTCAAGAGCTATGAGAACTGATAGAGCCATAAAACATACACCTTTGAGAAAAGATCGACGAGCAGGGCACCAAAGGACTTTTAAGTTGCTGGACCATCCGCGAGGCAAGTCCACAGGTACATAAAACATCAGTTTGTTCCAAGACAAAGTAGACCGAATGCTCGCAGTTTTGATGCACAAGCACAGAAAAAAAAACAGGTCATTTAGCACAAATTATTTGTCTATTGGGGAAAAAACAGACAACAGCCAGGAAAGTTCACTTTTCTCACGGCCTTTGATAACCGTACACGTTTCCTTATTTTCGTCTGTCTAAAGGCAGCGTGAGAAAACTGTCGACAGCAGTGCCACCCAACGAAGCCACACACACACACACAGACGGGCGTACCTGCTTTATACTTTACTCAGTCTGCCGTCTAGAGTACGAGTTTCACAAGCGCGTGCGAATCACAGGGTTTTGACAATGACAGCCGACATCCGAGTTCACCGAAAACTCGCAGAGAAACAGTGCGAGTACTGGATTAAATCCTTCAGGCGGTGTACTTACTATTTCACTTATGCACCTTAGTTGTGTATAGAATAGCAGGTCAGTACAGGCAGGTTTCTGCTGTTCCTTGGGATGGTAGGGTGAGAAAACCTTCGGAAAACGACGGGGGGCCAGGCAGGAAAAATTACGCAATCCCTCCCTCCCCCCTCCAGCTTGCTAAGTGCTTCATTTTGTCTCACGCATCAATCAGCAGGCGCGGCGCCTTATTGAAACACAGACCCCGGGCAAGTGACATATGCGTCTGTTTGAAAAAGCGCCGGTAGCACAAGTAGTTTAGCAGGAGTAATTGTAAACTTCGTACTGCTTCGTGGTCACCTCTGCTTTCATTAGAAACGATTGCAAAACTTGGAGGAAAAAGGGGAATTCATTCGTGCCTTAGAATGAGATTCTGCCGTTTCACAACCATCAATATCGTAATCAGTGCGCATTTAGTGGTCGTTGTCGTTTGCGCTTATGATAAGACGTTCAGTTATATTCAGCCAGGAATGGGCGCACGCCGATCTATTGGCTTCACGAAGCAAACAAGCTCCGTATGGGTGGCAAAGGTCACGAACAGGCAACCAATTACCGGGCCGAAGTCGGCCAAGTCATACTAGCAGTAAGGAGGGACGACAGAGAATGCAGGGACGGTGACTTGCGCAGGGGTTTATAGTGCCAGTAGACTTGCGCTGCACCTACCTACACTCTCTCATTCTCCCCCCACCCGAGCCCGGTGTCAAGACAGAGTCAAGAAGACTGGAGACGAGGGAGGCCGCAGGTGGATGGCTCGGACGGATCCTCGCCTTGGCGCTCCACTGCGCACCCCCTGGTCCACACAACCATGACCAGGATTTTTACCGCCACAACAATGGGGTGATGGCAGTGGTCCAGTTGTGCGACGACTGCCGACAACAAGGACTGCTAGCCCAACCCTTTACTGTTGACATTTGTTATTGCGCATAGATGACGCCCGTCAGAATCCGATATGGCCCCCGTATTTGTCCAGCGCATCTAACATGTGGCCCGCTTGGGGGGCACAGAGACCAGAAATACAGAAATGCGCGCAGACACAGCTGGCGCACACCGATCTATTGGCTTCACAAAGCAAACAAGCTCCGTATGTGTGGCAAAGGTCACGAACAGGCAACCAATTACCAGGCCGAAGTCGGCCAAGTCATTTTAGCAGCGAGGAGGGACGGCAGAGAATGCGGGTAAATTGATACAGTACTGTTTCGGGCTTATTGTGCCTTCATTCAGCCAATCATAACCCTGACCACCAGCAGCTGAGACCAGAAACACAAACATGCTCACAGACGCACCTGGCGCAGTCGGTCCACCACTGAGGCCTACCAGATGGGTCATAAACACTTCATCGAACCGAAGTTCATCAGTGCCTCGCCACCTGTCATTCTCTGTTGCTGCACATCAGGGTATTTATTCAATAAGGAAAGGGCATTCACCGATCTATTGGCCTCCCAAAGCCAACATACTCCGTATGGTTGGCAAAGTTCATCAACAGGCAACTAACTACCGAATCAAATTCGGCCAAGTCATCATAGCAGCTAGGGGGTGACAGTACTGTTTCAGGCTTAAATATATCTAGTGCCTCAAACATTTGCAGCTGTTATGTCCAGCAAAACTTTTCTGGTGGAAGGAGCCTTCAGGTCGTGCAAGATCTCTGGCATTCTGTTTCTGGGCGCTGAATAATGTAACTTCTACTTCCGTTCAGGGAACTAAAATTAATTTAACAAGCCAGTCAACAGGCTTCTAACCAAGAAGCGATAGGACGGACTAGCCAGTAACGCTGGCCTCATCCAAAACCACTGAATAAGTAGGTGTGGGAGGGTTCGACGTTCACGAATATACTCCTAATTTCTCTCTGCCCAAAGCCAAATTCTGCAAATCTTGTTGGTTCGCTAGTCTTAGCTATTAGTATTGACTCTGGAATATAAAATTGCAAAATGCCTTTCAATGGGTGAACGAGGATCGTGATGCATACGTTTGTCTTAGTGTTTTGATATCTACATGTAATCTTCGAAGATACATTTTAATGCTGAGTATGCAATAACACACATCAAATAAACAATTGTTTCTAAGAGTTAAAAGTTTACCTTGAGGCACATGTCGTTAGCAGAATAATAGGCTATATTCAGTAAAGGTGACTTGAAATAAGAATGTATTGGTTAGTCCTCTGCTTGGTCTCCCGTGCTCTTTAAGGAGATTTTGCTCTACCAATCTAAACATTTATATCTTTAGACTGTGCTACCCGGAGACCATCGTCATAAGAATGTCAATCTGTATTTGGACGATGGTCAATCCGAAAAGAAGACGACTTAGTCCTCATGTCTCCAAGTACCCTTGGAATTAATAGAATAAAACAGGCGGGTTCCAAGAAACAGTTCGGAAAAATAAGATGCGATCACTGAAACAAGAGGTTCATGGCCCTTTTACCACATTCCGTGCCGGGGCATTACCTGTTCAGGAAAATTAGCAACGTGGGAAGAATACTGACGGGCCATCAACACATCACTTACAACCCCATGTGATTTCAAGAGCTGCATGTGATCCGGCGGCAGCTAAGCACTATAAATACTTCAGTTTCTATTACAGTAGAATTGCTAACTCATGAAATGTCAACCAAAATTTCGAAATGCGTTCTCGTTTCGAAAAGATAAATTAAGTAGTGTTATAAAACTAATCATGATGCAGCATAAATCTATAATGACCCAATTACCTCAGGGTGTCGGCTTTCGAAAGAACTTATTTTCGGCTGCATGCAAGATCTATACTCCGCAAAAATGACTAATTAATTAGCATGCAATTTTCTCATTGATTTTCGATGCCCTTGAAAATTCGATTATATTTCATGGAAAACATGCATAAAAATATTCATTATTTTACTTATTCGGTAGAAAATCACGTCTTCTTCCAATTTCATCCTCAAAAGAGGAGTATAATTCGGTTTTCAAAAAGTTTCTAATTGTGAGATTTTTTAATACCGTTAAATGGCCGTTCATGAAACGTTATGTATCTGCATTTACGAATGTGGCTTGTAAAGTTAACAATATCGCTCAAATCCACTGCTTAATTTTATGAACCTCGTATGGTCTCCTCTTAACACCGTAGAGAAATGCATGGTTTTCCGTACACGGAAAATATACAGCTTGTAGATTTGAAACCCTGAATGCAAGTGTAACAGCAGGTCGGGTTCAAAATTATTCGGGAATAAGAAAAGTTTTTTAAAACCGAAGTATAGTCTTCTTTTGAGTATGAAATTGGAAGAAGACGTGAATTTCTACCGAATAAGTAAAAGAATGGATATTTTTATGAATGTTTTCCATGAAATATAATTGAATTTTCAAGGGGATCGAAAATCAATGAGAAAATTGCATGCTACTTAGGAAGTCATTTTTTGCGGAGTATAGATCTTGCATGCAGCCGCAAATAAGTTCTTTTGAAAGCCGACACCCTGAGGTAACTGGATCATTATAGATTTATGCTGCATCATGATTAGTTTTATAAACCTGCTTAATTTATCTTTTCGAAACGAGAACGCATTTCGAAATTTTGGTTGACATTTCATGAGTTAGCACATCTACTGTACATATAACTAATCTTAACGATGGATTTCAGTGAAAATGCAAAACGTCAGGCCAATGAACTTCCTGTCCCAGTGGTTGCATCTTTTTCCTAGAAAGCATTGGAACTGATAAACGGAGTGTGGTAAGAAACATGGAAGCCTCCCATCACCTGACAGAAAACGGAACGGGCTTTGCATTATGAGACTAGATTTCCGTCCGCAGGCACCAGTAATCAGTTTAAATAGGCATAATAAGGAATAAGTGCAGTTTCGCAACGAATTTTTGACAGCTACGTCTCATCATGTAAATTACGGCGGGGTATTTCAACAAAGCCTTTCGAGAACTGGGTTTTTGAAATTCAGCATAACATAAGCGTATGAAAAGGATACGCTTTGAAGCAACCGCTTGGTTTCTACAGGAGAGCACCTTTGTTAGGAATTTTGTCCACGTTTTAAGAATGCAATAAAATCAGAGATCAAAGAGTCATCTGCGTGGTAGAAGCCCACTTTTATGAATAAGAGCCGAGGGACTACGGACCTGTCCAGCACTGTAAACATAAAATTATACTACGTACTGTAAAAGAAAAACCTGTAGTTTAAACTGCAAAGGCAGTGTCACTTTCATCAACAAACGTCACAATGAGCTGGGCTTCTTGAATTTATAAAAACACAAAATCCAATCAATAAATATACATTACTATAGGCCACCCAAAATTTTAGTGCATTTTGACCAAAAAGTTGACCACACATATAAAAAAGCCACCAAAAGTTGTTGAAAAAAGAGCCGCATTGTGATTGTACGTCACGCCAGACTAACAATGTCCGTCTTAAAAAACCGAAGTTTTAAGTCAGATAAGAGTTATTCCTGAAACTGAACTTATGATAACCTTTATCGATAAGAGGCGTACGTGATTTATACGTAAATAGAGCAGAAACTATACCTAGTTTTATGGAAACCTACCGAACTCCAAACAATTCCCAGGATATCTGTGAATTCTTTTGCAAGAAGTTGACGTCTTCGTACTATTAGTTTATTCGAAGGGCATTGCTCGATTTGTAGAACAAATTACAATAATGTCGAGTGTAAACGTGCGCTTACCCACCCGAAAGTAACAAAACTGAGCAAAACAACATAGATTTAGAACATTAATCAGGACCATACTCTGCATTCAGAAGCTCTTCGATGAAACAAGGCTCAATAACTTACTTCATTCATAAAAGCAAGCTACCTTATAGATGTGAAGGGATCTTCGAAAACAACTGTTATCTAGAAAAGTGCGAAAATAGTCAATTCGGATAGGTCATGCTTTGCCAGAACTTCATTGTTAAGATATTACTCAGTAAAAATGGCGTACCCAGTCAAATTCACAAAATAGTTATCAATACTCAACATGGACTGCACGCGACGAAATCAAAAAAGATACTCGATAGACTTGAGTGTCAGTACGAGAAAAAATGAAACATGCGGCAATTAACAGAGCCCTCAGTGTTGATTTCTACCGTCAACGCAAACTTGGACACCTCATTGTCTCTCATAGTGTACAGGCAGCACTGGCAGAAGCCAGAGAACTGGTCTTCACATTTACAAAATGGACTGTTTTACTCAATCTCCGCAGTATATATGGAAATTGGCAGAGTTCGCCTCAAGATTGGCTTTACAAAATTGTTTTCTAGAGCACATGTGTGGTGAAGAACATGAAATCTTCCTAAAGTGGTCTGACGTATTCCGCTTTATTTAAAAATCGTAAAACGGATGGCAGACTGTAGCCCATATCCAAGACTGTGGTATGCATGAATATTAAAATATCGACCCTGCCAGCACATGGCCCCTTCATAGTCGGGGCTGGGAAAGGGCTTGGTGGGACCAGAGTCGCCTCTGGACTGAAACATTTTGAAGCGTATTTGCATCGAAAGTTACGTTTCAAAACCATGAATCATAGCTAATTTATCAAAATTGGCTTATACATCATGGAAGAAGCATTCGTTTACGCCCACGGGTCGCAGATAATATCGTGCGTCAACCAATACTGTTTTCATTCTCTTAATAACTGTCTTAGTTAATTTATGTATCTTATGCTAATTGCTTGGGTATTTACCCACAAAGCAGTTCAAGTAGTCAACTTGTATGTCTATTTATGTGCTAGTTAGAGTTGGTGTTCATAGTCCACTTATACAAATTTTTTATCGCTTTTAACTGAAAATTCACAGCAATTATGAAGCGTAATTACTGTGGCTCTCACCAAACCACCATATACAAGCGCATTAAGCGCCAGATGAAGGCATATTATAAGGCCACTGAAGAGCCTGCTTCTGAGGTTCCCTCAACGTCCAAAGCAGTTGGCAATCAATCCCCTGAACGATAAATGTCTATTCTGAGCTCCAAAACTTCTGCCGGCAGGTATTACGTGTGTGCACCTCAGGGGACTCATCATACTGGTCAATATTTTAAAGGAATGCCAAAAGTGGGTGGGAATCTGACGTCCCCTGCGCATTTTTTTCGCTGGTGGTGCCAGGCGGGGCTGTCGTGTTGAATTACCCGCTACAGCCCCTCCTACAGCCCCACCAAGCCCCTTCATAGCCCCCTCTAGCCCCGCCATATTTGAGAGAGTTACGCAGGGCTGGTGCTGGCAGGGTGAATTATAGGTTGACCAAGCACGAAGGCTAGTTGGTCCCCTCACCAAATGGCCATTTTGCGCTAATAAACTTGATCCTCTGCTGTTCTCGCGTACCTCTGAATTTTATGTCGCTGGTGAGGCCAGCCTGGGCTGTCATGTTGAATGCCCCGCCAAAGCCCCTTCATAGCCCCCTCTAACCCCGCCATTTTTGATGGGGCTAGACGGGTCTAGGAGGGGCTGGTGCTGGCAGGGGAATGTCAAATTGTGTACGAATACACGACTTTATTTAAAGGCGGTTCTTGGCTAGGAAAGACACTTTATACTTCTCGCATTTATTATAAACGGCATATTTTTATTCGAGAAACATCGTTATTGCGCGAATTTATACAACTCTATACTGAGCAGCCGTGACTGAATGCACATCAAGTCTGCCAATACACCTTCATTTGTATGTTATCCACTCTTTCTCTTAAAAATTCCTTTTATAATTTAAACGACTTTGTCATGAATATATATAGACATATATGTGTTTTTATGCCGTACAGTTCATTCGTAAGCAAAACACGGTAAATGACATCATGACGATAGTCAAAGACTTTAAACTACACACAAGTTGTGCACACACTAAAATAAAAGCAAAAGCGTTTAAGCCAGTCACGAAGGTTGCATTTTATTTATGCCACATGGCACGAATATTCAGCATAGAGAATTTGTTCTTTGATTCTAACGAAGAAAATTATTTCTGTTGAATATTTTACCATAAAATCTCAAAAGTAAATAATAAGCACCCAACGACGGACTAAACCATGGAATATAACCCATTTAATCATTGTTACGCATCATAAACGTCTATTGTTGCGTCTTTACTTTATTTAATGTAGATAAAATAATAGTAAGCAGCCCTATATAAAGAATTGTCAAAAGACGCTCATGGCGAAGAAACCTCTTCATATCCGAAAGAGCAATTTAAATTGAAAAAATTTGGGCAAACCTTTTCTGAATTAAACTTCTGTGGTAAACTGCTCCGTGACTAATTATGGTGGTCAGCGGTTTCGAATGTCGCGATATACACAAGGTCAACAATGCAAGGTTAACTTTCGTTAAATGAGATTTGCATCGTAAAACAAATAGCTATAAATTATTCTTGTTGTGTATGTAATTTATGAATTAACTAGTTTTAAATAGGCCATTTTTAAAAAGGAGTCATTCAGATGAAGGTAGACGATATGAAATTCGTTTGTCTGTACTTGACAAAAGCCAATAAAATGAATGGACACCAGGAAAGTTAACCGAGATGTAAAAGATGTGGGAGTGTGGATCCGCGAACCGTAGTCATTTCTGTAGGCTCCCTTATACTTTATTGACTTTAAGATTTTAGTAATAGGGCGTACAGAACCCAGGCGTTAGGTCACATAGCGGAAGATTTTACTAGAGCTTAAGAGGCATACCGGGCGACAAAACGCTCTGCAACATAGAGCGACAGCCTGCGTTCCAGAAAGGAAGACGACTAAAAGGTATTAGAAAACTTATCAATGAAAAATTGCAGCAATGTGAAGAAGGATCCACATTGCATGCCCAAATCTCGAAGCAGCCAGTAATTCCTTAAATGATGCTGGAAACGATGTATTAGCCACTTAGGGTAAGTACTTTTGTATCAGGTAGTTATTTTCAGTAAAAACATTCAAGTCTAGCTCTACTTACTTCTCGATTTCAGGCATCGTAGAGGATGACAAAGTCTACCAGAACTTAGACTGATGCCAGCGGCAGTAACTATGTTGGAACCCTAATGATTGCTACTCAACTTCTCTATGGTTTGTTTTCTGAACACGCCTGTAAATCTCGAGTAGGCAATTCGAAAGTTTCCTTTCACTATGCTTTGAAGTTTTAACATAGCCAGGCATTCTGTAGAACTCCAACCCCATAGGGTATGCTTTGTGGTTTTTCATGAAATCTCCTCATTTAGTTCAGTCATTGGCACAATCCTCACTCTGGGGGAGTATGTGGTATGACATCAAGGCTCAAATGTTAAACTCTCTGTTAAGGTAAGAAAATTGTTCAACATACGCAACGATAGATCTTTCATACATAATGTAATCCAGGAATCTGGTAAGGAGTTTAAAAATTCAAAAATGACACTCCTAGTCCTGATGGTAAGAAAAATTGTAAAGGGAATTTATGATTTACAAAATTACATTATTTGCCAAGGGGTATAAAAGAAAGAATTTTGAATATGGTTACTCGTGTCGAAAGCCATTCCGCGATCAAAAAAGGTGGTCTTGGCTTATAAGTATTGATCTCTTAGCAGACTTCAGAGGACAAAGAGGCCAGAGTACATTTAACGAGCTGTAGAGACTAAATGTTATAACTTTATGTTGATATAAGAAATAGCCTGAGCATCATAAATGTTCGTCTCTGATTTCGTAAACTATTTTTATGAGTAATTTGGAAGATAGCCATCTGCTGAATGTCATCGTCGATGCATGGTGCGGGCTAGCAACATGTGTTGCAAAAACCAACTAGGATATTGATAACGCCTTTTCCTTCTTTTCCAGAGGACGGTATAAATTCAACCAGTTATTCATTATGTCAGTTGAGTCAAATTATGAAGGTAAAGCAATGACAATTTCCGAAATGAATGGTATCCTAGGGCGAAGAATCTTCTGCGTCTCGGATATTCCAGTCGCTGACAGCTTTGAACTCCAATAAACGTTCTTGCAATAGTCGGAGATAGCGGCAAATCGCACGAGTTAACTTCAAGCTTAGCGGCTGGATATGTTGTGCATAAAACCTAGATCCTATTGCCGGCACTAAACTCTTTCGCGTACCTCCTTGACCTCTTAACCCTAAGGAAAAGGCAGACGCTGAAAGAAATTTCGATGAGCTAGGCTGAGGTGCTATCAATCATTAACCGGAACAGAGATGCTCTTTCGCAACACAGGACCCAAATACCCTTTCTTAGAGTTTACTATGTCTCCAGCGCATCTGTAGACGTTTGCTGGAACTTGCTTTGCTCACGTGAATTTTATAATGGTAATTTATTATACCGAGCTCGCTGACTCTTAGAGTAATGACGTGCGATGGGTCTCATCATCGGTTCCCTGTTGAGGAAGAATTTTGCTGTCCGTTTCCTAAAATCGATGATGAGTGAAAAGGAATTCTCCCCATGTAATAGACCCAGCGCTCCACAACTTGTTTTTTCTTTGCTTACGAGGTTTTTCAATTTTAACCGGACATCGGCATAATCGCGGTAGGCTGGCGTCACAGAATATGTTAATTTCCATTAATAAGGTATTCATTTAATTGCGTTTTACATATCCCCATAGACTGAGTTCACTTTACTTATCAGCCGATCGCCCTCCATTCACTACAGTATATGGGCATTTTGCGCTGACATAAAGATAAAGTAGAATTGAAGAAGGAGACATGATCGCCGGGGCAAGAGCTTTATTAGCCTGACGTTTCGTATTCCGACTCGAGTCCATAATCAGAGACAAAAAAGTAGAAACGGGTGGTTGTTACACAAGTGCTGAACACTTTTCCCAACACCGGGGTCGGTGCGTCAGATGGTCGAGCAATCATCACGCCAACATCCAAAGCACGCGATGAAATTGCAGCAATTATCGACTTGAATCTCGGCCATCAAGCAATGATCACACCAAGTGCGACGTACCCGGATGAAGGGGGGAGCCGTGACTGTTCATAGGTATGCGGTAGCATGGCAACTGTGTCCTATAAGCACCGCAACCCCTTGTGCAACAACCATCCATTTCTGATTTCTTGTCTCTGATGATGGATTCGAGTAGGAATCCGAAACGTCAGGCTAATAAGTCTCTTGTCCCGGCGATCGTGTCTCCTTCTTCAAGACTACTTCCTGGGACTCGTCTATTAGCTTCTATTAGAAAGTAGAATTGTTCGCAATCGTCTTGCAGATTACGTTTATAGGAAGCCGAAATTCGCCTAAAGATGGGTTAAGTGACTAAACTACTATTGTTAAATCGATCCTAGTGTTGTGTGGGCTCACATAGAAGGCCGCCCGTAGCGGGAGCACAAACAACACCGCGAAGCCCCTTTCATACGTTAAAAGCAGGCGCCATAAACAGATATTTAACGTAAGTAATTATAGCACTTGTCTATACTTGCAAAAGGAATTAATGCTATTGTTATGTTATACGCAATCCACAGATTTGAATTCACATCGAGCACTTTATCTCTGTGGGCCGCAATACAGAAAACCTCAAGAAAATGCTCAATTTCTGATGTAGCTTTTTGCTGGGTTTATGCTGAAAAGGGCAAATCACCTATCCGTCCGAAGTGGACCACGCGATCTCGGGAGCCATATTCTTGCTGTCCTGGCGTTTCAAAAGCAAACAAGCTTCCGTCGTCGGAGGTGAGCGTGGTGTCGCGCTTCACAACATTTACAGGTGGGTGGCAGTGAAGTTTAGACGGGTTGGGATGGGGAAGTCTTGGAGCGTCTTGCCTGGGGACGCTTTGGTGTTCTAACATTAATGGTCAACATCCGCATGCACAGTGGGACTGTGGCGAACGGTGGAGGAAAGGAGGGTGACGGAATGTATTCAGTCTACGTCAGGGGCCGGTAGGCAGATGTTAGGGGCTGTAGTGGACAGCCACAGTGTCTCCGTCGCGCCTCTCGCTAGCGCCTGCACCTACGTCCTAGCGGCAGCCTGCTAGGGCACGCATGTCTGCCCGGCCTCGATTTGTCTCGTTGCAATTCACTGTCTGCACCACGCATATGGTCAATACTCTGCTTGCACCATGCGAGACTTCTCTCTACCCTCGCATGGGCTCGGAGCCAATCAACGCGCTTCCTCTCGCTGATTGATAAGTCAGGCGTAAACAGCCCAGAACACTAGCGTAAACAATCTGCCACGACACTTTTGCAGCAGCGACCTTCGGCGACACACGGTTCGTCGCTCTCGCGGACGCCGCCTCCGCGGCGCCGGACGCATCCTCTTCCGGTTGCCACCTTCCGTACATTATTCTGTACAGAACAAATAAGTCATTTTCCTCTTCAACTGGCGTCCTGCTTCTAACAACTTGGGATATGGCCTGAAGTTGTGGCGCACTGAGCGTACACCATCACCGCTTAGCCGCTACAGGGCTGTCGTTCTTGATTTCATAGACCTTAGCTGTCGTCCAAAGCCTTGCATTCGATTGAAAATTCCGAACTCGTTTACCGAAGCTGACACCTGTTCCAAAACGCCTCATCTACCTCCCTCCCCGCAGCAGAGAGATACCCCCAAACTTGACAAATATAAGAAGAAGATGATGATTAGGCGAATTTTATTTTTTTGCTAGCCGATTTAAACGACTTACGTGATCTAAGAATGCTGTGTGTTAGAAGTGGAGAGCACGAAGGAAAGAACAACGGATTCTGAAATGTTCGTCGTCAGCATAGCAGGCGTCATCATCCAACTACACCCCAACTCCCAGATTGAGAATCGTGAGGTGTAAGCCCGACGTTTTCTGTATGTTTTCCTGCGAAAATTGTTGCTTCTACGCGGCCACCTCTGAGGACTCTTGGGCAATCGCCAATGCAAGCCGTTGAGAGCATGTTCTGCTGTATAGCTCGACAGGTTAAACGTCACGTCCATGCGAGCACGGTCTTTTTTCCTTTATGGAGGCAAGAAACGTATGGCGTTCAGGCCTGCTCCTTTATCTCAACTCGAGAGGGTCAAACCAGTTTCCAGCAGCACGTATTCTGAGCCCCCCATGGCGGCTGTGGTGAGGAAGTGACCACGAATTTATGGGAATCTTCGAGCGTTTCGCCAAGGCAGTCGAAACAATCCAATTATCATTTGTTCTCGAGGCTGCAATTTCTCCCACACCACCGATTAGAAGGACAATGGAATCGAGGGTAGAACATCCGAAGCCGACTTTCATAAAGCCGTTAGTTACAGCCTTCGTAACTTGATATGGAGTACTGTTGTGTGGAAATTTAATCCCACCCATCCTCGCAACGTTGTCCAGAATTCGGTTCAGGTTCCGACAGTGAGATCGACGGTGGTGATGGGAGCATTCACCTAGCCTCAAACAAAACAGAGAACAGGAATGACTGTAGACCTGGGTCACATTTCACTTATGATAAACCCATTCGTCCAATTCTATGACTCTGTGACATGCGAGTACAATTCCGAAATATTATCCACTTTTGACAGTTTTTGCAGGCAAGGACAGACATACTAGCATGGTCATTTCCGCACTGTTTGCTCCCCGATTACGTGCTTCTGAAACTCTCCGTAAATGTAGCGATACCTAGTTAATGCCGTCAACTTACTGCTGACACTGTGGCGTTAATGTAGCGCTGTTCCGCATTCTACAAACTTTTTCATGTATGTTTGATTAGATTATGTCAAGACCGTGCAATTAACTCGGAAATATTTTGCTACGCAACATCCTAACGCACGTATCCGCCTTTATTGAATTTCGGAATGATTTGGATGGCTAATTTTGAATTTACCACTGCTGAACTAGTTGGAAGTCACCTTACGGTGCATCGTGGAGGATACTCCCGTGCTTATCTTGCTCTTGATACTGTTTGACTTTCTTCTTCACTTATGCATGCACCTGGAACTCAAAATTTCGCCTTCATTCGTGACTTGCATGACTAATACTGAATTCGTCACCGCTGAAGTAGTTGAAGTCGCGTTACGGTGCATCGTGGAGGATACTCCCGTGCTCATCTTGCTCTTGAGACTGTTTGGCCTTTCTAGTCCCCTGTGGGCTTCTCCCATAAAACAAATAAATAATGCATATTGACCCAAATGTTAAAAAGTCGACGCCTCAGTGGAACGCGAACCCACGCAGTAAGGGGAAGGCTTTAGTACAGTCAACGCTCTAACCACTTGAGCTAGGAGGCCCCGCCGGACCCAAATGTGATTAAACTCGCGTCCTCCGTGGGGGCCTCGTAGCTAAAGGGGTTAGAGAGCTGGCTGTACTAAGGCCTCCCCCTTACTGCGTGGGTTCGAATCCCATCGAGACGCCGAGTTTTTTACAGTTGGGTCAATATGCATTATTCAAAATCTGTCAAAATATCTATGAAATACATAATGAGCTTTAGCAGTCTTCTGATAGGTATTAATATCTCCCCCTCCCTGGTAATCCATCTTCCACTGAAATAAAACGCCGTAATGTGCCCCATAACTGAACGCGATGTGAGTCGTTGTGGAAAACCTATGACCCATCTCAGCCTGAACCTTCACAATCAGCCCAATTGGTTGGATATGCCAAAGAAAGCAAGAACATTAGTATAACTCTGAGACAAATGCCCATACCAACAAGAGACGGGATCGCAAGTTGCTCCTCTTGTGTTGGCGTGCTGAAGACAATGCGGAACCAAAGATAAATCACGCAAAACTCCAAGGCCGCAGTCATTGTTAATTTCTCCAGACGAAATGAAGTTCTACAAGCCGGTGACGGGCGACGCGCCTACTCCCTGCCTAATATTGTCGAAAAAATACTATTACATTCTATTAAAACGCCTGACTGTGAACTTGCAGCATGAACTTCTCTCAGAGAGCCCCTGTGTGTTACGGAAACGTGAAACGGCCGCAGTTATATCTACAGCATTGCGGTTGCAAAAGTTCGTAATCGACCACTGCACCGCCTTTGACAGGGTGAGTCAAACGGATTCTGAAGATGTATAATGAAATGTGAATGCCTTAACGGGGTTCATGTCGATGATCAGGCAATTTTGCGACGGTATAATAGCGTTCTTCAGGGCGACGGATGCATCTTTGCCGGGGCGGTCTGTTGGAAACGAAGTTGATGCAAAATCTGAAGGTCTGCACCGCCCGCTGCGGTGTTGAGTCATAAACGCGTAACATAAGCGACCTTCAGTCGTCTCTAGTGAGAATCATCTCATGTCATAGACCATTGTTCTAATGTAGGCGAGAAGTCTTTTACCGACAATATTATTGATGCTGAAATGGCCATTACTGACTTATATGACCTCACACGACAGCAATAACGCAGACCCGGACAGTACATCCGGGGTTCGAACCTGAATCATTTGATCTTCGAGCAGTGAGATCGGCTGCGTGAACTGTAATTACTCAGCTTCATGCCTACCCGAAATGTTCACTCCCGTCCTAGAATCAGAATACATACCCCACTCTTATAGAACAATATTGATTTTTTTATAGTATAACGCCAGTATGCGTATTTATCGAAGAAAACACTTCAACCCCGACCGCTAGAGCTAGTCAGGCTTTTGGCAGGCTGCTGTCCTTGATAAAGGATCACCAGACCATTTGCCTCAACATAAAGGTGTACATGCAGAGGGTCGTGATCTTTGAGGTGCTTACTGACGGTCCAGAAAAACCTAGCAAAACAGACAACTCAGTTTCATCTAGACATTCTCTGTTGAATATTGAATGCGTAGTGGCCGAGAGGGTTTCGAACACTGGCGTTCTCAGCGTCTTTGAACTGTGTAGGTAGAGCCAACTGTGATAGATCGACCAGATCATGAGAGTCTTAAGCAAAAGCGACTTTGTCGTGGTAGCGTTACAAATGATGCTCCCCTCCCCCCCCCCCAAAGGGGTCCAAAGGCTACGACAAAGATTAAGCATATGCACAGAATAAGTGAATGCCAACTAATAAGAAGCAGAGGCAATCGCTGGAACAAAGGCTTTATTCGCCTGACATTTCGAATTCTCGCTTGAACCCATCATCAGAGATTGTGTCCGAAGCAGGTCACTGTCTCTGAGGATGGCTTTAATCGAGGGTCCGAAAAGTCAGGCGAGTAAAGCCCTTGTTTCAGCGGTCGCTTCTACTTCTTGTCAGCTAGTTCCTGAAACTCGCATCTTCGCTTGTGCCGCCAAAATGTCAACTGTTGTTTAATAAATTCGCTAGCGCTGTAACACTCTTGCTTTACTGGCAGACGTATGCATTTAGTCTGCCAATACTTTTAATATATTTTTAAGACCTGACTGTTTTCGCGCCGGACACTTTTTAAAATCGAACTTTCCTCTTATTAGAGAGTGACGTGTAGAATGTGCAGAACAGTGAACCAATGTGGACATTTCAGCTGTGCTGACCTCTAGGGGACGTAGAGGTCAGCGGATGTCATCCTGCCGACGAAAGACCGACCCGAAATTCTGCAGGACAACACGTTCTTTGAGGAATATAGCAGGCAGTTCTCCGTAGTCTTTCCTTATCCCGCGCATATACTTAATCTTTACCAAGTTTACATTGTAAGGCATTTCCGAGTGAATCAGATCAACGGAGAAACCCTTGTGCAGATTCGACCAGCAGGCCGACCCACCGTCAAATCCATTGCAGTCGTCTTTCAACCCAGTCGCAAAAAAAACAGGCCAAGACGAATTGGCAGATACGCAAAACTAGACCCCCTAGGACTATCCTCACCAGTGTCCAAAACCCACTCACATGCTTACACTTACATACCCGCAGGAATAAGGTTTTTCCTTCGCCAGGCTAAGTCCCAATCCGTCTCCTAGTTAAGGTCCACCACCCAGGGATGGGGCGAGGGGTAAGTAATTCCTGACTCTCCCTCAACATTAAAGTGCGTAACTTGCCTTACACGTTGTTTTTTGCGACGTTATTGTAACCAAAAGGGAGTTCAAAGGCGCTCGCCTACCTTTCACTTAATAAATCTGATCTGATCATTCTAGCCTTGAAATTTTGTTCCTAAAACAGGAAGGAGTTGCCGGTGACTGCCGCGCGACAGTAGGAAATACTTTAACAGGCGTGTTGGCCGGCGAGAGTAGGACACTTTACCTGCTTGAAAAGATACGAATATGTCGAAAATACGTCCGTCAGCCAGACGTGATTTCCGTCTGTCGATGGCGCAGTCGAGCTTCCTTTTGGTGGCCCAACCCCGGTCTCACGTTGCAATGCCGAGCCTCTCGCGACTACTTGTACGTGCGCACGAAGTTCAGGCTGGTTATCAGCCAATGCCGGCTGTCCAAACTGGCCAATCATCTTCGCAGCTGACTCAGGCATGATCTCATTGGAGGGGCTTGACGACGGCACCACTACCCCACGCCAGCGGAGTCGGACGTGCCCTCGTCCGACTGCCAACTTCTACCAACTTCTTCTCCAAAACAACCTCCCAAATGGCGTCCCACTTCTACTCTTCCTGTTCGGAACTGGGCCCTAAATGTCGTAGTGACTGGGGTCCGGCTGTGGCTTAAGGCGCCGCGATATCCTCACGTAACCATATCTCGGCCATTATTTCAGGCGAATATTTTAACGACTTTGCAGATCCTCCCATAGCTGAATGGCAAGCAACCCTACTGTTTACGCTTACGCAAAATGCCTATAAAACCACAAACTCCTGGATTTTGCACGACTTAAGGACTTCCGTTGGGGTCGCCACTGGCGCACGTAAGCACTAGACAAAGCACATGACCTTGGGTGTGATTGACGTACAGGGTCAGATGTGGTTATGTAGCCACACATAAGGTAAGCAAACCCCAGTCACCTGTAGTACGGGACCAGCGGTAATAGGGGTCGTTAAACATGGGGCCGGTGAACGCGCAGGTGGTAAGGCCAATTAATTGTATGCAAAAGAAAGGCTATTGGGAATGCGCGGTTGTACTTTGAGTGGTTGAGAAATAGTTGCCCTAACCCCCAACCACAACCCCTAACCCTTGACCCTGACCTCTAACCCTAACCGTAACCTTGACCGCAGCCCTAAAACCTAGCCCAGAAACATCCAACGCGAAAGTTAGGAGAAAACGACATTCCGAAACTCAAGAAGGACCACCGGCATTTTCCAAAAAAGGTAGACACGGCAACAAAGGAACAAGGTCGCCAAAAGAACACACACCTCAACGCACAGCAACACTGCGCCAACGCAATCACATCAACACAAAATACTCAAGTAGGTTAGCACTATTGTGTCCATCAGGTGCGACCACATAACCGCATCTTACCACGTAAGGCCCTCACCGCCAGTGCAGTCAGCCTAAGGCAGACGACAGCAAGCCTGAAAGCTGACAAAAAAGTTGTCCGAAGTAAACCTGCCGCGGTGAGTTTGGTGACAGTACTATCATGAACCCAATTGAGTCTCGGAGCGACGTTAATACTCTCTATAAAACTTCCACCTTCTTATATCCAGGCTTGAAACCAGTACTCAGATGCGTACTCGAGTCTGCTTTAATTCCCCTGAAGCGTCCCGTCATCCGACTGTGCCAACCAGCGTTTAGTGACTCATCACGCATCTCAATGCTACTACTGCTGCCGTTGAATGCTCAGGTCTCGTCATTGTGCGTTCATTATCTTTGAATCTGGCCTCACATATATATCAGAGTTTGCACCGATGAGTGTGGCCCCGAAGCATGCTTTTGACAGTCGGCCATAAATTAATTCGAAGTGGTTGACAAGTGATCTCGACGACCATTCGCGCAAATTAACCCAAACTGCATCCGGAAGTATGGTTATAAATAAGAACACAAGGAAAATTACAAGACAGACCAAAATGTTGCATACCAGACTTCCAAGTGACTCGATATTCACGCAGCTACGTGCGCTACCGGTCAAATGAAACCCTCGCGTCCCATCAGCACGGAACAAGTATTGCTCGTTTAGACTTAATGGGAAATTTTAGGCATAAATGGTAGAGACGAGTACGAAATTCGGTCTTATCCGATAGGCGTTCAGTACTTGACATCCATGCAACAGATGATTGGAAAAAAACTTGTGTTTAAATAAAAATTATTGGATAAATGTTTGTTTATAGATTCGAATCAGTAGCTCCGCCCTGATGGTCCACCCAGTCTACTAATAGTATCCATTTATGTGAAGAAGGAGACACGATCGTTGGCTCAAGAGCTTTATTTGCTCGACGTTACGGATTCCTTATCGAACACATCATCATTCACTATTGCATCTGACGATGGGTTCGATCAGGAATCCGTAATGTCAGGCGAATAAAGCTCTTGTTCCAGAGATCGTGTCTTCTCATTCACGACTACTTCCTGGGACACGTCTCTTCGCATCTGTTGGCAGTATCCGCTTAGTTTGTGTCGAAAAAGAATACAATGAGGAGGATTTTTATCACCTACACGCTTCGGAGAGTTGTAGAACAAAGTTCACATAAACAGGCGTCACGTAACCATCGTATTGTGACGTTAAATAAGCAGTGGAAGAAACATTGTTTACAAGGACAAGCCAGAATAAAGTGGGCATTTTAGACCAATTGTGTGCGAGTCCTTGTCCCAAAGGCAAAGCATTACTTTGACAAACAGCTGACAGTTTGACCGTAGTACCTGACGATATTCACTATGTGCTCCACATCAAGAT
Source organism: Spirometra erinaceieuropaei (assembly GCA_902702965.1). Lineage (NCBI taxonomy): Eukaryota > Metazoa > Platyhelminthes > Cestoda > Diphyllobothriidea > Diphyllobothriidae > Spirometra > Spirometra erinaceieuropaei. The sequence continues at coordinate 1,007,229 of CACRXP010000155.1, forward strand.
GGAACAGACACACTGACATGCGCATGAATTAGTTGATAGTGCGAACAGACTCGCACAGCATCTACCTCACATCTCCTCCTGCCTACCTTGACCTGGTATCAAGACATGGTCAGGAAGACCGGAGCTGAGGGAGAGCGCGGGTGGCTGGCGCGGCCGGAACCGCACCTAGGCGTACTACCACACTCCCTTGGTTCACAAAAAATACTTGACGAGGAATTTAACCAACAGCACCACAACGGGTCAGAAAGGATGGCGAGTGACTGGGCAACCATGCTCACGACCAGTATACCCAGCAGCAGCTCAAACGCATCTACCGGAAGGACACCAGGTGCCAGAGAATTGACAGTGCACACCAGGCTGCCACAGCCACGGTTTGCTGATCATAGCATAGCAGATGCCTGAATACCCTGATCAAACTAACCTAGACTATACTACGCACAGTTACTGAAAGTGTTTCACTTCACGTAAATAATCTCGAGGTGCTGTTCAGAAGCGCCAGAGTTGGCCTCTAGCCAACCGATTAATGGCTTGCGGTGATAACGACATCAACGTCTACTGCTATCGACAAGTCCTTAAATCATTGGCTGTGGCAACTTCAAGCGTGTTGGGCCGACTTTCCAGAGAATGAAATAAGTCCAGTTGTCGAATTTCGGCACCCAAGTTCAATGGGAGGGAGGACGGGGAACCGCCTACAATAAAACGAGGATTAAATGTAGTTCCTGTTTTAAGTGGTGCAGAAGAATGCACACGGTGAGGAAGGGCATGGGAGTTGGAAGGCACATTGTTGAGCTCATTCGATGAGTATGATCGCCATCTCCAGTGCCGAGAACGAGGCGCAAACTGAACAGGTCATGAAGAAGGAGACACGATCGCTGGGATACGAGCTTTACTAACCTGACGATTCGGATTCCTGTTCGAACCCATCATCGGAGACAAAATCAGATACGGGTGCTTCATGCACAAGGGGCTGCAGTATTTATAGGACGCGATTGCCATGCTACCGCATGCCTACGAAAATTCACGGCCCACCCCCTTAATCAGGGATCGTTGCACTTGGTGTGGTGACTGTTTGATGGTGGACATTCGCGTCGTTAATTGCTGCAATTTCATCACGTGTGTTGGTTGTTGGTGTGATGATTGGTCGACCATCTGACCCACCGATCCTGGCGTTGGAAAAAGTGTTCACCTGTGCGCTCCCCGCGTGGCTAATTATTCCGCCTAGGCGAGGTCTCAGCACCGAATATGGAAGGGGAAGATCATTGCACTTGTTAATAGACTGGGGGCCAGTAAACCATGACTCAAGCAGCTCCCAGCACACGCGGTTGTCATCTCTTGCGAGAATTTCGGCATGGACAAATTTGAATGTGTGGCCGGATCTCGTCGAATGAGCCGCAACTTGGGAGTTGGCGTCATTTCTGCGCACCGCTGCAGCGTGTTCAGTCATTCGCGTTCGGAGCTGTCTTCCAGTTTCTCCGACGTAGTTGCTTCGCCTGCAAATGCACCTGATCCGATAAACTACTCCAGGCGTTTCTAGCTGTGGCAGTGGGTCTTTTGGTTTCATTACCTAACGCCTGATGGTTGCCTCCGGTCTGTGTGCAACTCTAAGCCTAAGTGGTGCGAGAAGGCGGCTGACAGCTTTCAAAACGCTCTTGACATACGGAGGTGCCCGGCAAGATTTGGTGTCCGTGCGGTTAGGTCTCTCGTCCTTTTTGCGGATGCACCGGTTAACGAAGTTGCGCGGGTAGCCATTGGCTTTGAAGATCCGCCGGCAATCTTGTCTTCCGGGTCTCTGCAGTGCGTTTCGACACGCCGACAGAGTGTCCTTACACAATTGCGTTTGTGGCTGATTGGGTGGTCGCTGTTTAAATCCGTTAGTTGCATCGTATTCGTTGCTTTCCTGAGCACTTTGTTCTTTAGTCCATCACAATCTTTGAGGCATACGACGACATTCTGAAAGGCCAGCTGGTTGTTCTCGTCCTCCTCTATCGTAAATTGTATGTCCGGGGAGACCGCATTCAGCTGTTGCTTGAATGCCAGTAATTGATCCCGGTCGATAACGGCGAAGGTATCATCCACATACCGGGCCCAGAACTTCGGTCTGTGTTGTTGGAAGACCGGCGATTCTCGGCGTTCCAGGACCGCCTCGGCGATGAATCCCGAAATCGGCGAACCCATTTGTGCGTCCTTCACCTGTTTGTAGATTGCCCCGTAGAACGTGAAGTACGTCCTGAGACAGAACTTCAGGAGTTTAATGACTTGGGCGTGTCCAAGACGATTCTCCGTTTCATCGTATTTGCTTTGTAGAAGCAGCTCGATTGTCTCAATAGCCAAGTCCTCGGGAATAGAAGTAAAAGGGCATGTAACATCAAAAGATACCATGACCTCATTTGGATGGAGGCTCGCCCAGATGAGTTTCTCTAGACAGTGCATTAGGGTACAGGAAAGTAATGTTTTTTCCAGTGGTCTAACTTGGAGTGATATTTATTAGGATTTTATATCAGCTCCGAATACGTCCTACGTAACCGACAACTTTCCCACTAATGACTCCTCATTCATCAGCACGACCAAGGCTACTAGCCTCACCACCCCAACCGATTCTTCAGCCCCGAACCTATTCTACCCACACTGCCACCGCACACGCGCATCTACCTGGTCGGTCATTTGCGAATCCATCGCATAGAAACCGGCGAACCGGTACCGGGGGCACCAATACACGTCCACCGCGCCCGCTTCACCTGTCCATACTGTGAAATCTCACCCACCGCATGAACCGAGTTGGCCACATGAAACTTCATTAAACCTGCGATAACGATAGTTCGACTGTCGTTGCCGACGATGACCACCGTATGCTCCACGGCAAGGTGAGAGCAAGGACGGTGATTTTTGCGCGAATTAGTTTATAGTGATAGTAGACTTGCGCGGAGTCTACCGCACTCTCCCCTCCCCCCCCCCTACCTGGGCTTGGTATCACGACAGAGTCAAGAAGATCCGGGAGGCCGCAGGTTAATGGCACGGTCGAGTCCTGCACCTTGGCGCTCCACTCCACATCCTCTGGCCCACACAGCAAATCACCAGGCTCTTGACCAACAACAACAGTGGATGGACGGCAGGGCACCAACGCGCGCGACGTACATCGACAACTTGGTCTGCCATCGCACCCACGAAGTGTTGGCATTTGTTATGGTGTGCAGTCCGATAACGCCTGCCAGAATCCGATATAACACGCATGTTGGTCCAGTGCATCTACCACGAGGCTCGTTTGCTGCGCCTATGCGTGTACTACTGTGTGTGGACAGTCCTGCGTTAAACCATCGCAGACACACATTTCCACATGCATTGTGCATGCACCTCTCCAAAATCCCACATCCCTGCCATCTGTCAATTACGGTGAATGATCGATCTCATGAAACGTTGGCGAAAATTCTCAAAAGCGTTTTGAATTTGGAACGATTACTAAGGTGGGATTGTAATAATGATTATTACGTGACATAAACCTATACTATTTCGGACCTGCCAGTATGTCAGCTTTTGAATGCACTTCTTTTCATCCTTCTACAGAATGCATATTCGGTAAAACTGACTACTTAATTAGTATGTATTTTCACACTGATTTTCGATAGTCTAATAAATTCAAATATATTTTATAGAAAACATGCACGCATAAAAATGCGTTTATCTTACTTGTTTGGAAGGACACCACATTTTCTCTACATTTTATACCCTAAGACAGATTATCTTTCATTCTTAAAAAAGTTTTTAATTATGAAATTTTTAAGACCGTGCGATGTCCATTCCTACAGCATCGTACATATCAGTTTATCAGTGCTCCCTATGAAGTGTACAACATAGTTCGCATCCATTGCAAAATTTTGTGAACTCTGTATGATATATTTTTAAAGGCATAGAGGAATATGTGATTTTCCTCACGCAGAAAGTATACACTCTGTAGAATGAATTCGCTAAACCCTAGTAAACCCTCCGATCTGGCTCAAAATTATTCGGAAATTGGGAAACTTTTCGAAACCTAAAGACACACTTTATTAGGGTATAAAATGAGAACAAAGTATTATTTCTTACCAAAGGAGTAAACAGGCGCATATTTTTATGCATATTTTCTATAAAATATATTTAAATTTATATGCCATCGAAAATCAGTGCGAAAAATGCATACTACTTAAGTAGTCAAATTCTTGCCGAGTGTGGTTTCCACAGGAGGAGGAAAAGAAATGCATTAAATAGCCGACATCATGGCAAGTCCGAAATACCTTAGGACTATGCCCCATAAAAATCAGTTTGACAATCCCACCTAAGTAATCCCTCCTAATTAAAAACGCATTTGAGCATTCCGGCCAACATTTCATGAGATCGGTCACGCACTGTAAATGGGCAGTAAACTTTTCACGGCCATTCTCCCTGTGGCTCCTCTGATGCGTGTGAAATCCGATCGCTATCCTCCTCGTGTCTGTAGTGCTGTTGTATGCGCCTGAGGGGCCAGGTCGCCCATGTGGCGAGCACAGACGCACTCTCTAGCCCTGCCAGCCAATGCGCGTACTCCAGGCACCAGACATCTGACCGGCTCGGACGATTGATTGATGCCTGTGAATGGGAAGAGAGGGTGAGAGTGAGGTCGAGGTCTCGGCGCACTTTTCCCGCTATAAACAATCTGACGCGCTTGAGGTTATCACGGTATGCTAAAAGCCAGGACTTGGAAAGTTGCCAACTAACGGGACAAGTTGGACACCACAGTCTGCCCAGTGTGAGGTTGTGCGTAGTGACGGACTGGTGAAATGAGAGTCAGGCTGCGATGGCTTCTTCCTAATATGACTTTTATGACACTTCCACTCCGAGGGATCAGGACCGGGTGTGATGGCACCCCTAAAGGTGGCTCTGAACGCACCAGCCGCCCCCATTCTCCCACGTCCACAGTTTTTTGTCTTGGTCATGACACGGGACCCAGGTGAGGGAAGAGAGAGAGTGTGGTAGACGCTGCGCAAGCCTACTCTCATTATAAACTAATCCACGCGAATGTTGCTTTCCCTGATCTCACTTTTCTGTGGCGCACACGGTGCACAACGGCGACATCGACGGTCAAACCGTCATCTCCGCTCCGCAGGGAACATTTGTATTTGTATATAAACTGGGTCTTGTTTTTAGATTTTGATATTAATTTTGTTTTCTAATTTGGGTCTAACAAAATGAGAAACTTAACAATTGATGATGATCACTTTGGAGATTGTATATTGCATGCATTTAGCATGGGAAACAACTGAACAACAGCCACCAAGACAATCGTCATTGTTTGTCCAAATGCACAGCTTTATGTCCGTAAAGGCCAGCGTTGGTTCCCGAAATTCCGACCGGGTGATTTCGTACCTCTGCGGTGCCCATCGTCAGAGAAGCCCGACGAATGTGGATCATGAACTTTTGCGCGCGACAGTTGAGCCGGGTCGTCGCCAGACCATTGAGAAATTATCAAAAATAATTTTCGTGGTCTAACTCTCAGGTGCACCTTCAACAGATAGGGAAGGCCAGCAAATTAGGACTTTGCGTCCCACGCCAGCTTTAGATAGAAAATGAAGGCCAGCGTTCCGCAATCTGCACCTTCTTGTTAAGAAGACAGGGGGGAACCATTTCTTCGCTAGTGATATATTTACGAGGAAAATGAAGTGAGCACCGGATCGAGGGACTTGTTTGACTGACGTCCCATAAGAGCTAAGGCCGCTCTCCATTATCAAAGCGTCTAGTGAAAAATCTATCAGAATTTTGAATAGACGGCCGGATTAGTTGGCCTTCGGCTGATCGATTTTTTTTCTTTCGCGGTCTTGGCCTAATGACCGTCGCCTGCGAGTGTTGGTGGCATCCTGCATTGCGTGTCGTCACCTCAATTGGGGTTAGTTGCGTTTGCGTCCCCTTTTGGGTGAATTGGTCGACAGACCGCGTTTGCTCGGTGGTCTTAGGCTCCGTATGACTGTCTTGCCTTCGTCACGGCGCATGTAGTGACGTAGGACTTTATAGGCCTAAGGAAGGTCTGGATGCCTGTTGGTGGAGTTGTCATCTGAGTACCAGCCTCAAGTGTGAGACGCTCTGTCCTTGAGGTGCCCCTGCCTAAGACGACTGCTCCGTGAAAATCAAAACTGTAACCAGTTTCCCCGATGTGAGTCGCAAGTTGTGGGTTTGGATTTAGTTTCCGAGTTGCCAGTTTGTACTCATGTAGGCGGGTCGGCAATTTCCGTCCGGTTTCCCCAAGGTAGCTGCAGTCTCCACCGTTACAACGTATTTGATAGACAACTGCTGAGGTTTCAGTGGGAGCAGTATGTCTTTGGGTTGCATCAAACGGCGAATATCAACCCGGATCTCTTACTTTTGAAAAACTGAGATATATATAAGCGCGAACACCAATGGCTTTCCACAGGTCAGACACCTGTTCTTACGTAGAATTCAGGAAAGCCTAGCGGAGAGAGACATTGGCTACCACGAACTTTAGGTGCGGTGCTGAACGGAAGGAGAATGTGGACGCCAGTCGGAAGGATCATGTACGCGGTACAGAACAAGTGGAGAGGGGATTGAAAGGAGACGGTAGTCGGAGAAAAGTGCCTCTGGCACCGGCGCAGCAGACACCAAGTGTGACAGGCGATGCGTCAAAGCGTCTTACGACAGACCACGCTTGACTCGACCTTGAATCTGATTGGTTCGTTGGAAAGCCGATTAGGCGAAAGGCAGACAGTCCTGGTGCGCATGTGCACACACTCGCGAGAGGCCCAGCGTGAAGACAGACGCTCAAGGTAGGGTCGCTACAGACAAACCTCCACTGTAAGCAGTTCGAACTTTTGAAACAAACTCTTGCCAGTAAACATCCAGTGGTAACCGCTGGAAAAGGTGTCATTCTGCAGCATGAAAACGCAAGACCGCATTCGCCGACAGACTCAGAACGAGATTTGCGAGCCAGGATGGAATTTTTGCCACATCTAGCCTATTCACTTGACTGCGCAGCAACTGATTATCATTTGTCCTGATCTCTGCAGAAAAGCTTACGAAATATTTAAAAGTTTAAAACTGTGCTCCCAGAGGGGATATTGGAAACGTAATTTCAAGATTAACAACGATGACTGATAGCGATGGCGACTATTTAACTGACTTAAGAATAAAGTGTTCTCCGCCAAACGGTTTTGCAGCTTTTACATTTCCGCAGAAAGTAATCGCTAAATTACAGTTAATCAGTCTTTTTAAAACCCACGGACATAGATTGAAATTTGACATGAATATTTGAACCGGTGTCCATTTGCCACAATATGATAACTGCATCATATGCGTAAACTGCCAACAGGTAGCCAGGAGTATATAAATAGGTTGCATGACTTCAGTTGAGCTCGGTTTTATTAAGGGAAAGGCAGACGAACGCTTTTGAACTCCCTATTAGTAACGATAACGTCGCAAAAAACAATGAGCAAGGGAAGTGTGAAAGAAGAATAGGTAATTAATTACACACAACAAGCATGTAGCTCTTGTATGAATAAGTCAGTGTATGTATGTTTTGCTGGAATTGTGAATATTCGGAACGCGTTACCGAAATGCTCCAAAGTAACATGGAAACGGACGCCTATGCTTCAGGCAGAGAACATTGGTTCGTGTGTGGACGTTCAATGAAGAGATGCAGCCGAAAAGTTATAAAACAGTGTTACTGAAGCATAGGGAGTAGTGTAGTTTGCAACGTGTAGTTTTCCGGGCGGCTCAAGGGGACAATTTTTAGTTTCTGACACCATACTTGACAGCACGTGTACTAAAAGCTCAGGCACATGTTATGCCGATATTCGGACACTGCATGACACGGCTGAAAGGGATTTGGCTCCTTGCTGGGTCCCCCAGCGTTCCCCGTGTGTTATCTGGTAGATACTCCATTTTTGAAATTGGAGTTCTTTAAATTCCTCGCAAATACATGGCTAACTAAGAGTAAATCAGTCTACTTGAAATTTATAGACTCAGGCTGAAGCTTAATAAGAATCTTTGGGCCGAAATCCATCATCCAGAGCGGAATAACCGCGGGGAACGCTGAGGGACCCATTAATGAGCCGAACCCCTCGCAGCTTTGTCATGTAGCGACAAAATACCAAGGAAACACGTGTCTGGGCTTTTAGCTAGTACCTGTGCACTCAGGTATGGCTTTACCTAACAACCTAGGTGGACACTTTCCTTGTCATTTACTTCAGGGTACGCGGAACTGCCTCGAGACGGTGGAAGCAGTAACTTATAAAGTTACCAGCTGGCTAACCAACTCGGCCTTCCTATCGTTTAATGTCATCCGAGAGCCGCTCCTTTCTTCGAGACTAGTGCTCAGGGGGAAGGGCAAGTTAAGACCTATTAACCACCTATCACAGGTCCATCGGCAGTTGTCTCGGGACACAACTGTTGTTTAAACACGATGACAATGGGTAGATTCTTCACGAGTCTGATTCACAGAAAACGGAGTCAAATGCTTTCTGTATCTGAGTACGTACGGGCGGCTGAGGGGCAGATGTGCGCATGTGTCAGAGCAAATGTGGCCAGGGGCGAAGCTGATGGCTACGTTGTGCATTTAGGTGCAATTAGCTGGTGTTGATAAAGGGCTGACATTAAAAAACCTCTCGGGAAGCCATCATGAGTATCCAATCAGAATAGGGTGGGCAGGGAACCGTGTGCGGACCTCCTACTGCAAAGAGCAAACGTTGGGCGCGCTGAAGCCTTAAGCCCAGCTGCCACTTGAGCGTGCGTCACAACGAAAGTGTCACCAGTGCTTGACGAGGTGGTTCGTGTTTTTGAACCAGACCGAAGACATTCGACGTGATTGTAGCGTGGACTGGGAGTGTTGGATGTGGGCATGCCGTTATAACCTAAAGAACGCAATGCAGTACGGCCTTGGTTTGTGACAGACCTCTTCAAAATCGCCGCTTCCTCGCAGGCATAAACATCAGATCACGGTTTCTGCTAGTCCGTGTGGGCCCATTTGCATGAACTGAAAAGAAAAGGAAATTCCCTCTGAATAACTTCATCGATAGACAGTCCTTAAGTGAAACAACTGAATGTTAGATTTTACGGCAAAGATTAAGTACGTGCGCAAGGCAATAGTATGCCTACTGTTATTTAACAAATTCGCCGGTGGACATATGCCTTTCATCTACTCTCATATCGAGATGTCCTGTACAAGATAGGCTTACGTGACAGCCTTAATGACGTTACTGTCTTAATAGAAACAGAAATTGACAGGCTAAATAACCTGTTTGTTAGTCAGCTTTTACCCTCTTCTTCCTCCCTCATTTTTTCCCTTCTTCTGCTGAAATTCGGAAGAATCTTAAGCGTCTCACCGGACACTGATTAAGACTCCTTAAATAAAAAGTTTATCTTTGGTTACAATGACCCTCACCTCCCCTCAAATGACATTTCCTATTACCACGTGCCTTCCAACCCGTGTCTGTGGCCATGGTAGAGAAACATCTTAAAAAGGTCCGTGAATCAACAGCTGCCGGACCGGATGGTGTCTCGCTTTTCTCCTTAAATCTTGTTGTTATCAGATAGACCCTACTTTAACGCACCTTATTAACATGTTTTTCATGGAGTCCAGGATTACCGACGCCTGGTGTACAGTAAGAATCACTCCCATCCCTTAAAAAACCACTAATTTTGGTGCTAAATCTTTTCACCCAATAGCCTGGTTTTACGCACTACTAAAGCTTGCTGAAAGATTTGCCCTAGATATTGTAAAGCCTTTTTCTTCCAGTTTTTCCGACCCTTTACAATTTGCATATAAAGCAAAACACAGTACTTTAGATTCTGTTGCTCTTGTGGTCCACTCTGCTCTAAAAGAATTAGACAAGGGTTGCCGCGAGTACGCATGCGCCTTTCTTGACTACTACTCCGCCTTCATTACCGTCCTGCACCCTTTTTGTCCTTAAAAAGACATCCGCGCGCGGCTCTCCAGGATAGGTCGTCTCTTAGCTTAGCGATTATTTTACTTCCTGCACTCAGTTTGTCCAATCTGGCAAGCGGAAATCTATTGTCCTTCCCAATGACTGCGGAGTTCTTCAAGATTCCATTCTATCCCCTCACCTCTTCTCCCTACACACCAATGATCTAAGATCCCCTAACGACCACCTTTTGATAAAGTATGCGGATGATGTGGTTATTGGGCACCCTCTCAAAAATCGGACTCACCTCCAGTCTCTAGAGGATGGCGCAAATCATGTCCTAGTATGGTCGGAGGAAAATGGTCTCTTACTTAACAAGCAAAAATCGATTCAGTGTATTTTCGATTGCGGCCCTCTCCTTGTCCTCAATCCTCTGACATCCTTCCTAACGAGGTATCCACTTTCAGGTACCTCGGCGTTACTTTGTCCTCAAATCTTTCATTTTCCCTCCATGTTGAGTCATTATTTACAAAAGTTCTCAGACTTCTTTATTACATTCGTCGTTTACGTTCCTGCCACACACCTCAACCCTTAAACTGGCGATTCATCGATGCCTGCATTCTTCCTCTTAACCTATACTGCTCTCCTGTAACTTTTCCTGCTTTGCTCAAAAGGACCCTTTAATTTTAAAACGAGTACTCTGAATGCTCTCTTCTACCGCTGGCGTTTCTTATCTTTTTTAGTCGACACTATCCTACAACGACATTTCAATACGGTCAAGAAATCTGCTGGTCGGATTATAGATGACGTTGTCCATCCCTTGCATTCTGATCTTATATCTGTGAAGTCATCCCGCCGGATGCGCCGCGGCTTCCGACTTATGTCCTGTCGCACATCGGCTTCGCGAGCTTCTGTATTGCCATTCCTGGCTCGCTATCTTGTGTGTAAGAAGATAGAAATACAGAAGCTGAGACTTGAGCTGTCCTCATAATAGTCGTTCCTTTCGTGTTAAACATTTTGATTCGGAAATAATCTATTAACTTATTTACTGCCCATAGTGAATGAAGCCAGCTGAAAATTTCTGGTTTATAATTATAAATAAAGCGAATCTCTCTCTCTCTATCATCTATCCATCTCTCAGTCACTTCTCTATCTCTCTATCACCTCTCCCTCTCTCTCTCTCTCTCTCTCTCTCTCTCTCTACCCGACTACTCTCGCGCCGAACGTTTTTTTTGAGTGAGTGGGGCATGCAGAACAGTAAGCCAATGTGGACATTTCAGCTGTACGGGCTTATCGGGCGGCACAGGTCGGCGAATGTCATCATTCCGATAAAGGGTCGACCAGAAACGCTGCAGAACAACACCTTTTTTAAAAAAATCTACTAGGCAGTTCTCCACAGTTCTTACTTACCCCGCGCATATACCTTGTCCTTCCCCGTTTTCAAGCTAAAACGACTATTCGTATCCTCCACCGACCAAACTTCGGCCTCTTATCCCTCAGACTGAACGACAACGCTCATTACAGCAAAGTTTGGACATTAGTTCACGTGACTGTGACCGCCCACATGCCCCTTCCACGTCTTGCCCATTAGTTTGATTGACCTTAAAAAGGGAGGAGCCTGCGGCCTGACCTTAAATGCGAACTGAAGGCCCACACGTCGCGGATAAGATAGGAGCAGCATTTTTAGTCGCTCATTGTATCCAGCGACGCCAGTTGGGGGGTCAAGCCTCCAAATAAAATCGAAAGAAAGAACTAGGGCCGGACAAAGAAACGCTCTCCCGCTTTGTTCTGAAATAACCGATACGCCCGAGGTCACGATCGTCTGGGTAGAGCAGAACTTAGAAACTGTCGCGCCGTGCTGTTAAGTTGAGGGAAGTGAAATTCATCTGGAGTCTCGTGTTCGCTTCCACTCAGTCGAGGGGCCGTGAACAGCCGGGTGACGCTTACCATAGCGCAGGCACCGATCCCAATAAGTACCTCAACGCTCAAATCACGGATGTTGCATCCAGTTGGCCAACTTTTCGAATTCTCCACGCCCTCTTCGCAAGTGCTTCTACTTTTAACTCCCGTTGACATTCCCCTTCCCCCTTTTGTGACCCTCTTTCGAGCATGATCCGGGTTCCTTTAATAAACCAGCTTTACGTTCTGACCTTGACTTGGAAATTCTATTTGTTCGAACAGTTACACAAGAATTCTTTGGCTAGGGTATCCGTTGTTGAGGTTTGTACTTTTTTCGTTGTTGCCTTATTCCGCCAATAGTACCGTATATACACCGAAATCAGTTTTTTTGATTTACTCGCGTTACTTGGACTAGCAGAAGAATTTCACACCGGAGCTGACCGGGGAGGGGGAAGACCAGACACAGAACACCGGTGTAATGTCGACAAGACCTAATTTTTATTGCTCTAGGAAGAGACGTGTGGCTGAGTAACCGCGATGATGGATGTGAAGGCCATACGGGCGAAAAACAGCGCTCTGCGCTGACGAAAGGGTACTTTTTCTGGCAGTGAAAATCGCCCAGAGGATCCACAATAAACCTCTGCGCGTAGAGGCACACAGAGACTTCCGGGATAGCAAGAACCGACGGTCGCCCACATGACTACGCCACACTGCTCGCCGACCCTAATATGCTCTCTTGTGGCCGGTATTACTGATGAACAAGAGTCCACCGAATTAAGCGAGTGCTCAATACGGGCTGAAAACACGCTGGGCAAAGAGGTCCGCGTTCGACGAGGAACGGCTACTTACTGTTTCTTAGTCGTAATGACCATGTGGCAGACTTACAACCGCGTTCGGAGCCCGTCCATGGGTGAATAGATTTGGCGGACAGAGAGTTCTGGATACGCACCTAGCTAGACGCGGTCGGCGTGTCGTGAGACCTTTTTCTACGCCGTCTGCTGCTACAGGCAGGGAGACGCTATCCGACAACCCAGCTCACTGCTGCGCTAAGCGCAGGACTGACAGAGCATCCACACCGATTCGTAAAACCTACGCGCCCATCTGCCGTCCCACAACTACCGTTCTGCGAGCTACCGTTTAACCGGGCACCTAGACGATCGGATTACTGCAATACAAGGGCCCCAATTGGACAGACCCCGAGCAAATGGACCGGGAAATAATCCCCTGGATGACAACAACAGCCACAAGAACACGCGCGCCCACGGCCTGGCCATAACAGCGCGCGAAGCCCAGCATAAATCCCAGGGTTTTGTGGCCAGTCTTCGTTAGAAATAACATCAAATCCTACTTTCTGGGCCAGGGAAATCAGCCGTACACACAAAAACGGACTACTTAAATCGCTATTCACCCCACTCCTGCCGAATGGAAGCGAATGCACGAGGGGCACGCCTGCAGATTTGCATACCAACCAGTGCCCCGTTTGGGCATCTACTTCGTTCATGCATCGGGCACCCGAGTTCATAGGCAAAATCAGACGAACCGATTGAAGACATATTAAAGACCAAAATTACGAGTTTTTGTTATGTTGCAGCGAACGCGTGTGTGCATGTACTGTGTGTATGTATAGGCAGGTATGTAGTCAGTTGGCAGACGTCACAACAACCTCCAGCCAGTGCTAAGCAATGATGTTGTGATTAGTGGTGGTGGTGGTAGTAGCAACAGCAGCGGTTGCTGTTCAGTAACGCCAATAAGAATAACATTAATGAGACAAATTTAGAAGAAAAAAAACTAAAGTGTGCTTCAGTAAACAAGAAGAAGCATCGTCGCATTTCCTTGAAGTGAAAAGAGAAACCAGAAAGACGTCTCAGACACTTCCATGAGGTCTTCTGCACATCCCCAAGGGGGGGGGGAGGAGGAGGAGCGGGGCTGGCGACGGGACGACAAAATGCGGATCCCGGGGCAAGGGGGAGGAGGAAGGAAAGGTGGGCAGATGGCGGGGGGGGGACAGACGTGTGCTTCATCCTCCAGTTTTGTCAATGCAGCCTTCGCATGAATGAGGGGAAATAAAATGCTATCGTGAAAATTACAGCCAGCAGAGGAGGGGAAGGAGACAAAGCACAGGGGTGAGGGGCCGCTCCTGCGGGAGACAGGACGGAGGCGATGAAGCGGATAATGCCCACTAGGAGAGGTGGAATGCGTTTTGGCCCTCATTTATGGCGTAGATCAGTTTTTCGCGCATGATCTCCTTCGTTGAGTAATTGGGCAACTTGAGGTAGTTCTGACAGGTCATCACGGACGGCAGATGATTGTCAGCGCGGTCTTCGGCCTCTTTCTTCATAACAATTTTCAGGGGTGGTTTCAGAGAACGAAAACCTGAAAGACAGTGGAGGAGAGTGTGAGGATGCCAAATTGTCGGAAAGTGCGGGCTCCTTATCCTGTCGGTTTCCATCAGGCAGCAAGGAGGGACGACAGAGAATGCGGGTGGATTGATACAGTACTGTTTCGAGCCTATTTTGCCTTCATTCAGCCAATAATAACCCTGACCAGCAGCTGAGACACAGACGCACTTGGCGCAGTTGGTCCACCACTAGAGTCTACCAGATGGGTCATAAGCGCTTAATAGAACCGAGATTCATCAGCGCCTCGTCACCTGTCATTCTCTGTCGCTGCAGATCGGGTAGTTATTCAATCCGGAATGGGCGCACACCGATTTATTGGCTTCACGAAGCAAACAAGCTCCGTATGGGTGGCAAAGGTCACGAACAGGCAACCAATTACCAGGCCGACGTCGGCCAAGTCATAATAGCAGCGACGAGGAACGACAGAAACTGCGGGTAGATTGATACAGTACTGTTTCGATCTGTAGCGACAGAGAATGACGGATGGCGAGGCACTGATGAACTTAGGTTTGACGAAGTGCTTATGACACATCTAGTAGACCCCAGTGGTGGACCAACTGCGCCAGGTGCGTCTGTGCGCATGTCCGTCGGCTAGTAAGTCAGAAATGGCCATTCCAGTCTCCCTTGTCTTTGTCGGTAATGCCATTCTGCCTATATGATGCGCCGCTGTGCGACTGCTGGTAAGGCTCGAGAGAGAGCCCTTAAGGTATAACGGAACGAGTAAGTTCCATAAGACCGATGTATGAGCGTCCCCTACCATTGTATATTCCCGCTTTAAACCGACAGGGGAGCGGGCTCGTGGTCCAGTGGTTAGAGGCATGGACTACTAACTAACACGTCGCGAGTTCGAGCCTCGGGTGTTCCGCACTTCGGGGTTGGGTATGACTGGCTGACAGCAAGCTGACGAGGCAAGCGGCAAGACCACAACACTCTGATGATGGAAACGAGGACGCCTCCGAAACGTGAGTACGAATACCATTTGGCCCATGAACTAGCTTTCCATCCTTCGTCTTCTTGGAGACATGAACGCGGTATGGTACCTGGATAAGAGGAGCTACCAAAAAAGACGAGGGAGATAAGGATGGCTACTGCTACCAGCCCTACCCGACCATGGTTCGGGGTAATATGCACGTCCGGCCGTGCTCTAGAGTTCCATACAGTGGCAGTTAGTTGTCCCCTAAGTAGATTTCGTACAGCTTGTCAGAATATTCGCTTACACAAATGTAACACAGGTGGGCAAGGGCGGGTATGCATTCTTACCTCCAACTGGTAAGCGGGGACTGCCAGTAGTAAACTGTACAAACAGTCTTCTCTGTTTCTCATCAAACTCCGACATTATCTCAAACAGGAACTGAATGGTCCTCGACTGCAGCGTGTAACCGTGATCACAGAGGCAGGACTTCATCAGACTCTCCACATCCCATCCACTGGCTGTCTGCCGGCCGGTGGGCCCGTGTTCCGCACCACAGAAGAGGCCCTCACATTCATGCGGGCGGAAGAGGCGAGCCAGCGTCTGCGTGCGTACTCCCGGCAGGACTGCATCGAAGCCCTCGATGACGGCCAACATCTGCCGACGCACACCCTCCACCAGCAGCCAGTTGGCGCACTGTGTCAGGTAGTCGGAGAGATTTGAAGCCGTCACGGCGGTCTGTGCACCATTTTTGCACAGTTCAATCTGGGCGAAACAGAGATGGAAATGAAATGGGCACTTTCACAGGGCAGGGGCGACTGACAGGTAGGTCGGAACGGCTGCAACAGAATGGCAGCAGGCCGGCCTGACTTGTGCCTTCCTCTCATGTAAGGGATCACCTGGCTACATGGGGTAGAGGTGGCCTGGACCGAGGGAGAAATTGCTTCAAGTACACTCGGTGGGCTGACGCATGAAATGCCAACCAAAATTCCGAAATGATTTTTCGTTTTAAAAAGATTAATTAAGTTGGGTTGTAAAACAGATCATCATGCAGCGTCATTCTATAATTTTTCAGTTACCTCAGGATGTCGGATTTTGAATGAACTTCCTTCCGATTGCATGCAAAAACTACACTCCGTAAAAAAATGACTACTTAAGTAGCATGAATTTTTCTCATTGGTTTTCGATGCCCTAAAAAATTCAATTACATTTCGTGGAAAACATGCATTCTTCTGCTTATTCGGTAGGAAATCACACCTTCCCTCAACTTTATACTCGAACAAAGGGTACAATTCGGTTTTCAAAAATTGTTCCAATTCCAGAATAATTCTGAACCCGATTTGCCGTTACACTTGCATTCAGGGTTTGAAAAGTACAGGCCGCGTATTTTATGCGTACGGATAACCATATATTTCTCTACGGTATTAAGAGGAGACCATATAGGGTTCATAAAATGTAGCAGTGGATTTGAGTCATATTGTTAACTTTACAAGCCACATTCCTAAATGCAGAGACGTGGCGTTTCATGAACGGCCATTTCACGGTATTAAAAAATCTCACAATTAGAAACTTCTTTAAAAACGAATTATACTCTACCTTCGAGTATAAAGTTGATGGACGGCGTAATTTCCTACCAAAACAGAAGAATTAATACTTTTATGCATATTTTCTATGAAATATAATTGAATTTTTAAGGGCTTCGAAAATCAATGTGAAAAATTCATGCTACATAAGTAGTCATTTTTTACAGAGTGTAGTTTTTGCATGCAGCCGGAAAGAAACTATTTCGATAGCAGGCATCCTAAGGTAGCCACATTTTTATAGAATAACGCTGCACGAGGATCTGTTTTACAAGCCAACTTAATTAATCTTTTTAAACGAAAACGCATTTCGGATGACATTTCATGAGTTAATGCAGGCCAGTCCTTCCACTCATTAACCAGCTGATGTCATCGGCCATAGGCGAGGTCAGACAAATGCAGGGGCTGGCTGAGGAGTGTATGAATGATTGTAGCAGGCTAGTTTGACATAGTTTCTAATTTGAGTAAGTAGAACATTTCCGAGGGAATACAATGAGGGCGGGGGGCAGGGAAGTCGAGGAGACAAGTGTCGCCCATATATTCATTTGGTCGGTGTCCTCGCTCCCGAACATACTTTCTATGGCTCCTTTTCCTGCCTGGATGAAAACGCGATTTTGGCGCTGGGATTAACCCCACAACCCCGTTCGATCTGGTCCGTAATACCGTTTTGTAATTGCTCAGTATACCAATCCCTCCGAGTTGTGCCTGGAACGTTTCGGTACTTTAAGGCAGACACAACAACAATCTGTTGGTGAGTTATCGAAAGACCTTGGCTTTGCCCGACCTCCTTTTAGCTGATCGTGAGCAATGGGCTTTATTACCGGTCTTCCTGTCTCCGATGCCACCGACACTCTCCCCCTTCACCCCCCCCCCTCCCCGCCAATCTAGCTGCTGCCATCCAGCAGTCTCGAATTTACGCAACCTATCCCACAGACTTCAGACCGACCCCGGCTCTTACTATGGTCATCCACCGTCCTACCCTACCCACCCCTCAGGAGAAAAGCCTTGCCCGCGAGGTATCCATCCTGAGGTACAATTTCCTCGTAAAGCCAAAACAACCCCGATAGTATTTCGTGCTGGGGTTTGACCTTCTCAAAAACTACGACTGTTTTCTTCACGTATATTCTTAAGGTTCACGTGCTATACCACTGCCCCATCCCCAAACAAACCAGGTAATCTCTACATCTGTAACGACGTCCTTACAGCCGACAGTTCGACCGTCGATTTCGACGATGTCCACCGTGTGCCCCACAGACTGCATTGTGGGAGCAGGGACGGTGACTTGCGCAGGGGTATATAGTGCCAGTAGACTTGCGCTGCATCTACCTACACTCTCTCCTCCTCCCCCGTCTGAGCCCGGTGTCAAGACCAAGTCAAGAAGACCGGAGACGAGGGAGGCCGCAGGTGGTTGGCTCGGACGGATCCTCACCTTGGCGCTCCACTCCGCACCCCCTGGTCCACACACAAATGACCAGGATTTTGACCACAAAACAATGGGGTGGCGGCAGTGGTCCAGTTGAGCGACGAATGCCGACAACAGGGTCCGCCAGCGCACCCCGCAAATGTTGGCATTTGTTATTGCGCACAGATAACGCCTGCCAGAGTCCGATGTGGCCCCCTTTTTGGTCCAGCACATCTAACACGTGGCCCGTTTAAAGGGCACAACGTCCTTACAGCTACTACCCTAAACTCAAACATACCAATCTACAGAAGGAGCTGTTGCCCACAACCAACTACGTGACAGAATCCAATGTGAGACAGGCGAGTTGCATAACGACAGCGACACACAGGGCACAGACGACTTGAAAAAAAAACTACCTTTGATATGTGCGTGAATTTGGTTCGAAAAAGTCCCCTCTTCTGCTCTTAGATGCAGGGCAAAGGTGTTGGGCTGTTTTCCAAAAATTCAGACCATGGCTTAGGCTAGTAATGAGATGCAAGAGAGATAAATCCATCCTTCAAAAGGAGTGTTTGCGAGACAGTACGTGCTGACTTTTTTCTGCTGATGTACAACTACCTTGCATTTTACCAAGAGGGCCACTACTAGGATACAAATTAGTCTCCCGAAGGAGTGTAGGCGTCTGCTATGCCTTGGTCAGCAAGCCATGGCCTCGCATCCTGGGGCGAACTGACAGTTATCTGGCGATAGGTGCGCTTGCGCTTCCGTTGGCTATGTAGGTCGTCGGCATGGTTGCCCAGTCACCCCAATTCTGTCTGACCAGTTGTGGTGCTGTTGGTTAAGATCCTCGTGGAGTATTTGTTATGGACCAGGGGGTGTAGCGGTATGCCTAGGTGCGGGTCGGACCGTGCCAGCCAACTGTGGCCTCCTTAACCTCCGGTCCTTTTGACTATGTCTTGACACCAGGCCCAGGTACGGGGAAGTGAGAATGAGGTAGATGCAACGTGAGTCTGCTATCATCAAAAAAGAAATCATGGGCAAGCCACCGTACCTGCTTCCGCCCTGACGTGGTGCAGTGGTGTGTGTACTCTACAAAATACCTTTTAATGGATTAAAATATGCATGGAGCGGAAATATGATCTGTTCCATTTATTTATTTAAGAACACAATGCCTCGCTTAAGAGGCTTCTTTTACAATCGCATCCGCATCTAGGGGGACACACATACCCGTGCCTGACCAAGAGAAGATTAACTGTTTACCAGGCGAGTGGGATTAAAAGGTTAAACATTTGCACAGGATGATAGAGGACAACAAAATTATTCAAAAATCGATGATATATACGAAAAGACGACGACTTGATATAAACCATGCCAGTGAACTCGATTCCCGGAAGTGTAGATGGGCAGTGGTGAGGGGGAAGAGCGCTGAGTAATAATCAGACCGCTTGTCAAATCTGGTGATGAATCGGACGCGGTTGTGCATGCAAATATGCCGCCACTTGCGTGTAGCCACGACAAAACTCGCTTCCAAGCAGTGACTACGGGGTGGTGTAGGGAGAGGACCGTCAGCGAGTCTACCAGTTAACAGACGCACGTGCAGACCACGGCCAAGGTTTCTAAAGGCTAGATTACTGTCAAGAGACATCTACGCAGACTTGGACTCTGCGCGGAGCAGCTGGACAGGGCAGGCGACATGCTACGCTTCTAGGCGCTATAACTTAAAAAGGCTACTTAGGCACAACTGCATGGCTAATCAGCCCTGAACATCGGCACAGGTGAATCTATACATGATGCGGAGCCACCTTTTAGCTGAGTATCTAAATTAATTGTCTTCGTAAACAACTACCCAGGCAGCGCACACATTTCTAGTTGGTGTTGGAGTATTGCAAAATAAGTAGGACACGGGAGTGGGTACCGCCCTGCAATTTAGCGCAAGACCACATGTCATAGGGGGGACGGGGTGTCTACTCCAATGTCGCATTCGAAAGTGCAATCATGGGTGCTTGGAAGCATGCCAAAACACTTTTACTACCCCCTTTGTAGGAAATTAAGTTGGCCTCAGATTCTATACTCAATAGGAGTAATAGGTTGCAATTAATAAGGTTTGAGAAGTATGATGACTCGACTAGTCGCATAACCACGGATAGTCGATGAGAAGCCCCAGGTATCCTTTCACAAAAATGACAATTTTAATGCCAGGAATCAACCTGTCACAACTGCAATCAACTATAGGGGGACGTGTTGCATTAAATGAGCTTGGTTGATGACCATAGGTCTGAAAAGACCGTTGGAAACGCAATCTCTCTTCCAAATGTGCAGAAAATAACAAATCCGTTAAAACTTAAAATCCACCCTTCGAAAAAAACGCATTTCCTTACAAAAATGGTCATCAGGAATTGGAATTCATGCTTGGTTTTATGGGATATATGGTTGAATTTGCACAAGCAAAAAAGCAATCGAAACACTCTGGTGGTTTTTTGTGTTCGTCAGCATGCTGCACAACCGGCTGTATAATAAAACTTGTCAGTACAATCCCAGGCAAATCAGGATTACAATCTGTAAGCATTGTAAATAACTTCGGTCAATATTTCACGGTCAACACACTGAGCACAGTATCTCACCTGGTAGCCCGGAAGCACGAAGGACAAGCAGAGGTCATCAATCTCCGACTCCAGCATCTGCAGTTCCTTTCGTACTCGAGACTGACTCTGGTGAAGCTGCATATGGTCAGCATCATCGGTTCTCAAAGTGCGTCCAGCTGCAACCGGTTGATGCTGCGACAGGAGCTCAAGCAGACTTTGTCGCCGTCGGTTCATTCGCAGCAGGGCCTGGTAGTGGCGAGCAAAGTCGGGATCTACAAAGGCGATGTCTGCCGCGGTAACCCCCGCAGGGTTGGCAGCCAAGTTAAGGTCCTCCGGTGCGCAAACGTAGAGGAACCACTTGAAGAAGGTGAGCGAGAAGGGCAGATCCAGCTGACGCCAGTCGAGCAGAGAGCGTGCCATTAGTTGGCCGAGGAAGAAGAATTTGGAACGGACCTGGCGAAGACAATGGACCGCCGGAATTGTGTGATTCAAACGTGCAACGTATTTAAGAACGACAACAGCAATACCCTCTTACTCCTCGGAAAGCAACGGGAGTCATTCTAAAGGAGTATGATGACTTTATATGTCACTCACAGTTACTACAAGGTTTACATCGACTCCTGTAGGCCTGGCAGATAAGGACCGGTGAGAGACTAGCAGAGAATGCCACGTACAAGTGTAGTACAACCAGCCCCTCTTGTAATCTACGCTGACGTTGCTGCTACTTATTTTAGATGGGTAGTTTGGTGCGCTGTACTAAAACGTTTTGTGCAGTTGCGTGAAATTAGCTTCTTTGTATAATGGTAGAGGGGAGCGCACCAATTGTGTTACGGAACTCAATCGTCCCGTTGTGACTTGGGGCTTTCTCTTGAGCCCCGCCAGTAGCTGCACGGCGGCGCGCCATTTAGGTAGAGGTTGAATATGGCTGGCTGATGGCGGCCAAGAAGCCAAAAATGGCCATTCCAGTGTCATGTCTATTCTGGTCATTTTACAAACCGCTGTACGGCTGTAGGGGCTTGAGAAAGGGAGAGCCGCAAGGCACACTGAGTTCCGTAACGAGATCTGTGCGCGCCTCCCTCCAGTATAGTCAATCTACCAATCGCAGCCGACAGGACGAGTCCAAGGCTCAATCGCTAGGGCGTTGGACTTCTAACCAACAGGGCGTGAGTTCGAACCTCGGCGTCGAGTATAGCCGGCTGAAGACAGCCGATAAGTCGGAAATTGCCATTCCGGTCTGCCTTGTCTTTTTCGGCAGTGCTATTCTGCCCATTACGGCTTCTTTGTTTCTCTAAACTTTAATTGTCCAGTGACACGATGCTTGGTGTTTGTTTATTTGAAGAGGCATTTCTGGGGATTTCCACTCGTCCTATCAAAAAACCCCCATTTCCATCGGTTCTGAAAGATTGGTGTCCTTCGTTTTGATTTTTTTGGGGAGTGGCTATATTACGCCCTAGCCGAACATCGGAAAAACGTAGCCAGATAGGCACGTAGTGGTCTAGCAACTACATCCTATAAATACTCCAACACCATGCCAGTCCACTACCCTTATTAGACTTTGTCCCTGATGATGGATTCTAGCGAGAATCCGAAACGTTAGGCTAATGAGAGGCTCTTGTTCCAGCGGTCGTGCGTCCATCTTCGCGACTACTTTCTGGAACTCGACTCTTTGCTTCTCATAGGAGAATAATTTGTCGCAACAGCAATAGTTTGGAATCTTCCCGTATCTCTGATTTACCACATGTCACTCGCGAACACAGCCAAACACACCGAACTGTTTGTAATCATATAACATTAAGTAACTAGACTGCAACTCACCTCACGCACAACTGAGGACCGAGCATTTTTCGCCAAGGGTCGAGGATAAAGACCCGACGGCGGCGGGATAATGTGGCCGTCGTTGGTAACTTCGTGGCCATGCCAGAGATTCAGACTGGCCGACATGAGGTGATGACTAATCAGCGTGTAGAACTCGAGGGTCGGTCCAAGGCCAAAGCCGACTTCGCCGTCAAAGGCGATTTCCAGGACTGCGCGGGAGGCCTTTAGCTCGTTGAAGGTCGCCTCAGCCTGTCGGAAAAGGCGCTTCGGGTCGCGTGCCACGGTGACTTTATGACGTTGCAGTTGACTGCCACCTACGCCACCACCGAGAGAGGAAGACGCAGCAGCTGACTCCAGTAAACTCTCCAGGGCGGCACCGCTACTGCTGCCAACGTCAACCGCGGCCTCTGGTGAACCCAGAAGGAGTATTGGAGAAGCAGCAGCAGCAGCAGTGGGGCCGAGCAGGGAAGAGGTGAGCAGTGAGATCACAGAGGCACTGCCACCACTGCTGCCGCCGCCACCGGCGTCAACGTCTGCAAGGAGTTGGAGCGCCGAGCCCGGAGGAACGGATAAGGGCAATTGGTGGGAACTGAGTCCGGAGAAGGAGGGCGCAGCCACCAGGTTGCCAAACGGTGACGAGGCTGTCGAGGGTGAGAGAAGGGAGGTGTCCGAATCGGAGCCACCGTTAGCGGTGGAGTCCTGTCACAGGAGATGGAGGAAATAAAGCATACAGAGCAGGGGTACTTGTCCTCTATTACCGTCCTCCAGTAAGAAAAAAAAACACCTCGCAACCCACCTGTAGGTGCAGAATTGTGCGCTCACGGTCAAAATTGTGCACGTAGAAAAAGGTCTGACGGATGGAGAAGGGGAAGAGGAAGGGGCACGTGGACATGAGTTGGACCAACCAATCGGGTAGGTTGCCCGCGAGGACAGAGAAAACGTCCTGTAGCTGGCGAGACGCCTTGGCGGACAACTTATGACTGCGGAATTGCTCCTAAATGGGATGGGAAGGAGGTAACAGAAAAGTCAGACAAGTGGCTGTGGAAGCACAATTACCAAGGCGAGCACAGAGACAATGCACTAGTAACACCAGTGGGTGTGCCCAAAGAGGAAAGGGGTAATGAGGTCGATCGATCTCGACTGGAGAGTAGAGCTCTCCCTATGAAACGGTAAGCGGAGTGGGTGGGTTTGGAAAGCCAAGAGAAGGGTTTGCGTAAGAATGACCACAGGACAAATTCTCATACACAGAGGGACGCGAACCGCTGCAGGTTTGGAAAATGTCTTGGCGCTAACTAAGGGGCGTGACACTAATGGCTCGGTGAGGCCATAGCATGCTGAATATTGATAAAAACAGCTGCGCAGGTCGGTTTCATTCGAAGGGGAAACCAAGTAGCATGTTACAATTACAATTCTGAAACCACCTGAAGCGCCTACTTGAGTATGCATGCATACTGGTGCGTGTCTTGAGTCGGTTTACAAAGCACACCAAATGCGCTGGACTGTGCCACAGAAGTTTTAGGACACACCACAATAACGTGAATATATTGATGAGACGACATTCGCAGCAGTGGCATGGAAAGCAGTTCGGAAACCCTTAAAGGCATGTGGAAACCCAGCGTGTACATTTCAAAAAGAACACATCCCGTCTCCCTAAATCCCTTCTAAAACCAAGGTAGTACTTCCGATGAAAAGATCAAAAGTGAACTTTTGTCAACCCACTGAGTGGAGTACAACTTGGTTTAAAATCATGCCGTATTCTTACCACAACCCCAATCCGGTACACTCTCGCATTCAGGCATTTCAATAAACGTCTGACTATGCCCACTAACGGTTACACCAGGACATTGATTAAGTAAGCAAATTATTGTGACCAGGTCGACTTTCGAGATGACACAGCGTACGGACGCACACCAAGAATGACGCGAAAATGAAGAGCTTGGTTGACCAGATGCGTAAAAGAGCCCGGAAATGTTGCATAGCTGACGTGGTCAGTTAGTTCCTGGATAGGCAACCCGCAAATCAAATATTGACTGCACAAAGTGCACAAACCGTCGTCTGCGAAATCTGGCGACGACTGTTCACACTGACAAAACAGGCAGTTTTCTTAAAAAAACACGGACTGGCGGCCAGTCCGTTAGACAGCAATGTTAATAGCCCTTCGTCAGTGCGAAAACTTGATTCATCCAACTTGTGACCATAGCCGGGATGACAGGAACTCTGAGAGTAGGGGCCGGTCAAGTAGCCCAGCTCAAAGTGGCGAACAGTGGGATAGTGTTCAGAGAGGGCTAGCTGGGAAATGGGCGGGTCCATGGGTCCAGTGAACAAATACTGGCGGATCATGTACCGGTAACACATCAGGTTTGGCAGGGGGGTGAATGCTGCCTGCAACCAGATAAGGCTTTGTCGGTCGCAGGTGAGTACCTTGGAACCTCAAAACTAGAGTTTCAGATGGATGAACGGTGACGTAAAACTTGGAATCAAGAAGTTGACCGCCATACAGCCTCTGTTCGGCTAGGCACGGCTTAAACGTGTTTCTGGGAGACAAGAGGGGTGTAGTCGGCGCACCGATGATGCGGAGTTAATTGGTTTCCTACCGAACGAGGGCCTAAAACAATAAATTACATGCCCACAGCTACCGGGGCGTTGAAGTACCCCCAACACCATTGACGAGCGCACAAGAGGTTACCGTTCATCTTCGAACATCAACACGACAGATGTAGCAACGCTAGATGCGAGCCAGACAGAAAAAACGGATCGTCTTTAACACAGGTCTTGGTGACTGACCCACTGGCTAGAGAAACACGATGCCTGGAATAAGAATTGTATCCCCCTGAAGTTTCGAATGGACACTTAAAACCCATCATCAGAGACGCAAAGAGTTGCAGGATTTAAAGGACTCTGTTACCTATAACAACATGGCCATCAAAATTAACAGTTCATAGAGTGATACAGGCGAAGATGCGAATTCCAGGAACTGGTTGATAGGAAATAGAAGTGATCGCTGGAACACGCCCGAACAGATCATCAGAGAGACAGTGACAGATATTGGGTAAAGAGCATGAATCCGAAACGTCGGGTGAATAAAGCTCTTGTTCCAGCGATCGCTTATACTTCTTATCAGTTTCTTGGCTGTCTGCGTCATTCGTTTTCACTGCTGCTAACCGCTCGGCTATCCGATTCCGAATTGTCCAGTTTCTCCGCAGCTGCATCAGGTACGTCCATACTACTTGGCGCCTGCTGGTTGTCTCCGGCATGTGTGCGACCGCAGTTTCAAGATGCGTGAGAATACGGTTGATGGCATTTAAAAGGTCTCTGACGTACGAGAGATCCCGACAAAACACGGGCTCCGTGCAATTTTATCTATCGCCTCGTTTGCGCATTCATCCATTAATAAGGTTGCGCAGGTAACCCATCGCTTTGAGCACCCGCAGAAGATACTGCAATACAGCGACCAGTTGAATCTTAGCACGCTGATCGAGCGCCCCCTACGCAGCTGCTTTTGTACTTAGTCGGGTGAATGCTGCTGAATCACAGTAGAATGTCTTGGTCTATAGGACACCACCAACTTTGCGGTCAATGAGGAGATCAAAGAAGTTCATCTTGTCATTCCTTTCCTTCTCCATTAACAATCGGGGGTCCAGACAGGTGGCACCAAGGTGTCCTTTAAACTACAACAACCAATCCCTCCCGATGATGATGATGATGATGATGATGAGGGAGGAGGGAGGAGGGAGGAGGGAGGAGGGAGGAGGAGGAGGAGGAGGAAGACACAGTAGACATACCAAACCCCGAATTTCGGCCTGTGGTTTTCATATTCTTTTAGAATGATAAAAAACGACAAAGACAACAGCAAACTGTAAGATGAAACCTCGCTGCAGGAGAATGTACTTTCAGTGCAAGGTACTCACCGGCGGCAGAATGGGGTGCGGTTGAAGGAGGTCGTCCAGTGTGTTGCCTAACTCGCTAATGGCGTTGAAGATGCGCAAGAGGACCAGAACGGTGTTGAGACACTCATCCTCCATGGCACCGGCTGGTGACGCTGCGGTCGGTCCACCAGAAACGCAACGCGGCCACAGTCGGGGCGAGAAATGTGAAAAGAGGAAAGACTCCCTGCAGATGGGGGCCGGAGGACTTGTGAGCGCAGCCGCCGCCGCCGCTGCGGCCTCAGCGCCGCTGTGTGGTGACAGGGCTGGGAGATCAGGGGATGAGGCTGACTCGACAGAGGGCGGGGAGGTGATGGCAGTGGCGCCGGTGTTCGGATCATCGATGCGTCGAGGTCGTTTGAGGCAGTTGATGGCGGCAGAGAGGGAGGTGGGGGAAAGCTTGGAAGTGCCGAATTTGCGGCTGGATGAAGATGCAGAGGTGGTGGGAGTGGCGGAGGTGACGGCGGCGGTGCAGAATGAGAGCGGGCAGGAGATGGAATTCCTTGTCTCAGCCCAGCCCTGCATGGTAGAATCAGCGGCCGATGTGGGCTCCAGACGGTAGTGGACAGTGTGTTGGTACTTCCACATGCACGTGTTTATCTGTAGGGAGTGGAAAGGAGGGTCGGACTATGCTAGCGGATGGGAACACAGTTTTAGTTAAACTGACTTCAAAAAGTGATGAATGACAAAGACATGCTAAAAGTTTCTTCTTGCAGACCAGCTGTGTGTCCTCCGTTAGCATCCTCTCAGCAGACAAAGCATATTAAGAGTAGACGAAAGCATGAGCTACCTACTTCTATGAGGAATTGTTGGCTGTTAAGACCACAACGACCACTATTGCTACCTAAGTTTAGTTAGTAGTACTCTGGTTAAGGTGACCCAAACCCCAAACCCCTTTTTAGCTTCCAAGCAGTCATTTTGTGGTCTGCCTTTATGTTGATTCGTACGCTCTTCCTCCTACACATTACAACTCTGGTATAATGCCTGTTTTCTTAAATAGAAAAAAGTAGTATCTACATATTTAAACGCAGGAGATCGGTCACACACGTCAGTGATGAGGTAGTTGGGTTGGGCGCAATAACTGGCGCAGCGTGAAACATTCCATCCACATGTGTCACAAGCACAGTCAAGGGCTCACGCCGACTAAACACATTTTGGCCAACGCATGCCATGAGTCAATGTCGGCACAGACATTCTCGGCTCAGCGCAGCCAACCCGAAGTTTCAACTGACATGTCATGCAAACAGTAGAAGACCATGGCGTCCAGAACACTCCCTCTAAAGGAGATCGCATATTATAAGGGCGAAGGGCGAGAGAGAACAAAGACACAGGCGACTGGGATGACTATTGTCTTTCCACGACCGCTATGGTCGACCAGCCAGATCTCGATCCTATGTCTGAAGGACCCAGATGAGCATCGGTAAAACCTCCTGCCATCTACCCACTACCTCACGTCCGGTCGGTTGCAAGCACTTCGCACCGAAGTGGTGTTCAGCGGCCAATATTGATTGCAGGCTGGAATACAGATCGCTCTACTGCATCTTAGAGCAAAACCCTAGAAGCGGTAAAGGTGCACAGATGAAGTGGCCAGCGCACTGTCAGTGCTTTTGCAGAAAGAAAACTCGTAGTGATCGATTATCACAGTGTGAAATATTGTGCGTGTGAAGTTTGAAACTGCTAATCACGCCAAAGACGGTTCCGCCTCAGGTATCGCTAGTAGTCCCAAATAAACAAGTCAGAAGCAGCTAATAGTCCAGATTGCGGTTGCATTGCACCTCCGAGACTTCATAGGTTAAAATCTAATCTGAATTATTCAGGCATCGAAGCGGAATCACCACAACTTCTGTGCTATGTAGCCAGTCATCAGGTTACCCACTGACGAGGAAGTAATCGCTGACAGAAATAAATGACCCCATTTCTGATAAAGAATAAGCCATAAATGGAAGTGAGCCACACCCAACTCCCAAATCACACAGACTGTACTAGTCTCTCGAAGTAAACTCTTACGAAGAAAGGTGATAACACATTGTACACACCCCAGAGGGGCCGGATCAAGTGGCAGACAGAGACAACAAGTCACTTGTATGGCAAGGACAGACAAAACACCACGGTCACAATGTACCGCGAGTGCATTGGAGACAATTCAGCCTGGAGGGCTGTGGGCCGCATTGCACAACAGTCTGGGTGTCGCAAGCGACGGTGCCCACTCAGTGCCCCACGGGGCGGGTGCGGCATCGGCGACTTGTGAGTGGGTTAGTTTATCATAAAGCCCACCTTGCTCCGGCGG
The DNA here is from genome assembly GCA_902702965.1 of Spirometra erinaceieuropaei. NCBI lineage: Eukaryota > Metazoa > Platyhelminthes > Cestoda > Diphyllobothriidea > Diphyllobothriidae > Spirometra > Spirometra erinaceieuropaei. Next base: position 1,035,898 of record CACRXP010000155.1, read on the forward strand.
CAAGACAATGTCATGACGACCGGGGCTGAGCGCGGACACATTGGCTCGTCTACGCGTGCTACACACAACCCTCAGCACCTGCATGAGAACGCACCTCATCCTCCTTGCCCTGCTCAGACATGGCGTAGAAAGCATCCGTCTGGAGGCCAGAAATCTTCTGCTGGATGACATCACTGTAACGACGGACGGCCTGGTAGAGGGGCATGTTGGACGGAATACGATGCCCATTCACGTAGAAGACGGGAGTCAGCCGACTGTCCAAGTCGGCGGGAGCAAAAATGTGCTGGTGTGTGCTGCTGCCACCGCCGCCACCGCCACGGTAGTGATGATGATGGTGGTGGTGAGAGCCAGCGTGCTGCTGCTGCTGGGACTGATGCTGGCTTTTACCGCACTTGGAGGAATGTGAGGTCGCCTGGTGTAGCTTCAGTGAAGAGTGATCACTCTTGGTAGGGGCGCGACTGTTGGGAGCAGAGGCTGTGCTGGTAGGCAGCAGTGAACGGTGTCGCCAGGCGGCAGTTGCGGATGTGAAGGACGACGAGGAGGAGGGAACGGTGGCGGCGGCGGAGGAGGAGGAGAACTGGAGCATACCAAAGGCCGCTAACAGGGACATGCTTTTCGGACGACTAGTAGAGGCCTGAAACAGAGAAATGATACACTGTGCAACGACACAAGTCTAACAGAAGTCCTACAAAACGCCTACGAACCGTTTGCCGAGAAGAGTGCAATGAGCCCAGTCGGCTTTCCATCGACGCTGGTATGCACGCTGCGCAAAAACACAGAGAAACACTCGTGTGGCGGCATCTGTTCACAAGTCTCGCTCTGTGATACTGGTGATCTGACTGTAAAACGGATTGAGCGGGCGGTCCGTTTGGTATTGGAGCTGCGGTCTAACCTCTTGTCCTCGACTGTGAACACGCAAGGCAGATAATGAAAGAAGGTGTCGCGTAAGCCACTGATTAAAATCCTACTATAGTTGACAGTTCGACCTTCGAGAAGGAAGATGCCCCCTGTGTGTCCCCCACAGCATTGAAGATGTCGGCAAGGTGACTTACGCGCGAATCAGTTTATACTGGTGATGGCAGACTTGCGCAGCATCTACCGCACCCTTTTCCATCTCATCCACCTGGGCCTGGTGCCAAGACAGAGTCAAGACGACCGGAGGCGGATTCGAACGCTGTGACTGACAGGGGGTGAACAGCCCGTCTGCGGCTGGCACACACGCACAAAGGACCAGTGTTTCAGACGAACCTGGCATCACCTGAGTGACAGTGCTATGGAGGTCACATCGCAACTTGACTCGTCATCATGAAAAAGCGACCTGTCAGTTGGCAGCCTTCCATGCCACGGCTTTTAGCGCACCCTGATAGTTTAAAAGCACATCAGATTGTCTATCGTGAGGAATGCGCACTGATTGCCGTGTGAGAGGAGGAGTTTCGCGCTTACAAGTGGCATCACGCGTATCTGGAAGAGGTATTCCTGCGGATGTGCTGCAATTTTTAAGAATTCCATGAGCGCAGTGCCAATAAGTGACTGAGGATTTTTCCTTCGCAGATCAATTTACTGAGATGACGAGAATGCACTTTCAGAAAGGCCACTGAAAGTGGCATAATACACGATGCAACGATGGACCAATTACGATGCATAGAAACGTGCGGACTGGGCGAAAGTCAAAAGCCGGCAGCGTACAATCAATGGTTGAGGGGCGCTCACCGGTCATTTCTACGGAACTCGCTCGTTCCATTGTGCCTTATAGGCTCTCTCTCTCTCTCGAGCCCAACCAGCAGCCGCACAGCGGCACGACATAGACAGTATGTTCTTACCGACAAAGACAAGGGAGACTGGAATGGCCATTTCTGGCTTATTAGCCGTCGTCAGCCAGCCATACCCAACCCCGTACAATCAACTTCCAGGGCTGTGTGGGTATTTATGCGAAAACTGTCGCAACCACCGATGATGGTAGTTTGCCGTTGGGGTATATCAGAAGAGCCGCCACTCTTAATTACGCCTCAAATCCCGATTCCGTCTTTCAAACAATGCTTAATTGGGTGCCTCGGCGCCCAGGACAAACCGCCCGAATGAGCTCTTCGAGGTGAATGAGTAAGAAAGTTACATAAAGACGATCGTTAGATGTGAATCTTCTAAATCTTCGGTAATTCGGTGGCTCAAGTGGCGTTAGGTTTCTCATAGAAGCAAAGTCTGATTACATACGCCGTTATGCAACCTTATCGAACGAATTCAATTTTTGGTGTGAGGCCTGCAAAGACGTCATTTGTTTATCCTTCTAAGGCTTCTCGGGTTTCATACGTTCCAATAAATGGTGAAAAGTAGTCAAAACTGTACGTGCGCGGCTCCTCATGCACAAGCAGAGCCAACGAGACCGCCAAACTAACCTGCAACACACACTTGTCCGTGCTGTTGTTGCTGGTGTCGAAAGCAGCACGCCGAAGAATACCACTGGAAGGCCGAACTCCAGCAGCTGCCTTTGCTGAACCAACACCGCCGCCTGATTTGCCCTCCAAGGCGCTTGATTGACGCTTTTCGGGGACTGACTTCGGCACACCACCAGTGACTTCCCCCGCAGTCGCGTTAGCCGGATTGGTGTAGACGAAGGTGCCGCTGTCACAGGGCTTTTGACCAGGCGAAGGCACGGTCTTCTGGTGGCGCAGACTACGAAGACTGACAGCCGTAGACGCTTCCGCAGATTCCGCAGGATGCGCTTGGAGGTCCGGGTAGACAGTTGCGGTCGGGGGTCGATGTGAATGTTCCCTATCGGACTGACGTAAGGAGTAGGTGATCTGACGCTTCCGTACAGCGCCACCTTCGTGCTTCTGTATAGATTTAGCCTGGCCGTGATGCGCGACGTGGAGCAGAGAAGAGCTCGGCTCTGGCCGCCTTGCAGAGGACGCTTCCTCCTCCTCCTCCTCGTCCTCCGCCAGATCACCGATTATTGTGGAACTGCGAGAGTCACAGTCGGAGTCGGAAACATCTATGGGTTGGTCACTATTACCTGACGCTTCCTGGTGGCGCGGCCGTCGAGAGGGAGTTCCATGCTTCTGCAGGAAGGTCATCGGATGCAGTGGGGTGGTGGCGACGGTAGGACTGCTTGAGGAAAGATCAGCGGTCACTTCGGAGCCCCGAACACCAGAGGAGGAACAGGAGGAGACCAATGAGGCGAGGAATATTCTCTGCGTCAGGAGGTGCTTCAAACTCTGGCAGGCGGGGAAAATACGCGACATGAGAACCATAAATATACTCAGTTATGCCTTGTTGAATTTCCGAGGAAACTAATGAGCGAAACAGACCTTTTCAGGCTCGGCCCAAAGTTTGATATGAATATTTGAGCTGAAATCCATCAGCTGCTGCGGAATAACCGCCTAATATTCGCAAACCGCCAACAGGCAGCCAGTAGTATAGAATTGTGTTGTTAGTACGGCAAATCATTGCACAATTCTATACTACTGACTGCCTGTTGGCGGTTTGTGAATATTAAGCGGTTAGTCCGCTCAGCTCAAATATTCATATCAAACTTCGGACCGTGCCTGAAAAGGTCTGTTTCGGAAGAGTTAATCCAAGTTCGCGTATTACTTTCCTCGGAGATTAAACAAGGCAAGTTGAAACTGGAGTTCATATATCAGAAAACACACGAGGAAAGCTGGGGGACCCACTTACGAGCCGAACCCCTCGCAGCTGCGTCAGGCAGCGGCATAAGATCGGCGAAACACGCGTGTCTGGGCTTTAAGCTAATACCTGTGTTGTTAGTACAGTAATTCATTACACAATTATATACTCAGTTATCTTAAGTGATGAATCAGAGAAACTAAGGCTAATTTAATAGTGGACTGGCCAATGATAATTTGCGCGGAAAAGCAGTTTGGGAATGGAGAGCCGGCATCAGCGGCTTTTTTGACAACATTGGCCCAGAATGGCGGGGGGGGGGGGCAGTTAGGTGCAACGCAATACATGCATTTTGCATGAAACGGGTATCGTAAATCGACTAGCGTAGAGGTCGACTGTAAGGTCGATCCATATGAAAGGCATAAACTGTTGGCGACAACCTCTATTACCTGGAATAAAGACCTTCAGTCCCTTTGGGTGTCGACTAGAGTCATAAGCACTATCAAAAATGATAAACCGCGTTTGTGCACGTGGGTTTCCAAGAGGAGCACACCCCCGCTATTTCCACTCATGCAAAAGATGCTGGAATCAAGGCCTGCATATACGTCAGACGCTTCGCATCTTAGATACTTGCTGCATGGTACGTGGAGAAACGCAATTGTTTTATCAAAACCGTTTAGACGGGCGTTCAAAAGAAGGGTGGTAGCGACAGGTACCACCGACGAATGATGGACAAGAGTGTGTTTTCGGCTCGCTGGCCAGCAAGAAAAGGAAACTTTTCACAATAACCACTAGTGACTAACCCGTACGGTGACCAGAGCATTAACGTGCAGGGGGATGGATGAGGGTGGAGTTTCCCAAACAGTGCCCTTAACAAGCGCCTCGGTCACGCTGTCTGCAGACTCGGAGACAGCCGACCTGGAGGAGTGAGCCTTGCTGCTGCTGCTGTTGTTGTTGTTGACGGTAGCGGGCGAAACACAGTTTGATGGGTTCGAACGGCAATAAACAAGTTCCAATTTCAGAAAGCCGGGCACGAAGGAGGACCAACGACGAATGGGGTGCCGATCGCGCTGATTGCTGGTTGTTCTACTGACTGATTTGGAGGCCGCGGTGGATTTAAGGGTCCGCCGATTCCTGTGGGCGCCGCCGCCGCCGCCGGACATCTCATGGTCACCGGACCGGGAATCGTAGTTCTGTTGGCTGCCGCCTGTGAAAAAAGACTTCATTCGCGAAATAGCCTCCTCAGACTGCGGTGAGGAGGATTCCGCGCTGGGTGTCAGTGGTGAGAGCGAGGGTCCAGTTAGAACTTGAAAATGCTCCTAAAAAGAGAACGTTCGTAACAGCAAAGCAGGGTTGGCTGTAAGGAGGCAGCTGATTAACAGGATTAAAGTCTGCAAAAGAGGCCTTAGTTGACTTGCTTGGCTATGGAGAATGCAAAGTCCCCGACATGTACATACAGGTCGAACACTCCGAATAACCAGCGTTCACATTTTAACTTGTCTCAGACAATTGGACAGGTCTCATTGCGTGCCGATTGGCTTATCACCAGATCATGGTAACAATAAAATGTGCCCACCTGGGCGTCAATCAGCTGCCATCTCGAAAGTCCACCCACTGGTTGTGCATTCTAAGAAGCACACAGTTGACAACCGCACTTTCACACGAAGAGATCAAAATTTCTATTGGAACCACAAAAGGCATACAAACAGAGTGCTTGCAATGGTAAACTTTTGTCATTACTAGTTTACTAATAGCACATGACAGATGATCTCGTCTGTAATATCAGAAATAAGAAACGTTGCTTAAAGCAGAACAGAAACAGAGAAGACTCCCACCGCCATTGGAAAGGTTGAGAAGAGGGATTCAAACAGAGGGCTCTCGACTCCCGCCCGAGGTTTGCTGTGTGCTACAGTAGTTGGTACCCCCTAAAGCCTGCTTCGAATGTCTAATTCGGCATTAGTTTGACTGAAAGGCTGTCGGGCATAAGAGGGTTGTGCTTTGAGCTACCAATAACAGGCAACAGTTGCTACGGTCAAAACGGACACGTCGTAAAAGTCGGAACAGAGGTGTATTTAAAAGCCCACAACCTGGCGTGTCCAGAATATTACGGCACTCTGTTGCTCTAACTTACGTAATTCGTCCTAATCGGACACCTATTTCATAATTCAGGCCAACATTTCATGAGGCCAGTCAGTGACTGTGGTTTTATGTGAGAGGTCAGGCTAGGCGCTTCGCGTCTTTATAAAACGAAAAATCGCAAGTTTTTAAACGCAATCTATCAAAATACGCGCAGTTATAAAAAGGAACGTACTTTTTCACACCACTTAGCAAACGATCTCACTCTGGTGAAAAGCACTTAGTACTTAAATAAATCTTGTCGCAGCTTTCAGTGCGGAGACATGTTTTGATGGCCGAGGATCAAAATCTACGAAGCTGCATTAAAGCCAGCCCAGAAACCCGAAAACTACACAAAATACACCCAGTAGGGGTCGCGTACGAAAGATGGGATACATACTGACGTCCGCGGCGGATACGTGAAACGCAAAAAAACAAGGCGTTACAAAAAGGCGTGACCCCAA